>JAEBUN010000019.1:600000-982070 GCA_023014365.1 Lepiota brunneoincarnata
GCAGGTGTATCACACCTATAGTGAGCTCAATAATGATGACCAGACCTTGGAACAGAACATCCAACATTTGGGAGATGATACCTGATGCCCAAAACCCTAGAAATATCAAAGACTCATAAATAAAGAGTGCTTTGTGGGTCCCAGCACCTCAGCATACTGCCTACCCGAGATTAATTACAACGGATCAAGGGATTGTCCATCTGCTATACATTCCAATCATAATTGATCCAGAGGCTTAATGCACTTGTGTGGATGCAGAATAATGCAGACAAGTACAGAACACATCTGGCTGGATTGCCATTTGTCAATCAGAGAAAAACCCATAACCCAGGGCAAGGTAGAAATGCTGCTGAACCTTCCAAAATATTCTGCAGTACCTGTAACAATTAAGCTTATTGTTTTCTATTTCATATTTACTATCTCTCATATGTATCTAAACAATATAAATATGGTCACACTTGTTCATGGAGAGGCAAGAGGTCTCACCCCCACTTCCACACACAAGTCTGCAAGCCATGATCAAGAACAGTTTCAGAGGACTATTTAGTGTGCATCATTAAGTGTGATTTCTTCGGTTGTCAACCAACCCAGAGACAGAGACAGAGAGCAGAGTTTAGAGACCAAAGACCAGAGACTAGAGACCCTGCACTTTGAATTGACAGGGATTGTCCTTTTACTGTTGCACCATATGGCTAAGATAACTTCAACAGCTGTTTGCTAACCTCTAAAAACACTATTCTCTTGAATTTTGCTGTCAGAATGCACCCCCAGAACACCCTAAAAGACCAAACTGTTCATTATCTATCTCATACTACTTGTATTAACTTAAGCTTATCAAATTTCAACTAGGCTTAGTGAGAACAAGCCCTTTATCTATATTAAAACCCATGAACATATCCACCTTTTCACTGGTGATGAGATCCCATGAGATTTGAGTGAATGGGCATTTGGAAGATGATGGTGGGATCAGTTGAGTCAGTGCATGATCTGGTCTGCATATAATTTTGTGTTGCTGACACTCAGGACAGCCTTTGACATAGTTCTTTATGAACATTAACATTCCTGGCCAATACACTTCTTTCTTGATAAGGTGATATGTTTCCTGTTCTCCAGGGTGGCCACATGTAGGGTGGTTGTGGTATCTTGCAATGACATTGCATCTGAGTTGAAGATCTTCTGGGATGATGACACATTGAAATGCGGATTACTTTACAAGATCAAAAATGAAGTTTGTTAACAAGTTTGCTTATTCCAACTTTTATAAGTTTGTGGGGGAGAAGTTGTCACAGATCTCCAGAAATATATTCAATTCTAATGTTTTTAGGGTCTTGGTAAGTTATTCTCTTAGTCTCCAACTAGACAGTTGTCCTATCTGAATACAATGGGAACTTTGATGGTTGTTACTATATAATATGTTAACTAATATCTTCACAATTTGATAAGTCAGGCAAAGCACAAGCTTTCGCAATCAGTGAACCTCTGTAGACCTAGCAGACAACGTGTTATAATGGGCCCTAGCATACTACATCCTTTTCTCTTGACAATACTATAAATTTGCACTACCCAGCAAGACAGGCTTTTTGACAAGCTCCTGCAGTAAGTGTCTTTAAGCTAGTAGGCCCAGCAGATAGCATTATCTAATGGGCCCTAGTGCACTACAGCTTCTGAACAATGCAATAAAACTTTATACTACTCAGCGAGACAGGCTTCTTGCAAGCTCCTACAGTAAGTATCTTTAAACTAGATAGACCTAGTGGACAGCGTTTTCAACAGGCCCTAGCATACTATGTTCACTTCTCAATTAAACAGCTCTACAATTCAATGGTATACTTCTGAGGCAAGGCCTCTAAGAGGAACCCAAAGAAAAGAAGTTAGTGAACTTTCTACTTAAGAACGGAAGAGTTGTAGCAACTTGTATTCAGTTCTCAAGTCAAGCAGAAGGGTCTGTCAATATCTCAATCACTTCAAAGGGTCTGGTTTTAAAGAGTATATGTTATGATCTGTGCTCCTTCTGTATCCGAAGATAACTGGAGATGGCCTTCAATCACTCTGCAAGGTGTCCAAGATGGTTGGCCTTGTAGAGCTTAGTGGATCGCACTCAATGAGATAATGAGGGAACACACCAAGTTAAGGCAGAGAGGGTTAATGACCGCTGTTAACAAGATTAAAGCTTAGGGCTTTAATCTCTACTTGTACAGGCCTTATATACCTATGAGACACTATATACTTGTTATAGGTAATTGGGCTGTTCTACTGGTCGTCCGCAGTCTTGACCATGATGCACATCCTAGCTGATGGCATCCTACTGTTATTTATATTACAATGAGTCAGTGTCCTTGTTCTTACTGCTGTGTGATGTTCCATTGCTTTCCTCTGACTCATAGTTTCCTTCTCCCAATTCTATCTCCATGGAATCTCCTCCATTCTTGCTCTCCACTCTCTTGGTGCTTCCATCCATATCGGAGGTTGGATCGGTCAATCCATGGCTGTCTTCTTCATCCTTGGGGTATTCCAGAATATCCTCCAGACTTATCTCCATTCCTGCTTCTCTCGCCAGGTCCTGCATGGCGTTATAATATTCCCCTTCTTCGTCTTCATACTCCTGCACTTGTAACTGGTCTGTGGTTTCCTGTACCCATCTTGTAAAGTCAAATAGTAGTTCCTGTTCTTCTTGATCCAGACTATTCATAACAATACCCCATTTGAACTCCCTCCAACCCTTTGCCCAGATATCCTAGGATTTGATTATATTATTACTACCATCCTATGGCCATAATACCATTCTGTCCATAGTGGACCATGGCCTTATGAAGGGGGTAGTTTTTACTTCAACTTCAGATACTGCAACAGCCAATGACACCACAAGAATTCTTATTGACAAAATCATCACCAGATTTGGACTCCCAGACAAAATCATCTCCAACAGGGACCCTCAATTTGCAGTGAAATCTATGCAAAACCTTATGGATAGACTCAACATTCAACAAGCATTCTCTACCACTTACCACCCTTAAATAGATGGATCAACCAAATGATACAATCAGGAAATCAAAACCTACCTCTCCATTTACTGCACCAAAAACCCAACCTCATGGTCCAAAACACTAGCAATGGCCAAATTCATGAATAACTCAAAAACTCATGCCACATGAAACCAATCCCCATTTGAACTAATCATGGGATACAATCCTCCACCTATTCCCACAATCATAGAAAACACCAACTTCCCTTCTGTTAATGAATGACTCCAAAACTTAGATAATACCAGAAAAGAAGCACAGGCTGCTTACCAATTAGCATCCAAAACAATGACCAAAAGAAGGACCTCAAACTTCAAACCCTTTACTCTAGGACAATGAGTATGGTTGGAAGGCAAGAATATAAGAACAGCATTCCTATCAAGGAAAATAATGCCAAAATGACTAGGACCCTTCCAAATCAAACAAATCCTATCACTACTCACATTCAAACTAAAAATACCTAAAACATGTAAGATATACCCTGTGTTCCATGCCATCCTTCTAACCCTGCTACAAGAAAATGAGATTTACAGAAAAATCCCACATTGCCACCACCAGACATCATCAATGATGAAGAACAATATGAAATTGAATCAATCATCAATCACCACTGATGACATGGGAAAAATCAGTACTACATAAAATGGAAAGGCTTTGGCTACAATTAAAATGAATGGATCCCAGAAGATAACCTGTTGCCCCACACCCTGGAAGACTTAAATACCTACCAGGAAACACATGGCCTCCCAATCACCATCATAAACCCTACACCCAGAAGAAGTCCCAGAAACTGCCTTTAAAAACATGAGCCAAACCAACCTCAACACTTGCCCCCAATCCACTCTTGCCTATATTCCTGACCACACTTCCTCTCATGGCTCAAATTGTCACTCCCATTCCCCATCACCCTCAGATTCATCTATTGAATTTATCAAAGGAAAATCAAGCTCATTTCCACCTACTGCCCTACTGTCCCCTCCTCCTCAGTCTGCTACTCAGAACACCCCTTATGTACAGTGGGTTAAAAAACTGTCCCAATATTTTCACCACTTGGAAAGGTCAGCTAATAGTGGACCAAGGTGATTACATACATACTTGGGAAAATAGCGAACGGTAATATAGCATATTGAGATCCTGAATCCGTTTAAATCACGTGATTTGTCCGAGAGGTAATGGAGTAATTAATCATTTAAAATATTAACTCATTGGGACAGTTTTTTGACCCTCTATCATTTTCCTAATTGATACATTGTATAGCCTCCTTTTGCCTTGATAACTATCTTGAGCCTTTTGGTCATGCGTGCTATAGGTTTTTGACACCTTTCTGCAGCAATCCTATCCCACTTTACCACCAACCTGTTCCATAATTCATGTATTCCCTCAGGTGGTTTCTCATATCCCTTCAACCAGTCCTTCAGGTATATCCAGAGGTGTTCAATGAAATTGGGGTCAGGGGATTGTGCAAGCTATAGTAGAATTTGCATATTGTCATCTTAAAACCACTCTATTGCCCTTTTAGACTTGTATTTTGGGTCATTGTCCTACTAGAATATCCACTCCTCCTCCTCTATTTCTAAAGTTTCAAAGTTATTCACCATCCCACACTCCAAAATCTCATAGCACTGCTCTATATCTATGATCCTCTCAACTTCTATTAGCATTCCTACTCCCTTCCACTGCATAGCCTGTCATACCATAATGTTACCACTGCATTCATGCTTAACAGTAGGAATAATAGTTTTGTCTAAGAGTCCTTCCCCCTTATACATCTTCCCATATGACCCAAGCTTGTTGATTTTTGTTTCATCTGTCCATAATATCCATTTTCAATCTTCCATAGTCCAATCCTTGTGCTCATGGGCAATTTGAAGTGAGCAATTCAGTGTTGCTTCTTAAGAAGAGGTCATTTGGTCTTAATAGCAGACCAGAAATCGTTCTTCTTGAGCATATTTCAGATTGTTTGAAGTGTGACAGGAGTGAGGAGGATAGAGGAGATGAAATTGGGTAGCTTGAACAGCATTGTCCAGCTTCCCAGTAGTGATCTAATAAATTATTGGTTGTTTATTCTAAGAAGAAAGCATGGAGGGTTGTCCTCCTTTGTTGTTTTCCTTATCTTGATCAACTTCTTTCTTGATCCACTCAATAGTACTATTACCTGGACTAGTCTGGACTGAGTTTATTACAGGGAATAGCCATTCTGAAGAAGAAAAATGACTTGAGAGCACTGGGTAGAAGATATAGCTTCTATAATGTAATAGTAAGAAGAAAGGGTAGTTGAAGTGATTTCAATATGATCATGTGATATAGAAGAGGTCACATAACAATTTGTGTTATCCCCACATTTGATTTGGTATTGATTTGGCCTGTCCAAAACTAGATTTTAGGAAAATAACAGAGGGTCAAAAAACTGTCCCAATGAGTTAATATTTTAAATGATTAATTAATCCATTACTTCTCGGACGAATCACGTGATTTAAACGGAGTCAGGATCTCAATATGCTATATTATCATTGTCTATTTTCCCAAGTATTGACATAATCACCTTGGTCCACTATTAGCTGATCTTTCCAAATGGTGAAAACATTGGGATAGTTTTTTGACCCACTGTACCCACCTTCACCCAAGCTCAAAGACACAGTCCCCCTGCAATACATTTTCAATCACACAGATCCCCTCAAATTGACACAGATGATATTGAATGAATTGCAGCCACCAAACCTACTTCACATCAATTCAAAAACACTCTCCTTCATCAAGAACACCAACCAATCTGGCGAACTTATGCCAACCATGTATGATATGTTACATCTCTCACTGAAATGCTCAAGGCCCAACAGGCTTGGAAAACTACACTTGAACAACAACTATACATGAGACCAGAGATTATGCTTGGTTTGTCAGCATACCTATCCTTCCACCCAAGAATGACCCAAGATCAATTACCCAACAATTTTACAGTATGAATTCACCCCATCCCCAACACCATCCCCAATGCCAATCAAATCACCACCCCTACTAATGATTCCCCCACAAATAAGGCCCAATCTACCACTCATCATCACCAAAACCCCAGACCCTGTCCTTGAAATGATACAAACAATCCTTTCCACCCTGTCAACCCCACCATAACCTCCATCACTACACACCAAAGATTTTGGAACTCCCCCACACCCCTTCACTCATGAACCAACACCATCACCCCCACCAATGCATACTGTTGTCAATATAGAATGGCTGACCACTGGCCAATGGACTGCCCCCAATTTGAATGCCTTGGATGTCACAGAACTGCCCCAGAACACTATTCATACAACTGCCTCAAGGACCAATGCCTATTCTGCAAAACCTACCAACCCCGACACAAACAAAATAAATGCCCCAGTACCAAGTCCCACAACACCCTTACCTATGCCTTAATCCAAATTATAGATCTCAACACATCAATACCTGACCAAACACCCCCCTTTCCTCTACAACCTAGTCACCAAGTCCAACATATGCAACAAACCCATCAGCAAGCTTCAATATGAGTGAAGAAGAAGCCACTCAAATAGCCTATGAAGATGCATTATACTGAGATCAATTATACTGACAACAATATCCAGGAAACAATTTTCCCAGTCAACAGGACTTATGATGGGAACAACACAATAACATTTGCTAACAATACCAACATCTACTCAAACAAGGATCCATCCATTCATCCACTCCTGACCAACCACCCTACTCTCCTATTTCAAGACCCTCTTCCCCATCACCTGATGACCAAAACTATCTGACCAACATTATTTATGATGATAACCTTGAATACTTAACACCTTTACCTGAAGAAGACAAACCTGTACCTCCCTCCTCTACTGACAAAGATGAACCTCAAGATTTTGCCTATGATAATGACACCTATCACAATATCTTTGGAGAATGTTGAGTTGTACAAAGACAACTCATAAGAAGGACCTAATATTATCAGAAACTTCCAGAAACCTCCCAGAATGGTCCAGAACATTCCTAAAATAGAACTTTCCCCAACTATTTAGTACTTCCCAAATACAGTAGTAGCACAGCCACTGTAAATAACTATATAAACCTAGTAGAACTACTTGTATACTTCAGTACAGTGTAGTTCATTCCATACACTTGCCTTTGCCCTCCAGCTATCACTAAGTGTTCACATTCACAAGTCAGCCTCTGAATATCTCTGGGAATAAGTCTGTATAGATGCCTGTAGATAGTAAAAGGTATTGTCACTTAGTGACAATCCCATACCTGGAAAACAATCAGGGCCTTAATCTTTATTTGGACATAGACCCTACTTGCACAAATCATGATCTTGGAATTTGTTTACTATTTTATTTCTATTCTCATTCAGTAGAACTTCAGTTACCTGGTATATGGACATATCACTGTGCTTTCCTCAGTACTTATGCATATGATGAGTGACTGTTGGGGGATATCCTAATAGTAGTTTCTCTATGCTGTAGTCTTCTGTTGCCCTCAGCCTTCCAGCTGTCCTAAGGTCCCTGAGCATTGACTAGCTTAGGCATCTTGGAGGTCTGGGCTTTGGATACCATGGCAACCCACCTTGACATCTCCCATCTTTGTTGTGATCACATGAGGTATATTTCTTCTATTTATACTCTGATATTGTCATGTGTGTGATATCATCTGATTACCATAGTTTTGGTAGTCCAGTCTGTGCACAGACCTTTTGTATATAAATATAGTTGCAAGTAGGGATTACAATCCCCCCTTGAATATCACTTGGGTTTCTAGCCTATACACTCTCCTAACAGTGACTGAGGTGAGCATTTATGCCTATATCCACTATACTTATGCTAAGCTTATGTTCATAGTCTTATATTCTTACAATATTGTCTTCCAACAAGATAATACAGTGAGTTAAAAAACTGTCATATCCATGCCAACTCAGAGCCTAATCATTAAACTTTGGCTTCTCAACTCCATGTATGCTCCACACAACAATCCTCTGCCCTCCAACTTGGCCCCAACTTGCTCCAACCACAACCCACTGCCCCAATCATGTGACCACCTCCACATGTGCCATGGTCACCTGACCCTCAGTATCTGTTACCCGGGTTAGGGGTTTGCTCTTGAGTAGCACAGGGTTCGACACAGGATGTCTATACAGACTTGGTCCTGTCCTACTAAGCATGACTTGGAGACGACAGAGCACTATAGTCCAGCCGGTTTTAAGGGCAAAGAGGTATAGGAGGCAAGAACTGTATAACACTAAGATAAGTATACAGTGTTATCAGAAGCCACATCAGAAGGATGGTTACTTTTAGTTCACATTCCCATGTCACTATGAAACTATCAGTAGTGTACATCAGAAGGACTATTCTTAGTATACACCTCATGTTTTCTTATCTCTGACTCATAGTTACCCCGGTCCGGACTATTATAGTAGGAGTACAGCCACACTTAGGAGTATATAAGGATACAGTACAATACCTTGTATCCTTATCTTAGTGTTATACAGTTCTTGCCTCCTATACCTCTTTGCCCTTAAACCAGCTGGACTATAGTGCTCTGTCGTCTCCAAGTCACGCTTAGTAGGACAGGACCAAGTCTGTATAGACATCCTGTGTTGAACTCCGTGCTACTCAAGAGCGAACCCCTAACCCGGGTAACAAAACACTAAGATACTCTGCTGCTTATCTCTTGCTCGCCCTCTACTCTGCTCTGCTCTGCCAACCTACTGAACGTGTCGAGGTACCCTGGTCGTTCAAAAACGACGTACAAAAGAAAACTGCCTCTCTGTGTAGCCATCGCTACGTCCCTCAACCTCTCCCTGCCAGAAGATCTGGCTTACCTACTCATTTTCGTTTTCACTTCTACCGCCACCCTCATCGCCTACCGAATCATCACTCTAGAACTCGAACGCATCACGTGCCCCTGCCACTGTTGTGTCGTCAGATCGTGGAACCTATATTCAGGAATATCCATAATCGCCACCCAATTCTTCATACTTCTAGCAATAATTGATCGCTAGACAAATATCACCACGCCTCCAAAGAAATTCTCAGCCTGAGAATCCCCATCACCTCCCCCTCCCAAATCGAGAAGCAGAATCTCAGGATCAGGAACCCAAAACCCAGATCCCAGAAGAAACCCTATCCCCACTCAGACACCATCCCCATTCTATCCTCCATCCCCATTTGATTCACCTAAACCACGTGCATCAACATCCATTCAACTAGTCCCAACAACATCATCAAGTTTCTCAGCCACATTAGCTGAAAAACAAAGACAACGTGAAGAACAAGAAAAACGCGATATCATCGCAAACCAGCTTTCCCCACTCAAACTTAAAAGACTTCAACAAGCCGTACAACAACCAAGAGAACTCACAGGTTCTGAAGAAAATCTCCTTTCAAGACATGAAGCCTTCGTCAAACTCAACCGAGGAAAAACTCCCATAGATAACGATTCAGACATCTATATAACAGACGACAACCAATCAGATCCTGATCCACAACCACCTGCATTACCTGCACCAACCGTACCCTTAGCCCTACCGGTTCCCCCATTACGACCAATGCAACCCCCATCACCACCACTGCCACCACCATCTGGACAATTGCAAATAATGGCTGCCGCAGCTACCCCAAAGGAGCTAGGACTCCTCAAACCCATCACCTTCAATGGGACTAGAAGACTATTTGAAGATTGGATCTTCCAATGTGAAGTTTACGTGCTCGCTAATGCGACCACTTACAACACCAACCTCACTAGGACCCTATTCGTCCTTTTGACGATGCAATCAGGAGATGCCTGAGCCTGGGCTAGACAATACCTCCACAAGAGAAATGCCCAAACTCAACAAGGGCAACCCATAGCCATGGAGTCATGGGACAACTTCACTGCTCGACTTAGGGCCGACTTCACCCCAGCAGACGAACATGCGTATGCGCATACCAGACTTCAAACCCTGCACCAAGCAGGCAAACCAATGACTGAATTCAACACTCAGTTCAAGGAACTTGTCTGCCAATCCGGACTAAACAAAGATCGCACATTGATCGATCTATACTGCAAGGCAATTGACCATCGTATTGCCATGAAAATTGACGAATCGGAGAACCCTCCGACAACTATCACCGCTTAGTACACCTGAGCCAATAAGCTCGATGACAATTTCCGCCAAATCAATGCCCTCTATGGCACCCCCAGAAATACATTTCCCCAGAGGAACCAATACCAACCCAACCACGGACCAAGCCATCCAAACAACAATGTGCCCTACGCACAATTCTATCAGAGGAGCAACGCCCCACGATTCACTCCACGCGACTCACATGCCATGGAAGTAGACCATGTCACAATAGAAGAAGGATTTGAAGATCCTTATCCCAAAATCCCACAACCAGAATATACCAAAGAAAACTCCGCACAAGAACCGTTGGAGTTAGATGCCGTTGTCACCGGACAACAAATGAAATCATACCAAAACCAGGAATGCTTCCGATGTGGAGCCAAAGATCATTGGGTCAGCAAATGCCCTCAACCACCGCCAACTAGACGCTTCCCAGGAATGTGCACCAATCCTCCTCATCCTGCGAGAAACCCCAACTGTCCCTTTCCTGGACAACAAAACACTTGTCCCGGATTTCCAAACCGGAACACCCAACAATCACCGCAACGCAAGTATTCCCTTGCTGTCACAGAAGTCGCATCTCAGATGCGCCAAATGGTCAATGATCTTGAACCTGAACTCCAACAAGAACTCCACTCTGCGCTAGCCGAGGATCCGGAGATGCGTCCATTCCAGGATTTTTAAAAAGGAACGCTGTTGACAGATGTGCCCCTGCACGTTCCAGAACTCAGAAAGACATTTCATACTCCCAGAAGGACATTTTCTCAATAAACTCTGTACAATTACAACTATCCCCGAATAAACGATCCCTTTTCTTACCCATCGAGATTTGGAGTGAATGGACATCAAAACCCGTGGCCATCACCGCCCTGATAGATTCAGGAGCCCAAGGGAATTTCATCTCCCACAAAGTCATTGAACGACATGGTTATCAAACCAAACGGCTGGACCAACCAATTCCACTCAGTAACGTTGACGGAACTGATA
Source organism: Lepiota brunneoincarnata (assembly GCA_023014365.1). NCBI lineage: Eukaryota > Fungi > Basidiomycota > Agaricomycetes > Agaricales > Agaricaceae > Lepiota > Lepiota brunneoincarnata. The sequence goes on from JAEBUN010000019.1 coordinate 611,125, forward strand.
ATCAACATGGCAAGATCCATGAATACATCAAAATCAGAACCATCATTGATGGAAGAGATTGCACACTAGAAGCATATGTCACAAATACTGGTGAAAAAGACCTCATCATCGGATTTCCCTGGCTGGAACAATACAATCCCGACATCAACTGGAAGACCAAGATGTTTTCTTGGAAACCACAGATTGATCACCAAGACTTTTCCAAACTCCTCAGAACCCTACGACGACCTGCTGAACTCAACTCCATCGCCATGGACATAATGGTTGGAAAAACCTCTCAACCCGAGGAAAACCCTGAAGAATACGTCAACCTGTCAAACGTTGATCTCGATACCTTCTCTCTGGAAAGAGAGATGAACCCGATGCTTCTAACCCCATTAGAAGTGAATGCCAAAGCGACACATGCCACAAACCTCCACAATGAGCAACACAAACCCGACAAAATCGGCAAACCAAAAAGGAAAACAACCAGAATCAAACAAAGAACCACCCGAGATTCCTTGGAGATTCGCCTGATGGGCTAAAATATTCAACAAGAAAGCCTCCGAACAATTCCCACCATCAAGATCGTTTGATCACGAAATCGAACTAAAACCAACATTCGAAGCAAAATTGATGAAACCTTATCAAGTGGCACCTGCCAAAGAAAAAGCACTGAAGGAATTCATTGACAAAAACCTCCGAAAAGGCTACATCTGCCCTTCAAAATCCCCTATGGCATCACCCTTCTTTTTCGTTGCCAAGAAAGGAGGAGACCTCCGACCCTGCCAAGACTATCATTATCTAAACGATCACACCATCAAAAATGCTTACCCAATCCCCATGATTTCCTCTATCATGGATAAACTCAAAGGAGCTAAGTATTTCACTAAGCTCAACGTCCACCTAGGATACAATAATGTCAGGATCAAAGACGGCGATCAATGGAAAGCAGCGTTCAAGACTCCCATGGGTCTTTTCGAACCGACTGTTATGTTTTTCGGACTCTGCAATAGTCCCGCAACGTTCCAACACATGATGGACACGTTATTCTCCGAAATAATGGAGAAAGGAGGAATCATCATCTACATGGATGATATCCTAATCTATGGTAAAACCCAAGAAGAAACTGACCGACTTATGGAAAAAGTACTGCAAATCCTGCAGGAAAACAACCTCTACCTCAAAACGGAGAAATGCAAATTCAACAAACAATGGCTTGAATACCTTGGCATGATCATCACACCAGACGAGATCAAAATGGATCCTGGAAAACTCAAGGGAATAGAAGACTGGCCAGTACCAAAAACAGTCCGACACGTTCAGAAATTCATCGGATTTTGTAACTTCTACCGGAAGTTCATCTGCAGCTACTCCCACCACACCAAACCCCTGAACCAACTCCTTTCCAAATCAAACAAATTTGAATGGAAAGAAGAACAACAGAAAGCATTCGAAACACTCAAGAATGAATTCCTAAAGGAACCGGTACTCCTCATGCCTGACTCCACAAAACCCTTCAAAATAGAAGCCGATGCTTCTAAATTTGCATCAGGAGCTGTCCTGTATCAATACGACATCAATGGAATACAGAAACCCGTATCATTCTATTCAAAGACGTTCAGACCAGTGGAGCGCAACTATGACATCTATGACAGGGAACTCCTCGCTATTATCCGAGCCCTCGAAGAATGGTGCCACTACCTCCTTGGCAGCCCCCATACCGTCCGTATCAGAACGGATCACCAAAACCTAACATACTGGTGCAAACCCCAGAAAATCAACCACAGGCAAGCACGATGGGTCCAGACCCTCGCTGACTACAACTTCAAATTAGAACATGTCCCAGGATCAAAGATCCCTGCACCAGACGCCCTATCAAGACGTCCAGACCACATCCCTGATGAGGATAATGATAACAAAGACGTCACCATGCTCCCAAACAACCTCTTTGTCGCCACCACTGACATGAAAGATCAAAACCTGATCACAATACTCCCAGAACACCTCTTTATCGCCACCGTCAATATGCAACTCCAAGAAAGAATCATGGAATCACCCAAATACGACGCTAGAACCACCGAAGCGTTCAAACTCCTAAAAGAAACCCACCCTAATGCCGCCAATAAAGACTTCGGAACAGTTCCGACCTCGAATGGTCCACTCCTTATGTTCCAAGAACAGGTCATTATTCCAGAAGACCTCCAACTCAGACACGACGTCATCGCAAGATACCACGACCACCCTACACGTGGCCACCCTGGGGAACAGGAAACATACCGCCTCGCCAAGAAAGAAGTATATTGGCTGGGAATGTCGACATTCATAAAGAACTACATCAAAGGCTGTCCAGAGTGCCAGCAACACAAGATCATACGCAGACCGGACCGCGCACCAACCCAACTGATCCCACCATCATCTTCCAAACGCCCATTTGCACAGATCTCATGGGACCTTATCACCGGTCTACTGCCTAGTGCCGGCCACAATGTGATATTGTCCGTGGTGGACCACGGCCTTACGAAGGGGGTAATTTTCATCCCAACCTCAGATCGATCAAACGCCGACGACATTGGACGACTATTAATAGAAAAAGTCTTCACCAGATTCGGATTACCTGATAAAATCATATCAGATCGAGACCCCAGATTTGCCACCAACTCTCTTCGACAACTAGCCAAACGTTTAAACATCCAACAGGCATTCTCAACTGCATACCATCCCCAGACAGATGGTTCCACTGAACGATACAATCAGGAAATCGAAACCTACCTCGCCATATACTGCACCAGAAACCCTCTTGACTGGTCAGAAACCCTCCCTATCGCCGAATTCGCACACAATTCCAAAATACATGCCTCAAGGCAGAAATCCCCATTTGAACTAATCATGGGATACAACCCTCCACCGATACCCATGGTAATGGAAACATCAAACTTTCCATCAGTAGACGAATGCATCAGACTCCTTGATGATGCCAGAAAAGAAGCACATGCGGCACATCAACTCTCCGCCGATATTATGAAACAAAGAACCAGAAGAACTGTCAAACCCCTTGAAACACGTCAAAAAGTATGGCTAGAAGCCAAGAACCTCAAACTCCCCTTCATTTCCAACAAAATATCCCCAAAACGACTAGGACCTTTCCTTATCACAGAAGTCTTATCGCCACTCACCTACAAGCTAAAACTTCCGATCAAATGGAAGATACATCCAATATTCCACAGAAACCTTCTAACCCCATATACCAAAACAGAAGCATATGGATCTCATCCGACTCCACCACCACCAGACATCATCAATGAAGAAGAAGAATACAAAATAGAAGCTATTCTAAATCACCACCAACACCGCAGAAAACTCCAATACTACGTCAAATGGAAAGGATACTCCCACACGGAGAATGAATGGATCACCGATGAAACACTCCATGCAAACGCCGAAGAATACTTAACCAAGTATAAAGAAGCTCATGGAATCCTCCAGAAAGAACAGGAACCCACCAGAACCAACCAAAGACAACTTCACTCCCACACCAAACATACTTAAAAGATGCCCATGAACCTCGACCTCACTTGCCCCCAAACTACTCCCCCTTTTTCAACAACACCTTCACCAACCTCCTCATCATCCTCCATCGTCATTATAAACAATGCAAGCGTCGAACATACTACACTTCAAACAACTCCCATTCCGGCCCCGTCTCCCTACACCCCCTCTCACACCTTTGCCGCAACATACACCTCCCTCAGGGACGAGACCCCCGACCCCAACGACACCCCAGAACCAACAGCCACCCCAGCTGCCTCCCTTAGATACCATACAGCTGGAGTACGATCATATGGACCAGATCACCCTTCTGATGGAGATCTGCGCAAGGCTGCCACCGATGGAGCCTTTACAACTAAATTGGAACACACTTCAATTTCTGAATATGACCGACAACTCTGGTATGACTATACCCACCATGTACGACAGACTAAGGCTCTCGCTACTGCGTACAATACGCAACACGCCTGGGCAGAATCACTTGAGCGACTTCTCCGCTCAAGATCAGGCCTCATGTCCGAGGTGTTGAAGAACCTACCCAAACAAAATGAGGTACATACCTCGCAGCCCCCCACCGCAACCATCCCCACCACTACCATGACGACCACTGCCGCTATCATCACCACCATCCCCAACAAGGGAAGAAAGCCCACCAGTGTCAGAAATCCCTTCAGACTTCTCACCCCCACCAAGGACACCACCCACACCGTCGCCAGTAACAACGTCCCGATTCGGAACTCCCCCAACCCCATTCACCCACAAACCAACCCCCGAACCACCGACAGATCAGTCTGCATCCAATGCAGACACACAGGACACTGGGCCATGGATTGCCCCCAATTTGCCTGCCTCGGATGCAAGCAATATGCCCCAGGGCACTACTCATACGACTGCATCAAATACAGATGCCCCCACTGCGCTGTCTTCCAACCGTGCCATAAATGGACCGAATGCCCAAGTCGAAAGACTTGACACACCCCCTACTCCAGAAATCCTACAACCTGTCCCTCGACCATTCCCACAACTCACCATCAATACATCAATCTCACCCACAACGATTACTATGAGGAGTGCTACGACAACATGGCCGAATCAAACATCACAGGAGAACCATGCGGTTCCTTCTGAAGCAAACCAAATCACCCCACCAGAAGAAAGAATCAAAAGTCCCCATTTCAGACGCCTTCTATACGACATCTTTTACCCAGGACAACCCCCACCCCCAGAAACCGCCACCATACTTGATCTTCACAGAACTCCCACTCCCACCTTCTCCCCTGTCATTCCCCCCAGACCAGACTCCACCGACCCACCACAGATCGACTACTATGAACCAAACTACCTAGCCGAGTACCCGGAAGAAGGAAACTAACGAGTTGTATGGAAAACAACTCTAGAAATGGACCTAATGTTATCAGAAGCCACATCAGAAGGATGGTTACTTTTAGTTCACATTCCCATGTCACTATGAAACTATCAGTAGTGTACATCAGAAGGACTATTCTTAGTATACGCCTCATGTTTTCTTATCTCTGACTCATAGTTACCCCGGTCCGGACTATTATAGTAGGAGTACAGCCACACTTAGGAGTATATGTATAAGGACACAGTACAATACCTTGTATCCTTATCTTAGTGTTATACAGTTCTTGCCTCCTATACCTCTTTGCCCTTAAACCGGCTGGACTATAGTGCTCTGTCGTCTCCAAGTCACGCTTAGTAGGACAGGACCAAGTCTGTATAGACATCCTGTGTTGAACTCCGTGCTACTCAAGAGTGAACCCCTAACCCAGGTAACATACAGGGTATTGTACTGTATCCTTATATACTTCTAAGTGTGGCTGTACTCCTACTATAATAGTTCGGACCAGAGTAACTATGAGTCAGAGATAAGAAAACATGAGGTGTAAACTAAGAATAGTCCTTCTGATGTACACTACTGATGGTTTCATAGTGACATGGGAATATAAACTAAAAGTAACTGTCCTTCTGATATGGTTTCTGATAACATTAGGTCCGTTTCTAGAGTTGTTTTCCATACAACTTGTTAGTTTCTGTAAGGGGACTATACCCCCTTACGCAAGGTACGTCTAGGGGTCTGTGGTTGGGTATCCGTGCTCGGCCTCTCTAGCCGATGCCCGATGCCTAAGCCCGGCCTCGGCCTTTGGCCACCCCCATCCCCGAGTCTAACCCACGTGCGACTGACGTTGTTTGTATATTGTTTGCGTACGTTATGTTCTAGTAGCTACGTAGTGTTTGGCTACCCGGTCTGTGCGCAGGCCTCTATGTATATAAGTAGTGTGGGTGTCGATTGTATTCGCCACCCAAATATCAACTTGGTTCCGGTGCTCTTACTTCCCCTAACAGTTTCCTTCTTCCGGGTACTCAGCTAGGTAGTTTGGTTTGTAGTAATTGATCTGTGGTTGGTCGGTGGAGTCTGGTCTGGGGGGAATGACAGGAGAGAAGGTGGGAGTGGGGGTTCTGTGAAGATCGAGTATGGTGGCGGTTTCTGGGGATGGGGGTTGTCCTGGGTAAAAGATGTCATATAGAAGGCGTCTGAAATGGGGACTTTCAATCCTTTCTTCTGGTGGGGTGATTGGGTTTTCTTCAGAAGGAACCACATGGTTCTCCTGTAATGTTTGATTTGGCCACATCGTCGTAGCATTCCTCGTAGTAATCATCATGGGTGAGGTCAATGTATCGATGATGAGTTGTGGGAGTGGTCGAGGGACAGGTTGTAGGATTTCTGGAGTAGGGGGTGTGTTGAGTCTTTCGACTTGGGCATTCGGTCCATTTATGGTGCGGTTGGAAGACGGCGCAGTGGGGGCATCTATATTTGATGCAGTCGTATGAGTAATGCCCTGGGGCATATTGCTTGCATCCGAGGCAGGCAAATTGGGGGCAATCCATGTGTTATCAGAATTCCATCAGAAGGACAGTTATTTTTAGCTACATTTCCCATGTCACTATGAAACTATCAGTAGTGTACATCAGAAGGACAATTCTTACCACATGCCTCATGTCTCTTATCTCTGACTCATAGTTACCTTGGTCCGGACTATTATAGTAGGAGTATAGCCACACTTAGAAGTATATAAGGATACAGTACAATACCTTGTATCCTTATCTTAGTGTTATACAGTTCTTGCCTCCTATACCTCTTTGCCATAACTGGCTGGACTTATAGTGCTCCGTTGTCTCCAAGTCACGCTTAGTAGGACAGGACCAAGTCTGTATAGACATCCTGTGTTGAACCCCGTGCTACTCAAGAGTGAACCCCTAACCCAGGTAACAAAACACTAAGATACTCTGCTGCTTATCTCTTGCTTGCCCTCCACTCTACTTTGCTCTACCGATGTACTGAACGCGTCAAGGTACTCTGGTCGTTCAAAATGACGTGCAAAAGAAAACCACCTCTCTGTGTAGCCATCGCTACATCCCTCAACCTCTCCCCACCAGAAGACCTAGCTTACCTACTCATTTTTGTTTTCACTTCTACTGCCACCCTCATCACCTACCAAATCATCACCCTAGAACTTGAATGTATCACATGCCCTTGTCACTGCTGCGTCGTCAGATCGTGGAACCTATACTCAGGAATATCCATCATTGCAACCCAATTTTTCATTCTTCTAGCGATAATCGATTGCTAGACAACTGCCACCACGCCTCCAAAGAAGTTCTCAGCCTGAGAAACTCCATCACCTCCTCCCAAATCGAGAAGTAGAATCTCAGGATCAGGAACCCAAAACCCGGATCCCAGAAGAAATCCTATCCACCCCACTCAGACACCATCCCCATTCTATCCTCCATCCCCATTCAACTTGCCCACTCCAAATACATCAACACGTACAAGAACAAGTTTTGCTGACAAACTAGCAGAACAACAAAGAATACAACATGAAAGAGAATTAAAAGAACACTACGAAGAAGAAGAAAGAAGACACAAACAAGCCGAAGAATACTGTGCCAGAGTAGATCCATTAAACAACTATGAACTTCAAAGACTTAAAAACACTCTCAAGCAACCAAGAGAACTTTCCAAATTGGAAGAAAATTTACTCACACGTCACGAGTACACAGTAAATCAAGGAAGAACTCCCCCAGCAGATAACGACTCCGATGTCTATATAACAGACGACAATCAATCGGATCCCGATCCACAACCACCCGCATTACCCACGCCCACCGCACCCTTAGCCCTACCGGCTCCCCCTTTACAACCAACACAACCACCATCACCACCACCGCCGCCGCCACCCAGACAATTACAAATAATGGCCACCGCACCTACCCCAAAGGAGCTAGGACTCCTCAAACCCATCGCCTTCGATGGAACTAGAAGACTGTTTGAAGATTGGATCTTCCAATGTGAAGTTTATGTGCTCGCCAACACAACCACGTACAACACTGACCTTGCTAGGACTTTATTTGTCCTTTCGACAATGCAATCAGGAGATGCCCGAGCCTGGGCCAGACAATACCTCCACGACAGAAATGCCCAAACTCAACAAGGGCAACCCATAGCCATGGAGTCATGGGACAACTTCACTGCTTGGTTTAGAGCTGACTTCACCCCAGCAGACAAACATGCATACGTGCATACCAGACTTCAAACCCTGCACCAAGCAGGCAAACCAATGACTGAGTTCAACACTCAGTTCAAGGAACTTGTCTGTCAATCTGGACTAAATGAAGATCGCACTCTGATCGATCTATACCGTAAGGCAATCAACTGCTGTATTGCCATGAAAATCGATGAATCGGAAAACCCTCCAACAACTATCGCCGCTTGGTACACCCGAGCCAATAAACTCGATGACAATTTCTGCCAAATCAATGCCCTCTATGGCACCCCCAGAAACACGTTTCCCCAAAGAAACCAATACCAACCCAACCGAGGACCAAGCTGCCCAAACAACAACGTACCCTACGCACAGTTCTACCAAAGGAGCAATGCTCCACGTTTCACCCCACGAGACCCACACACCATGGAAATAGACCATGTTGCAATGGAAGAAGGATTTGAAGATCCTTATCCCGAAATCCCACAACCAGAATATACCGAAGAAAACTCCACACAAGAATCGTTGGAGTTAGATGCCGTTGTCACTGGACAACAAATGAAATCATACCAGAACCAAGAATGCTTCCGATGTGGAGCCAAAGATCATTGGGTCAGCAAATGCCCTCAACCACTGCCAGCTAGACGCTTCCCAGGAATGCGCACCACTCCTCCTCACCCTGCGAGAAACCCCAACTGTCCTTTCCCTGGACAACAAAACACTCGTCCTGGATTTCCAAACCGGAATGCCTAACAATCACCGCAACGCAAGTATTCCCTTGCTGTTGCAGAAGTCGCATCTCAAATGCACCAGATGGTTGATGATCTCGATCCTGAACTCCAACAAGAACTCCACTCCGCGCTAGCCAAGGACCTGGAGATGCGTCCATTCCAGGATTTTTAAAAAGGAACGCTGTCGACCGATGTGCCCCTGCACATTCCAGAACTCAGAAGGACATTTCGTACTCTCACTCCCAGAAGGACATTTTCTCGATAAACTCTGTACAATTACAACTATCCCCGAATAAATGATCCCTTTTCTTACCTATCGAGATTTGGAGTGAACGGACATCAAAAGCCATGGCCATCACCGCCCTGATAGACTCAGGAGCCCAAGGGAATTTCATCTCTCACAAGGTCATTGAACGACATGGTTATCAAGCCAAACGGCTGGACCAACCAATTTCACTCAGTAAAGTTGACGGAACTGATAATCAACATGGCAAGATCCATGAATACATCAAAATCAAAACCATCATCGATGGAAGAGATTGCATGCTAGAAGCGTATGTCACAAACACTGGTGAGAAAGACCTCATCATTGGATTTCCCTGGTTGGAACAATATAACCCCAACATCAACTGGAAAACCAAGACATTCTCTTGGAAACCCCAAATTGACCACCAGGACTTTTCCAAACTCCTCAGAACCCTGCGACGACCTGTCAAACTCAACTCCATTGCCATGGATAGAATGGCTGGAAAGACCTCCCAACCCAAGGAAAACCCCGAAGAATACGTCAACCTGTCAAACGTTGACCTTGATACCTTCTCTTTAGAAAGAGAAATGAACCCAATGCTTCTAACCCCATTAGAAGTAAATGCCAAAGCGACACATGCCACAATGCTCCACAACGAACAACACAACCCAACAAAATCGACAACCCAAAAAGGGAAACAACCAGAATCAAACAAAGAACCACCCAAGGTTCCTCGGAGATTTGCCCGATGGGCTAAAATATTCAACAAAAAAGCCTCCAAATGGTTCCCACCATCAAGAACATTTGATCATGAAATTGAACTCAAACCAACATTCGAAGCAAAATCGATGAAACCTTATCAAGTGGCACCTGCCAAAGAAAAAGCGCTGAAGGAATTCATAGATGAAAACCTCCAAAAAGGCTACATCTGCCCCTCAAAATCCCCTATGGCATCACCCTTCTTTTTTGTTGCCAAGAAAGGAGGAGACCTCTGACCCTGCCAAGACTATCGTTATCTAAACGATCATACTGTCAAAAATGCTTACCCAATCCCCATGATTTCCTCTATCATGGACAAACTCAAAGGAGCTAAGTATTTCACTAAGCTCGACGTCCGCTTAGGATACAATAATGTCAGAATCAAAGATGGCGATCAATGGAAAGCAGCGTTCAAGACTCCTATGGGTCTTTTCAAACCAACTGTTATGTTTTTTGGACTCTGCAACAGTCCCGTGACGTTCCAACATATGATGGACACATTATTCTCCGAAATAATGGAGAAAGGAGGAATCATCATCTACATGGATGATATCCTAATCTATGGTAAAACCCAGGAAGAAACCGACCGACTTACGGAAAAAGTACTGCAAATCCTGCAGGAAAACGACCTCTACCTCAAAATGGAGAAATGCAAGTTCAACAAACAACAACTCAAATATCTCAGCATGATTATCATGCCAGACGAGATCAAAATGGATCCCGGAAAACTCAAGGGAATAGAAGACTGGCCAGTGCCAAAAACAGTCCAACACATCCAGAAATTCATCGGATTCTGTAACTTCTACCGGAAGTTCATCCACAGCTACTCCCACCACACCAAACCCCTGAACCAACTCCTTTCAAAATCAAACAAATTCGAATGGAAAGAAGAACAACAGAAAGTGTTCGAAATGCTCAAGAATGAATTCCTAAAGGAACCGGTACTCCTCATGCCCGACTCCACAAAACCCTTCAAAATAGAAGCCAATGCTTCCAAATTCGCATCAGGAGCCGTCCTGTATCAACACAACATCAACGGAATATGGAAACCCATATCATTCTATTCAAAGACTTTTGGACCAGCGGAACGCAACTACGATATCTACGACAGGGAACTCCTTGCTATTATCCGAGCCCTCGAAGAATGGCACCACTACCTCCTTGGCAGCCCTCACACTGTCTGTATCAGAACAGATCACCAAAACCTCACATATTGGTGTAAACCCCAGAAAATCAACCGCCGACAAGCACAATGGGTCCAGACCCTCGCTGACTACAACTTCAAATTAGAACACGTCCCAGGATCAAAGATCCCTGTACCAGACGCCCTATCAAGACGTCCAGACCACATCCCTGATGAGGATAATGATAACAAAGACATCACCATGCTTCCAAACAACCTCTTTGTCACCACCGCTGACATAGAAGATCAAAACCTGATCACAGTACTCCCAGAACACCTCTTTATCGCCACCGTCGATATGGAACTCCAAGAAAGAATCACAGAATCACCCAAATACGATGCTAGAACCACCGAAGCGTTCAAACTCCTAAAAGAAACCCATCCTAACGCCGCCGATAAAGACTTCGGAACAGTTCCTACCTCAAATGGTCCACTCCTCATGTTCCAAGAACATGTCATTATTCCAGAAGACCTCCAACTCAGACATGATGTCATCGCAAGATACCACGACCACCCTACATGTGGCCACCCTGGAGAACAGGAAACATACCACCTCGCCAAGAAAGAAGTATATTGGCCAGGAATGTCAATGTTCATAAAGAACTACATCAAAGGCTGTCCGGAGTGTCAGCAACACAAAATCATACGCAGACCGGATTGCGCACCAACTCAACCGATCCCACCATCATCTTCCAAATGCCCATTTGCACAGATCTCATGGGATCTTATCACCGGTCTACCGCCTAGCGCCGGCCACAATGTGATATTGTCCATGGTGGACCACGGCCTTACGAAGGGGGTAATTTTCATCCCAACATCAGATCGATCAAACGCCAATGACATTGGACAATTATTAATAGAAAAGATCTTCACAAGATTTGGATTACCTGACAAAATCATATCAGATTGAGACCCCAGATTCGCTGCCAACTCCCTCCGACAACTAGCCAAATGTCTAAACATCCAACAGGCATTCTCAACTGCATACCATCCCCAGACAGATGGTTCCACTGAATGATACAATCAGGAAATTGAAACCTACCTTGCCATATACTGCACCAGAAACCCTCTTGACTGGTCAGAAACCCTCCCTATCGCCGAGTTTGCGCACAACTCCAAAACACACGCCTCAAGGCAGAAATCCCCATTTGAAATAATCATGGGATACAACCCTCCACCAATACCCACAGTAATGGAAACATCGAACTTTCCATCAGTAGACGAACGCATCAGACTCCTTGATGATGCCAGAAAAGAAGCACATGCGGCACATCAACTCTCCGCCGATATTATGAACCAAAGAACCAGAAGAACTGTCAAACCCCTTGAAACACGTCAAAAAGTATGGCTAGAAGCCAAGAACCTCAAACTCCCCTTCATTTCCAACAAAATATCCCCAAAACAACTAGGACCTTTCCTCATCTCAGAAGTCTTATCGCCACTCACCTACAAACTAAAACTTCCAATCAAATGGAAAATACACCCGGTATTCCACCTCTAACCCCATATACCGAAACAGAAGCATACGGATCTCATCCGACTCCACCACCACCAGACATCATCAATGAAGAAGAAGAATATGAAATAGAAGCCATTCTAAATCACCTGTTATGAACAGTCCAGACCGGGAGGAACAAGAACTATTGTTCGACTTTACAAGATGGGTACAGGAGACTACAGACCAATTACGGGCACAAGAATATGAAGACGAGGAAGGAGAATATTACACCGCCATGCAGGACCTGGCGAGAGAAGCAGGAATGGAGATAACCTTGGAGGATATATTGGAATACCCCGAGGACGAGGAAGATAACCATGGATCAACCGACCCAACCTCCGATACGGATGGAAGCACTGAAAGAATGGAGAGCGAGAATGGAGAGGACTCCATGGAGATACAATCGGGAGAAGAAGATTATGAGTCAGAGGAAAGCGATGGAACATCGCACAGCAGTAGCAAGAGTACTGACTCATTGTAATATAAATAACACTAGGATGCCATCAGCCAGGATGTGCATCATGGTCAGGACTGCGCACAACCAGTAGAACAGCCAAGTAACCTATAATGAGTATATAGCACCTCATAGGTATATAAGGCCTGTACAAGTAGAGATTAAAGCCCTAAGCTTTAATCTTGTTAACAGCGGTCATTTACCTCTCTGCCTTAACTTGGCGTCTTCCCTCGTTATCTCATTGAGCGCGATCCACTAAGCTCTATAAGGCCAACCGTCTCGGACACCTTGTAGAGTGATTGAAGGCCGTCTCCAGTTATCCTCGGATACAGAAGGAGCACGGATCATAACACCACTCCCACAACTCATCATAGATACATTGACCTCACTCACGACGACTACTACGAGGAATGCTACGACAATGTGGCCAAATCAAACATTACAGGAGAACCATGCGGTTCCTTCTGAAGAAAACCCAACCACCCCACCAGAAGAAAGAATAGAGAGTCCCCATTTCAGATGCCTACTATACGACATCTTCTATCCAGGACAACCCCCATCCCCAGAAACCGCCACTATACTCGATCTCCACAGAACTCCCACTCCCACCTTCTCTCCAGTCATTCCCCCCAGACCAGACTCTACTGACCAAACTCAGATCGAATATTACGAACCAAACTACTTAGCCGAATACCCGGAAGAAGGAAATTAACAAGTTGTATGGAAAACAACTCTAGAAACGGACCTAATGTTATCAGAATTCCATCAGAAGGACAGTTATTTTTAGCTACATTTCCCATGTCACTATGAAACTATCAGTAGTGTACATCAGAAGGATGATTCTTACCACATGCCTCATGTCTCTTATCTCTGACTCATAGTTACCTTGGTCCAGACTATTATAGTAGGAGTATAGCCACACTTAGAAGTATATAAGGATACAGTACAATACCTTGTATCCTTATCTTAGTGTTATACAGTTCTTGCCTCCTATACCTCTTTGCTATAACTGGCTGGACTTATAGTGCTCCGTCGTCTCCAAGTCATGCTTAGTAGGACAGGACCAAGTCTGTATAGACATCCTGTGTTGAACCCCGTGCTACTCAAGAGCGAACCCCTAACTTGGGTAACACCATGGCCCAGTGTCCTATGTGTCTGCATTGGATGCAGACTGATCTGTCGGTGGTTCAGGGGTTGGTTCGTGAGTGAATGGGGTTGGGGGAGTTCCAAATCAGGATGTTGTTATTGGTGACGGTGTGGGTGGTGTCCTTGGTGGGGGTGAGAAGTCTGAAGGGATTTCTGATACTGGTGGGCTTTCTTCCCTTGTTGGGGATGGCGGTGATGATAGCAGCAGTGGTCGTCGTGGTAGTGGTGGGGATGGTTGCGGTGGGGGGCTGCGAGGTATGTACCTCATTTTGTTTGGGTAGGTTCTTTGACACCTTGGACATGAGGCCCAATCTTGAGTGGAGAAGTCACTTGAGTGATTCTGCCCAGGCATGTTGCATATTGTACGCAGTAGTGAGAGCCTTAGTCTGTCATACATGGTGGGTATAGTCGTACCAGAGTTGTTTGTCGTATTCTGAAATTGAAGTGTGTTCCAATTTAGTCGTAAAGGCTCCGTCGGTGGCAGCCTCACGCAGATCTCCATCAGAAGGGTGATCTGGTCCATATGATCGTACTCCAGCTGTATGGTATCTAAGGGAGGTGGCTGGGGCAGCTGTTGGTTCTGGGGTATCGTTGGGGTCAGGGGTCTCGTCCCTGAGGGAGGTGTATGTTGCGGTGAAGGTGTGAGAGGGGGTGTAGGGAGACGGGGCCGGAACAGGAGTTGTCTGAAGTGTAGTATGTTCGACGCTTGCATTGTTTATGATGACGATGGAGGATGATGAGGAAGTTGGCGAAGGTGTTGTTGAAAAAGGGGGAGTAGTTTGGGGGCGAGTGAGGTTGAGGTTCATAGGCATCTTTAAGTATGTTTGGTGTGGGAGTGAAGTTGTCTTTGGTTGGTTCTGGTGGGTTCCTGTTCTTTCTGGAGAATTCCATGAGCTTCTTTATACTTGGTTAAGTATTCTTCGGCGTTTGTGTGGAGTGTTTCATCAGTGATCCATTCATTCTCCATGTGGGGGTATCCTTTCCATTTGACGTAGTATTGGAGTTTTCTGCATTGTTGGTGGTGATTTAGAATGGCTTCTATTTCATATTCTTCTTCTTCATTGATGATGTCTGGTAGTGGTGGAGTCGGATGAGATCCATATGCTTCTGTTTTGGTATATGGGGTTAGAAGGTTTCTGTGGAATACTGGGTGTATTTTCCATTTGATCGGAAGTTTTAGCTTGTAGGTAAGTGGCGATAAGACTTCTGAGATAAGGAAAGGTCCTAATTGTTTTGGGGATATTTTGTTGGAAATGAAGGGAAGTTTGAGGTTCTTGGCTTCTAGCCATACCTTTTGATGTGTTTCAAGGGGTTTGACAGTTCTTCTGGTTCTTTGGTTCATAATATCGGCGGAGAGTTGATGTGCCGCATGTGCTTCTTTTCTGGCATCATCAAGGAGTCTGATGCGTTCGTCTACTGATGGAAAGTTCGATGTTTCCATTACCGTGGGTATTGGTGGAGGGTTGTATCCCATGATTAGTTCAAATGGGGATTTCTGCCTTGAGGCATGTATTTTGGAGTTGTGTGCAAACTCGGCGATAGGGAGGGTTTCTGACCAGTCAAGAGGGTTTCTGGTGCAGTATATGGCAAGGTAGGTTTCAATTTCCTGATTGTATCATTCAGTGGAACCATCTGTCTGGGGATGGTATGCAGTTGAGAATGCCTGTTGGATGTTTAGACATTTGGCTAGTTGTTGGAGGGAGTTGGCGGCAAATCTGGGGTCTCGATCTGATATGATTTTATCGGGTAATCCGAATCTGGTGAAGACTTTTTCTATTAATAGTCATCCGATGTCATCGGCATTTGATTGATCTGATGTTGGGATGAAAATTACCCCCTTCGTAAGGCTGTGGTCCACCACAGACAATATCGCATTATGGCCGGTGCTAGGTGGTAGACTGGTGATAAGATCCCATGAGATCTGGGCAAATGGGCATTTGGAGGATGATGGTGGGATCGGTTGAGTTGGTGCGCAATCCGGTCTGCGTATGATTTTGTGTTGCTGACACTCTGGACAGCCTTTGACATAGTTCTTTATGAATGTCGACATTCCTGGCCAATATACTTCTTTCTTGGCAAGGCGGTATGTTTCCTGTTCCCCAGGGTGGCCACGTGTAGGGTGGTCGTGGTATCTTGCGATGACGTCGTGTCTGAGTTGGAGGTCTTCTGGAATAATGACCTGTTCTTGGAACATAAGGAGTGGACCATTCGAGGTCGGAACTGTTCCGAAGTCTTTATTGGCGGCATTAGGGTGGGTTTATTTTAGGAGTTTGAACGCTTCAGTGGTTCTAGTGTCGTATTTGGGTGATTCTGTGATTCTTTCTTGGAGTTCCATATTGACGGTGGTGATAAAGAGGTGTTCTGGAAGCATGGTGACTAAGTTCTGATCTTCTATGTCGGTCGTGGCAACAAAGAGGTTGTTTGGAAGCATGGTGATGTCTTCATTATTGTTATCCTCATCAGGGATGTGGTCTGGATGTCTTGATAGAGCGTCCGGTGCAGGGATTTTTGATCCTGGGACGTGTTCTAATTTGAAGTTGTAGTTGGTGAGGGTCTGTACCCATCGTGCTTGTCGGTGGTTGATTTTTTGGGGTTTTTGCCAAAATGTGAGGTTTTGGTGGTTCGTTCTGATACGGACAGTGTGGGGGCTGCCAAGGAGGTAGTGGCACCATTCTTCAAGGGCTCGGATAATTGCAAGAAGTTCCCTGTCATAGATGTCATAGTTGCGTTCTGCTGGTCCAAAAGTCTTTGAATAGAATGATATGGGTTTCCGTATTCCATTGATGTTGTGTTGATACAGGACGGCTCCTGATGCGAATTTGGAAGCATCGGCTTCTATTTTGAAGGGTTTTGTGGAGTCGGGCATGAGGAGTACTGGTTCCTTTAAGAATTTGTTTTTGAGTGTTTCGAACGCTTTCTGTTGTTCTTCTTTCCATTCAAATTTGTTCGATTTTGAAAGGAGTTGGTTCAGGGGTTTGGTGTGGTGGGAGTAGCTGTGGATGAACTTCCAGTAGAAGTTACAGAATCCGATGAATTTCTGGATGTGTTGGACTGTTTTTGGCACTGGCCAGTCTTCTATTCCCTTAAGTTTTCCGGGATCCATTTTGATCTTGTCTGGCATGATGATCATGCCAAGATATTCAAGTCGTTGTTTATTGAACTCACATTTCTCTGTTTTGAGGTAGAGGTTGTTTTCCTGCAGGATCTGCAGTACTTTTTCTGTAAGTCAGTTGGTTTCTTCCTGGGTTTTACCGTAGATTAGGATATCATCCATGTAGATGATAATTCCTCCTTTCTCCATTATTTCAGAGAATAATGTGTCCATCATATGTTGGAACATTGCGGGACTGTTGCAGAGTCTGAAAAACATGACAGTTGGTTCGAAAAAACCCATGGGAGTCTTGAACGCTGCTTTCCATTGATCGCCATCTTTGATTCTGACATTATTGTATCCTAAGCAGACATTGAGCTTAGTGAAATACTTAGCTCCTTTGAGTTTATCCATGATAGAGGAAATCATGGGGATTGGGTAAGCATTTTTGACGGTGTGATTGTTTAGATAATGATAGTCTTGGCAGGGTCGGAGGTCTCCTCCTTTCTTGGCAACGAAAAAGAAGGGTGATGCCATAGGGGATTTTGAGGGTCGGATGTACCCTTTTCGGAGGTTTTCATCTATGAATTCTTTTAGCGCTTGTTCTTCGGCAGGTGCCACTTGATAAGGTTTCATCAATTTTGCTTTGAATATCAGTTTTAGTTTGATTTCATGATCAAATGCTCTTGATGGTGGGAATCGTTTGGAGGCTTTCTTGTTGAATATTTTAGCCCATCGGGTGAATCTCCGAGGGATTTCGGGTGGTTCCTTGTTTGATTCCGGTTGTTTTCCTTTTTGGTTTGCTGATTTTGTCAGTTTGTGTTGCTCATTGTGGAGTGTTGTGGCATGTGTCGCTTTGGTGTTTACTTCTAATGGGGTTAGAAGCATTGGGTTCATTTCTCTTTCCAAAGAGAAGGTGTCAAGGTCAACATTTGATAGGTTGACATATTCTTCGGGGTTTTCCTTGGGTTGAGAGGTTTTCCCAGCCATTCTGTCCATGGTAATGGAACTGAGTTCGATGGGTCGTCATAGAGTTCTGAGGAGTTTGGAAAAGTCCTGGTGGTTGATTTGGGGTTTCCAAGAGAATGTCCTGGTTTTCCAGTTGATGTTGGGGTTATATTGTTCCAACCAGGGAAATCCAATGATGAGGTCTTTCTCACCAGTGTTTGTGACGTACGCTTCTAGCATGCAATCTCTTCCATTGATGATGGTTTTGATTTTGATGTATTCATGGATCTTGCCATGTTGATTATCAGTTCTGTCAACTTTACTGAGTGAAATTGGTTGGTCCAGCCGTTTGGCTTGATAACCATGTCGTTCAATGACCTTGTGAGAGATGAAATTCCCTTGGGCTCCTGAGTCTATCAGGGCGGTGATGGCCATGGCTTTTGATGTCCGTTCACTCCAAATCTCGATAGGTAAGAAAAGGGATCATTTAT
This sequence comes from Lepiota brunneoincarnata, assembly GCA_023014365.1. Classification (NCBI taxonomy): domain Eukaryota; kingdom Fungi; phylum Basidiomycota; class Agaricomycetes; order Agaricales; family Agaricaceae; genus Lepiota; species Lepiota brunneoincarnata. The sequence goes on from JAEBUN010000019.1 coordinate 629,766, forward strand.
TCAGGGATAGTTGTAATTGTACAGAGTTTATCGAGAAAATGTCCTTCTGGGAGTGAGAGTACGAAATGTCCTTCTGAGTTCTGGAATGTGCAGGGGCACATCGGTCGACAGCGTTCCTTTTTAAAAATCCTGGAATGGACGCATCTCCGGGTCCTTGGCTAGCGTGGAGTGGAGCTCTTGTTGGAGTTTGGGATCGAGGTCATTGACCATTTGGTGCATCTGAGATGCGACTTCTGCGACGGCAAGGGAATACTTGCGTTGCGGTGATTGTTGGGCATTCCAGTTTGGAAATCCGGGACGAGTGTTTTGTTGTCCAAGGAAGGGATGGTTGGGGTTTCTTGCAAGGCGAGGAGGGTTGGTGCGCATTCCTGGGAAGTGTCTAGCTGGCAGTGGTTGAGGGCATTTGCTGACCCAATGATCTTTGGCTCCACATCAGAAGCATTCTTGGTTTTGGTATGATTTTATTTGTTGTCCAGTGACAACGGCATCTAACTCCAACGGTTCTTGTGCAGAGTCTTCTTCAGTATATTCCAGCTGTGGAATTTTGGGATAAGGATCTTCAAATCCTTCTTCCATTGCGACATGGTCTATTTCCATGGCATGTGGGTCTCGTGGGGTGAAACGTGGAGCGTTGCTCCTTTGGTAGAATTGTGCATAGGGTATGTTGTTGTTTGGGCGGTTTGGTCCATGGTTGGGTTGGTATTGGTTCTTTTGGGGGAATGTGTTCCTGGGGGTGCCGTAGAGGGCATTGATTTGGCGGAAATTGTCATCAAGTTTATTGGCTCGGGTGTACCAAGCAGCAATAGTTGTCGGAGGGTTTTCCGATTTGTCGATTTTCATGGCAATATGGCAGTCGATTGCCTTTCGGTATAGATCAATCAAGGTGTGATCTTCATTTAGTCCAGATTGATGGACAAGTTCCTTGAACTGAGCGTTGAACTCAGTTATTGGTTTGCCTGCTTGGTGCAGGGTTTGAAGTCTGGTGTGTGCGTATGCATGTTTGTCTGCCGGGGTGAAGTCGGCTCTGAGCCAGGCAGTAAAGTTGTCCCATGATTCCATGGCTATGGGTTGCCCTTGTTGGGTTTGGGCATTTCTCTCATGGAGGTATTGTCTAGCCCAGGCTCGGGCATCTCCTGATTGCATTGTCAAAAGGACAAATAAAGTCCTAGCAAGGTCGGTGTTGTACGTGGTTGCGTTGGTGAGCACATAAACTTTGCATTGGAAGATCCAATCTTCAAACAATCTTCTAGTTCTATCGAAGGTGATGGGTTTGAGGAGTCCTAGCTCCTTTGGGGTAGGTGCGGCAGCCATTATTTGTAATTGTCTGGGTGGCAGTGGTGGTGGTGGTGATGGCAGTTGTGTTGGTTGTAGTGGAGGAGCCGGTAGGGCTAAGGGTATGGTTGGTGCAGGTAATGCGGGTGGTTGTGGATCGGGATCTGATTGGTTGTTGTTAGGGGTGCCAAAGTTCGGTTCAGAACTTTGGTTTGAACCTGAACCCCCTGAACTGAACCCAAAGGTTCAGTCCGGTTTGGGTTCAGGTTCAGGCATAGGCCTGTCGACTCGGTTCAAGGTTTGGCCTTGTGGCCAGCCTACCTGAGTGCATCCGAACGCGTTCGAACGCATGAGTTGAGGGCCATCGGTGGTGAGGGCTGCAGTGGCAGTGGCAGTGCTTGCCAAACATCAACAAAGTTCCGACTTCGTTGATTTTTCACTCGCTCTTTCCCCCACGCTATCAACACTGCCAAATCCCACGTATCCTGTGCTTATCATGTCCGAAGACAACTGTGCGCTAAATCTGGACGGTTCGCTCAAGGAGGCCTCCGAGATCGATTGGAATTACTCACCGAGTGCTGAAACAACGCCCCTCCCTCCTGCAAGTGACACCCTCGAGCCGACCCATGAATCTCAAGGACTCAAGGGTAAACAGTCGGCATGGCGTGTCGCTAGTCAACGTCTCCCCAGTCAACGCACCTCCAAACCAACATGGAAGGCTTGAGGGGATCCAGACCCAGGTCTGGTCACTCTCACCGCTTTTTTTCCACCTCAAAAAGGTCTGGCCCCTGTCCTCCATGTTTTAATCAATATCTGATATGTCTTACAGCCTTGAAGCAAGACAACACACCCCTGAAAGAGTCAGTGGAGGCAGCTGGTCCTCCTGAAGAAGATCAGGCAGCCACTTCACAGGCTTCAAACATTACTGATAATGAAGGTAAGCATACCTACCTCTATCCTATTTCCCATGCTGACGAAATACCTCCATTAATTGCCCACCACCCATATAACTCCATATTCACTCGAAAATCAATATTACAGCTCCACGTTCACTCAAAAATCAATATCATGGCCTCCTCAACTTGTAAAATGATACCCTGGCTCCACATTGACTCGTAAATTGATATCCTAGCCCTTGTTGACTCATGAATTGATGCCCTGGCTCCACGTTGACTCGTAAATTGATACCCTGGCCCTCATTGACTCGTAAATTGATACCTTGGCTCCACGTTGACTCGTAAATTGATACCCTGGCCCTTGTTGACTTGTAAATTGATACCCTGGCCCTCATTGACTTGTAAATTGATACCCTGGCTCCACATTGACTCATAAATTGATACCCTGGCTCTCGTTGACTCATAAATTGATACTCTGGCTCCATGTTGACTCACAAATTGATACTATGGCTCTATGTTGACTCATAATCAATACTATGGCCTCTTTGACTTGTATGGCTCCACATTGAACATCAAGATGAACAAATAGAGGAAACTACTACTATATGTGTACATTCTGTTGAAGGTGAGGTTTGGGCTGCAGAGTTCTTGCTTGTTCTAACTGCTATATATAGGACAAACAAAACGAAAGCGCTCAGCCACAGAGTCAGGGAGAGTTCGAAAGAAGCCAGCTGTTGTTGTCAGTGATGAAGAGGAAGAAGGAGTAAATGATGAGGATGGAAAGACAGAGGAACTTACTCAGGAAGATGATAAAGAAATAGATACTATCCCACTGGTAAGTTATATTTAATATGTTTAATAGCTTATTGGCATACTAATTTTTTTTTTTCCAGCAAAAACATGCTCATCGTGGCTGCAATGAGCAAACCAAAGACATTCGGGCATGCTGGCGGATGGAAGAACATTTAAAAGATGGTGTTCAGATAAAGGGGTGGTGGTGTGAGATCTGCTGGTAAGTAAACTTGTTCTTGTATTACTTCACTTCTAACATATGTGGATCCTGTAGTCATCTTGCAAAACAAGAAGGGTGTGATCCTGATAAGAGTATTTGGATGACTGGGAGTGTAACAACTTGTCGTAAACATATTGGGCGGTATGTAAAGTTGTTTCTAAAATCTATACTCTTTTTTCATTGGTTTATCAGGAATTAGAAGACACATGGTGAATTTTATATGATGCGAGCCCAGGAGTTGGATTTTGTGCCTCATCCTGTCACACTTGCTGAAGCTGAGAGGTCTGGTGTATTTAAACCAACTGACAAGGAGAGTGTGACTGCCCAGAAAACACTTGATACATTCATAGTGCCAACTGTGAAGTGGACAAAGGAAGGGCTTATTGAGCATTTAACTCATTGGCTAGTTGAGGATGATCAGGTAAGGTTCCACATTCATTCTTGATGATTTGGAGCTAATTATTTCTCCAGCCTTTCACAGCTGTAGATCAGCCATCATTCCACAAGCTTCTTATTTATCAGTGACCATCAACAAGGGAAAGTGATATTCCTCACCATACCAAGATGTCAGAAGAGGTGAAACACAAAGCAAAGATTGTGGTCCACCGTCTTTCAAAAGTCCTTCAGGTATATTTTTTTGACATATCTTCTAGTATTGGTACTGACTATATCTCAGAATCAACCAGGACAAATATCTTCCACATTTGATGGGTGGACTACAGAAGATATGAAACCTTTTCTTGCCATTACTGTTCAATACATTGCTTCTCCTCCTGATCAACCACATATCTGGAGGCTGAAGTCACACCTTATAGGTTTTCCTGAGATTGAAGGCAACCATGGTGGTGAGAATTTGGCAGCAGTTGTTCTTGGTGTTTTCAATGAGTACAAAATTCAATCCAAAGTATTGATTTATGATTTTTAAATGACTTCAACTAATTGATGATTTATAGATTGGTTGGATTACTACTGATAATGCTTCAGCAAATGACAAAGCTCTCAAGGTGCTTCAACGTACACTTGACACACCTTCAAACAGGTGGATTGCTCATAAGCGGCGTATTAGGTGAGTGATTTTTGATTTGGTTTATATTTTATTCTGATATGTTTTAAATTGAAGATGCATTGAGCATACTATTCATCTTGGTGCTAAGGCTTTTATTGAAGCTATCTGCCCTACTCGTTTTACAGCTAAAGCAGTCTCATCTGATGAGGATGAAATTGACTGGGATCAATTGGGTGAAGTTGAGGATGATGAAGATGTAGATAATGCTGTTTCATTTGATGCAGGAGATGTTCTTGGAAAGGTCTTAGCATTTATTACTCAGGTATTTCTCTTTCCCAAAGCAATACCAAATATTAACTTATAAATTATATATCTTTTAAGGTCCGCTTATCACCTCAGGCAAAGAAGTACTTTTCTATTTGCTGTGCTGAGGAATCAGTACCTGAACTTGAGCTTGTCAAATGGGTTCGTACTCGCTGGAGTTCAATGTATAATCTCCTTGAACGATTACTCCTATTGAAGAAGGTATGTTTTTTTTAATATTTAAATTGAGTGTATTCTGAATCCTGGAACAGGGAGTTCGTAAATTTATCAAAAATGCAGATGACTCTGGATCTGTTCCTAAGTTAAAAGGCAAGATGTATTTGGATTATTACTTGGTTGAGGAGGAGTGGAAGCTTCTTGAGCTCATGTGAGATACTTTGGCAGTAAGTAATATTTATTTTACTCATACAAAGTTTTCTCATTTCTATTAGGTTCCTGCCAGTGTTCAGTCATCATTTTCATCTGCTACTCGTTCATCCATCACTCATGCTCTCCCTGAGCTTGAATATGTGATTGAAAAATGGGAGCATTTGATATTTCATCCAAGGTTTGCACAGGTTAAGGATGGTATTCAAGCAGGGATAGATAAGCTCAAAAAATGGCATACAACAATTGCTGATACTGATGCTTATTTTATTTCTCTTGGTATGATTTTATTCCTATTCTTGACCTTCTGCTAATAATTATACTAGTGCTTGATCCAAGCTGCAAAATGGAGCATTTTGAAGAAAAGTGGGCTCCAGCTGATTGTCAAAAAGCAAAAGATCAATTCCGAGAAGTGGTGTGTAATATTTGTTGATTTATCTTGACTTTTCTAATGGCTTGGTTCAGTTTAAGGCATATTATAAGGAACCCAAGCCACAGTTCCAACACTCATCAAATATTTTTTCAGAAGTGGGAACTTCTGCACAAGCTTGAGCAATGCAACAACGATTATCCCAGGCATCCTCATTTACTCATGATATGTTTCATGAGTTGGATGAGTATTTAGGTGCTGGTATTGAGCCAGTGGAAGATATTATAGCATGGTGGGGAGTGAGTTATATCTATTTTTTGGCATTAAATATTTTTCTGATTTCTTACCTAGATCAACCATACAAAGTATCCAACCTTGGGTACTATGGCTAGAGACTATCTAGCCATTCCTGGCTCTTCAGTGTCATCTGAACGGGCTTTCTCTAGTAGCAAACATACTGATACCCTTCCCCGCAATTCACTTGAAGGTCCCACCTTTACAGCTTTACAAATTACAAAAGATGGGTATAAAACTGGACTTTTAGATGGGGGAGTAGAAGCAAAGGAATGGGAGCTCAAGGAATGGAACTTTGATTAGTTGATTGCCAATATAAACATTTTTATGACATAGTACCAAAAGGTTCAAGTTCGAACCTGTTCGAACCCTGAACTGAACCTCCTGAACCAAGTTCGGGGGGTTCAGTTCAGGTTTGGGTTCAGGTTCAGTAAATCTGAATAGGTTCAGGTTCAGGTTCAGGCTGAGAGGGTGCTGAACTGAACTGAACTGAACTTTGGCACCCCTAGTTGTTGTCTGTTATATAGACGTTGGAGTCGTTATCCACTGGGGGAGTTCTTCCCTGATTTACTGCGTATTCGTGGTGTGTGAGTAAGTTTTCTTCTGATCTGGAAAGTCCTCTTGGTTGCTTGAGGGCGTTTTTAAGTCTTTGGAGTTTGTAGTCATTTAATGGGTCTACTTTAGCATGGTATTCTTCAGCTTGTTTGTGTTTCCTTTCTTCTTGTTTGTAATGTTCTTTTAATTCTCTTTCATGTTGTATTCTTTGTCATTCTGCTAGTTTGTCAGCAAAACTTGTTCTTGTGCGTGTTGATGTACTTGGAGTGGGTGAGTTGAATGGGGATGGAGGATAGAATGGGGATGGTATCTGAGTGGGGATAGGATTTCTTCTGGGATCCGGGTTTTGGGTTCCTGATCCTGAGATTCTACTTTTCAATTTGGGAGGAGGTGATGGAGTTTCTTGGGCTGAGAATTTCTTTGGAGGTGTGGTGGCAGTTGTCTAGCAATCGATTATCACTAGAAGAATGAAAAATTGGGTTGCAATGATGGATATCCCTGAGTATAGGTTCCACAATCTGATGACGCAGCAGTGATAAGGGCACATGATATGTTCGAGTTCTAGGGTAATGATTCGGTAGGCAATGAGGGTGGCAGTAGAAGTGAAAACAAAAATGAGTAGGTAAGCCAGGTCTTCTGGTGGGGAGAGGTTGAGGGATGTAGCGATGGCTACACAGAGAGGTGGTTTTCTTTCATATGTTGTTTTGAACGACCAGAGTATCTCGACATGTTTAGTACGTTGGCAGAGCAGGACAGAGTAGAGGGCGAGCAAGAGATAAGCAGCAGAGTATCTTAGTGTTTTGTTACCTGGGTTAGGGGTTCGCTCTTGAGTAGCACGGAGTTCAACACAGGATGTCTATACAGACTTGGTCCTGTCCTACTAAGCGTGACTTGGAGATGACGGAGCACTATAGTCCAGCTGGTTTTAAGGGCAAAGAGGTATATGTTATGAACAGTCCAGACCGGGAAGAACAAGAATTATTGTTCGACTTTACAAGATGGGTACAGGAGACTACAGACCAACTACGGGCACAAGAATACGAAGACGAGGAAGGGGAATATTATACCGCCATGCAGGACCTGGCAAGAGAAGCAGGAATGGAGATAACCTTGGAGGATATATTGGAATACCCCGAGGATGAGGAAGATAACCATGGATCAACCGACCCAACCTCCGATATGGATGGAAGCACTGAGAGAATGGAGAGCGAGAACGAAGAAGACTCCATGGAGATACAATCGGGAGAAGAAGATTATGAGTCAGAGGAAAGCGATGGAACATCGCACAGCAGTAGCGAGAGTACTGACTCATTGTAATATAAATAACGCTAGGATGCCATCAGCCAGGATGTGCATCATGGTCAGGACTGCGCACGACCAGTAGAACAGCCAAGTAACCTATAACGAGTATATAGCACCTCATAGGTATATAAGGCCTGTACAAGTAGAGATTAAAGCCTCAAGCTTTAATCTTGTTAACAGCAGTCATTTACCTCTCTGCCTTAACTTGGCGTCTTCCCTTGTTATCTCATTGAGCGCGATCCACTAAGCTCTATAAGGCCAACCATCTCGGACACCTTGTAGAGTGATTGAAGGCCGTCTCCAGTTATCCTCGGATACAGAAGGAGCACGGATCATAACATTAGATTAAAGCTTCCTTTGGACAACCTCCATCGTACACCCCGTGGTATCGGTACGCCTTGTCGCTACCCTTCCACACTGGCAGACGATACGCTTTATCGCTATCCGAGTGCCAACCATATCTGACGACACGCCTTGTCGCTGTCCGGTGATACACCCCCGTAGAGCAGGCCACCATACCCTCTGCACCCTTGGTCAGACGCACCGAAAGCGTTGATAGGTCATCCACACCTTTAAGTGTTGATTGGGATAACACACCCGCAAGCGTTGTTTATTCACCTTCACCTTCACCTTCGACTTCTTCCCTCTTCACCCTGTCTACAAACTGAAACGACCCCCTTGCCACCGACTACGAAGAATCCAACAGTTCTGACTGGTCGACAACCGACTCCGAACCCGACTTCACACCCCCTCCACCACGGACCCTAAAAAGAAAACAAAACCTATACCCCTCACTCATTCACCCTCTGGTTCCGCACCGTACCCTACACAACCTACCGAGAGAGTTCAACGTCGAACAGAAGACCCAGGATACCCAGCACCCCCAGCATCAGTTCTTCAATCCCTACCTAAACAACCACCACCTGAAAGAACTGCCACCTCTACCCGCTCAAAGCTCGGGGAGCCGATTCATAGAACATCTACCCCATCCTCCGGTCCTCAACCCTCAACAAGTACAAGAACTAGCGACAACACTTCGCAACAGAAACCCCCAAGAACATTCTCACCCCTCACATCACCACTTGGATCACCAGTACACTCACCACCTCGATCCAGTTCCCCTGTACAATCCGAACCATCCGAAGTTAACCCCACTACCGGGTCTATTCACACTTCCGACGAGGAATCCACAACCTCTGACGTTAACAATATGGCCTCCTCCGCAAAAATCAATACACCCCCAACCTTTAATGGAGAGACCGACTACTTCCGCCTCTGGAAGGATGCAGTACAACTATACATCGATGCAAAGCCAGGAGCCTTTTCCGATGACAAGACCAAGATACAATTCGCCCTTTCATACATGTCCACCGGCCCCGCCGCAACATGGAGAGGAGCATTCTTGGAATCAAACAAAGAACTTGATGGAAGCCAGACCCTTCTGACATGGAAGAAATTTCTCGAAGGACTCGATACATCCTTCGCCCCAAACAATGTCCCCGCCGATGCAATGGACAGAATCCGCCACCTCAAACAGAATGGACGATATATCGATGATTACATATCCCAGTTCCAGATACTTGCCTATCAGGCCGACCTTGGAGATGGAGTGGCGGCGGTCAACTATTTCAAGAACGGGCTGGATCGCCCTGTCGCAATCAAGACAATTAGCCTCAATCCAGGAAACAAACTCAGCGACTGGTTCAAGCAAGCTTGAACAGCATATCAAATACTACAAACTCAACGCGACTATATGCAAACTTGAGGAACTCCCTCGTTTCCAACGACTTCGCGCACTCGCCCATTTAAAGGGAAAAGAAATGCTTTTACGCGCCGTGTCCCACTGCCCTATCAAGCAACAGACCCTAATGCAATGGATATTGACCAACTCGCCAAAGCAGTCTACAACCTCGACTTTGAGGACGAGCCAGATCTACTTGCCGAGGAAGCTGATGAAGACGAGGAGACTGAAGAAGACAGACTCCACCAGTTGGTACAAGAACGCACCCGCGAAGCCCTCAATGCAATCCTCATGGACGCCCAAAGAAAGGATCTCAAAGAAAAGAGATGCTTCAACTGCCGCAAGACTGGACACTTCGCCTGCGAATGCCCCACCAAGAAGACAATATATCGCCGATCCGAATTACCCCGCAATTTGGATGCCAGAAACCGGTCAAATGCGATATCCAGAAGAAGACAAGCAAGCTACAGGAAAAAGAACTCGCTATACAACATACTAGAAGATGCAACCGACGAAGAAGTCGAGGACATCTACGAACATTTTGCAAATGAATCCAACCACCCAGATGCCCCTCTGGTTAAGGATTTTGCCTAAGGAGACTAGCCACCATGTCTAGCCCTCCACAAAGACCTCCTTCCCTTTCCTATTCACAAAATGATATTAATGTTGTAAAGTTACAGGAATCGTCAGCACGCGTAATACATCTACCCTGTCGAATCTGAAAACACAAGTTCACTAAGGAAGGACCCGAAAGCGTGGAACTACTCGCCCTACTCGACTCAGGAGCAGCAGGAAACTTCATTGACCCCGGAATGGTCAAACAACATTCATTCAAAACAACACCCCTCGATCGACCCATCGAAGTACGAAATGCCGATGGATCTATTAACAAAAATGGAACAGCCACCCACTACACGACCCTCAACCTAACGGTTAACAGGAAGAATATGGAGATCAAACCAAAAGTAGTCTCCCTCGGAAGCCCAAGACTCATCCTTGGATTCCCTTGGCTTGCAGAACACAACCCAGACATCGACTGGGATGCCAAACAACTACGCTGGAGAAATGAACGTTGGGACAACACTATATTCCGAGAACTCATCCAATCCATGGAACCCGATTGGATCTACAACGACCAACTCAACCACATCTCCACACTAGAGCCCACAAGCTTCGAAGAAATCAACTTCAAAGCCTCCGCATCACAATTCCTCGCTGTACAACACGGAGAAAAGAAAAACGACGACCCAAGAAAAGTCGTACCCACGGAATTCCACGAATACCTCCCAGTATTTAGCAAGAAACAAGCCGAACGATTCCCCCCACAACGACCATGGGATCACAAAATTGAACTCAAGGAATCATTCAAACCAATTGCCATGAAGTCCTACCAACTCTCCCTCAATGAAGAAAAGGAACTCGACACGTTCCTAGAAGAAAACCTTCAAAAGGGATACATTCGACCATCCGAATCGCCAATGGCATCACCTTTCTTCTTCGTAGGAAAGAAAGACAGAAAACTACGCCCCTGTCAAGACTACAGGTACCTCAACGAGCATACCGTCAAAAATGCATACAACCTCCCCCTCATCTCTCATATTCTCGACAAACTCCGAGGATCAAAATACTTTACCAAACTCGACGTACGAGCAGGATACAACAACATCCGCATACGCAAAGGAGATGAATGGAAAGGAGCCTTCAGGACACCCCAAGGATTATTCGAACCCACGGTTATGTTCTTTGGAATGTGTAACTCCCCAGCAACATTCCAAACCATGATGGACTCATTATTCCGAAAACTCATTGACAATGGAGGAGTAATCGTTTACATGGACGACATCCTCATTCACGCAAAAACAAAACAAGAACTTCGACGCCTCACAAGAGAAGTACTCAAGATACTCAAGGACAACGATCTATACCTCAAAACCGAGAAATGCGAATTCGAACGACAACGACTCGAATATCTAGGAGTTATTATCACTCCCGACTCAGTTTCGATGGACCCAGCAAAGCTCAAAGGCATCGCTGAATGGCCAACACCAACTACCCCGCGCAATGTATGTATGAAAATTCATAGGATTTTGCAACTTCTATCGAAAATTCATACACCAATACGCCACATGGGCAAAGCCTCTCAATGCCCTAATGTCCAAAACCAAGAAATTCGAATGGACAGAAGAATGCCAGAACGCCTTCGATACTCTCAAGAGAAAATTCCAAAGCGAACCGGTATTAATGGTCCCCGACCGAGACAAACCCTTCGAAATCGAATGCGACGCATCACTATTTGCATCAGGAGCAGTCCTACTTCAACGTGACAACAATGGAGTTAAACACCCAGTCACATACTTCTCGAAAGGATTCTCCCCAGCAGAACGCAACTATCATTGCTCCGAACAGGAACTCTTTGCCATTATCCGAGCACTCAAAGAATGGCGTCACCACATAGAAGGATCATCACACAAGACCATCGTATGGTCAGATCACGACAACCTTCACCGCTGGAGAAAACCTGAAGACCTCAGCAGAAGACAAGCCCGATGGATTGCCTACATGCAACGATTTGACATTGAAATCCGACATATCCCTGGAAAGAAAAATGGACCAGCAGATGCCCTTTCCAGACGACCCGATCATGAACCCAAGACAAGAGACAACAAACAGGTCGTTGCACTCCCTGACAAATTCTTCACCTCAAAACAGCCACAACATATCCATATTATCGACGAAAATACTAAACAGGAAATAAAAGAGCTGTGGAAGAAAAAGAAACAGACCGACATCGCCCAAGAAGACGACTCAGGACACCCACGTGTTCAAGGAAAACTATTTATACCACAAGATTTACACCTCAGACACCGCTTACTGCAAAGAGTACACGACTCACCCACCGCAGGACACCCTGGAATCGCAGAAACAACTAGAAAACTCCAGGAATACGCCTACTGGCCCGGGATGCGATCATTTGTCAAAAACTACGTCAAAGGATGTGGTGCTTGCCAACAATACAAGATCAATCGCCACCCCCTAAAACCACCGCTTCAACCTATCCCTGGACCCCGTTCTACCCGTCCATTCTCGAACATCTTGATGGATCTTATCACGGACCTACCCCCGGACGGACCCCATGATTCTATACTGGTCGTGGTCGACCAGCTTACGAAGGGGATAATTCTAGAACCTACTGCGAAAACCGCCAACGCGGACAAGATCACCGAAATTCTTATCAAACGGCTATTCTCTAGATTTGGCCTTCCCGAGAAAGTTCTCAGTGATCGCAACCCCAGATTTGCTGCCAAATCCATGAAAGAATTCTACAAACAACTCGGAATCGAACAAGCACTCTCTACCGCCTACCACCCCCAGACAGACGGACAAACAGAGCGATTCAATCAAGAAATAGAACTCTACCTTGGCATCTATTGCTCATCGAACCCGAACAAATGGGTAAAGGCACTCCCACTCCTGGAATATGTCCACAACTTGAAAACACACACCGAACACCAACATACCCCATTTGAACTCCTCTATGGATCAAGCCCCAAAGGATTTCCGACCTCCGAGGAGCCAACGAACATTCCAGCAATAGGAGAGAAGTTTAAATACCTCGCCAAGATACGCCAAGAAGCCCAAGCTGCGCATGAACAAGCCAGACTAAAAATGGCTGCAAGATATAACCGGCCAGATATCAATCTAAAAGTTGGACAGAAGGTTTGGCTCGACAACCGCAACCTCCCAATTCAGTACGCCTCAAAGAAACTGGCCCAACGCCGAGAAGGTCCCTTCACCATAACAAGAAAACTCGGACCTGTAACCTATGAACTAAAATTACCCATCAAATGGAAGATCCACAATAAGTTTCATGCAAGCCTCCTAATGCCTGCAGAAGAGAACGACACGCATGGGGAATACAACACAGCCCCACCACCTGACCTTGTAAATGGAGAAGAAGAATACGAGGTCGAGTCAATACTGCGCCACAGAAAATTCCAGAACAAGTATCAATTCCTAGTCAGATGGAAAGGATACCTTCCCACCGAGGATTCCTGGGAGCCAGAAGCAAACCTGGAGAACGCCAAAGAAGTCATTGAAGAATATAAAAGGGCCCACAAATTAGACAACCCCACCAATGACCCAACCACCCAACACTCGACCAACCACTCCAGACCTCCCAGAGCCAGACAACGATGGACGCCTTCTCATCCGGGAAAGAATCATATCCCTGGCGAATCGCGTCACAGGAAATAGCCAACCTAACCCTGCCACCGATACCGCTGACGACCAACCAGACAGGACCAACAGTCCTTATATCATCCGGCATACCTTCCTTCCCTCCAACCAACCCGAGATACGATCCATCCTTTTACACGAAGTTCCCTTTCATATTACCGGAACCCGTCTTAAACGCAGTCCAGCGATGGTACCCCTGGTCGACACCTGCTGGAAGACATTTACTGCTCTTCTGTATCACAAGCGCCTCGTCCACGACCGAGCAACAGAATTCGAAAAACTATGCGCCACTATTCTTTCTAGCGCAACAGAGGAACAGGACCGCGATACCATTTCTGCCATGTTATCAACCGCTCTCACCAAATTCCCGTTCGAGAGTCCGATCCCAAGCCCGAGCAATGGAAGCGGAAGTCAGGACCGCCCTATCCTACCTATCGGGACCACCACCCAACCTTCCAACCCTCCCATGGTGGATACGAGTAACCAACCATCAAGTGTTGTACAAGCTATATCTGCTTCTAATGACGCCCCCATCGGGACTACCACCACTCACTTATCCACCACCCGAACTCGCTGCAATTGCTGCCGTCGATTCGGCCATATCAAAGCAGGATGCCCGCGCTACCAATGTCGATATTGTCGAAAGATTGCCCCAGGCCATTATGAGAAGCACTGCGAGAGAAACCCTTACCAGCATCAACCCGCAAGTATGGTACCTGGCCTGTATCGCCGCCCACGAGGAATACCAAGCAGAGCTCGATCCCTCACACGCGAAACCACAAACAACAATATTCGACACATTGTTGCAAGCACCGAGCAGCGCCCCGCTTCAGCCAGACCCCTCCGCACCCGAATTCAAAATGCCCCCGTCGTCATTCCGACCACCAACGCCACCACCACATCTGCTAGCGGAAGCCACCGACTTCCTGAATCGATCCTTCGGCGCACCCGCCACCATTCACTCCAGAGAACCCATCGTCATCGACCTCACCCAAGACCCGCCATCCCCAGACCACCAAGCTACCGAAGCGACTCCCCAGAACCCGACCCATACTTCGACTGGGACCCCATCGCCAAATCAAACATTACAGGAGAGCCTGTCGGATTATACTGAGGATATGTCTGATGAGGACATCAGACCTTACGAAGGGGATAATGTTATGAACAGTCCAGACCGGGAAGAACAAGAATTATTGTTCGACTTTACAAGATGGGTACAGGAGACTACAGACCAACTACGGGCACAAGAATACGAAGATGAGGAAGGGGAATATTATACCGCCATGCAGGACCTGGCAAGAGAAGCAGGAATGGAGATAACCTTGGAGGATATATTGGAATACCCCGAGGATGAGGAAGATAACCATGGATCAACCGACCCAACCTCCGATACGGATGGAAGCACTGAGAGAATGGAGAGCGAGAACGAAGAAGACTCCATGGAGATACAATCGGGAGAAGAAGATTATGAGTCAGAGGAAAGCGATGGAACATCGCACAGCAGTAGCGAGAGTACTGACTCATTGTAATATAAATAACGCTAGGATGCCATCAGCCAGGATGTGCATCATGGTCAGGACTGTGCACGACCAGTAGAACAGCCAAGTAACCTATAACGAGTATATAGCACCTCATAGGTATATAAGGCCTGTACAAGTAGAGATTAAAGCCTCAAGCTTTAATCTTGTTAACAGCGGTCGTTTACCTCTCTGCCTTAACTTGGCGTCTTCCCTCGTTATCTCATTGAGTGCGATCCACTAAGCTCTATAAGGCCAACCGTCTCGGACACCTTGTAGAGTGATTGAAGGCCGTCTCCAGTTATCCTCGGATACAGAAGGAGCACGGATCATAACAGTATAGGAGGCAAGAACTGTATAACACTAAGATACATAAGTATACAGAGTATTGTACTGTATCCTTATATACTTCTAAGTGTGGCTGTACTCCTACTATAATAGTTCGGACCAGAGTAACTATGAGTCAGAGATAAGAAAACATGAGGTGTAAACTAAGAATAGTCCTTCTGATGTACACTACTGATGGTTTCATAGTGACATGGGAATATAAACTAAAAGTAACTGTCCTTCTGATATGGTTTCTGATAACAGTATCTCTATTTTCCAGTTCTCCATTCTCCACCTGTAGTCAGAACACGTTATCAGTCTCCATACCCATACCAGTCTCCATTCCATTTGTAATCCATTTGTAATCCATTTATAACCATATTGATCTCTGCTTTGCTTCACACATAGTCAGTACGAGTCATAGTTCATAAAGACAGTAGTATATATACTGTAGATACTTGGCTTGTACTCCTCAGTCTGATAATCAAATCAAGCAGTGGACCAGCTCCCTGTTCCATATCCTCCTCTCTCTCTGTCTCACTCTGCTTTGGCTCCAACCTCCTGAAATACAGACTCAGACAGTAGGAGGACACAGCACATAAGCTGAGGCTGCAAGTCCAACCCCCTGCCCAAAGTACTCCGCCTCAGTCCCAAAGTCTACATACTGACTTTGCTCTGTCCCTCTGGTTACCTTGTATCAAGGATACCACCCCAATCCTCCACTTTGGTCCTGACCTGCACTGGCTCTAACAAAAACTATCCCAATGTTTTCACTATTTGGAAAGATCAACCAATAGTGGACCAAGGTGATTATGTAAATACTTGAAAAAAATAGTGTGGTAATATACCATATTAGATTTCCAAACCCATTCTAACCATGTGATTTGTCTGAGAAATAATGGATTAATTAATTATTTGAAATATTAACTCATACTGTATCTTGTTGCTTTGTCTAAGTTGGACTGGGCCAATCATCATTTTTCCTCCTCAGTTTCATTAACTAGAGTTCCTTCTATCTCATGTCCTTCACAATCCCCCCAAGTGAGCCTTGGGAAACACCTTTGCCAAGTTTGTAATGTGCATGGAAGCTCTGCAGAGCTCTTATCATGATATGTAAAAGTGATGATGGGATCAATCCGCTGACATCACTGTTCGCAACCACCACAACCTTTGGTCGATAAATCATCGCCTTTTCAAGCACAACAACAGCCATAAAACTCGAGCGAACAAGTACACTTGGCATAAATTCGGGTACCGTTGCCCAGGTCTTGCAAGACTCAATCTCAGCCTTCTCATCACGGTTCCTGCCGATGTGAGAGGGGCCAGCCTGACTGTGTCAACTTTCATCCTGCCCTTCTTTCCTTTCCCGTAAAACCCACGATGAATATCACTCGTTTGTATCCTGTGTATTCACTAACCTACTTCTACGAGACCCAGCTCGTTCTCCTCATTGGCATCTGCTTCGTAGTGCTCCTTCTGGAGAGATACGTGTCAGGCTTGCAACACCGGCACCAGCACCAAGGGAGGGAGAGTGCAGACGATCGGCTGGAGAATGCGAGGACCCCCAGTGCAGGGGGTGCATTGAAGACGTTAACAAGGAAATATCTTATTGTTTATGCTATGGTTATGGGTATGTCTGCCGAGCTTGTCTGCCCCCTAGCTTACGCTGATGCATGAGTGCTGGTTAATAGGCGCCGACTGGCTACAAGGTCCATATCTTTACTCGCTCTATAGGGACCAATATGGCTTTCCGGAGCGGATTGTTGCCCTATTGTTTGTGACGGGCTTTGTATCCGCGGGAGTAGCGGCGCCTCTCGTGGGTGTTTGGGCAGACCAGCAGTGAGTATATCTAATCATTCTCCTTGCGGGCCGAGACTCACTGGCCAAACGACAGTGGTCGACGCAAGCTCTGTCTGACGTTCTGTGTGACTTACACTCTCACCTGCATTCTGATCCTCTTCCCATTCCTCCCCATTCTACTTGCTGGTCGACTCCTCGGCGGTGTCTCGACGTCAATCTTATTCTCCGCGTTCGAATCATGGCTAATCTCGTCTGCATCCTCCGCCAGTCTTCAGTCAACGGATTTATCAACAATAATGGGACGTGCGACTCTCGTTAACGGTTTTGTGGCTACCGGGGCTGGAGTGTTAAGCAACAGCCTTGTCGGTTTGACAGGCAACTATACTTCACCGTTCGTTGCGAGTGGGTGCCTTCTTATTCTTGGATTCGTTGCGATTCGCGGGACTTGGTTGGAGAATTATGGTAATGGTGGAGGTGCCCCGACTGCTGATGCTTCCCAGCTTAAGCGGCTGGGTCAGGCTTGGCGGATTGTCCGGGAAGGTGCATGTCTTTTTTTGCCTCAATGTTCCCGCCGAAGTTGACCTACTTCTAGATTCAATGTTACTTGTCCTCTGTTTGACACAAACTTGCTTCGAGGGCTCAATGTATCTCTTTGTCTTCATTTGGGTTCCGTCCCTTCAAGAGGTCACTCGTTATTCTGAGAACCTTCCATTTGGCTATATTTTCTCCTCGTTTATGGTTTCCATGATGATTGGTTCCGTTCTCTACACCATGATCATGGGATATTCGAAACTCAAGGGGGCTGAATCGTCCCTTGCTACCCACGCCAAGCTTAGCAGCGTCGTTTGTGCTGTTAGTGCACTGGCTCTGGCGGGCAGTGTTAGCTTTCGGAACGAGGATGTGCGGTTCTGGGCATTCTGTACCTTCGAGGCGTGTGTGGGGATGTATTATCCGGTGCAAGGGATGCTTCGTGGTACTCTCATCTCGAATGAACACCGTGCGACGGTAAGTTTTTTGGACTTGGTAGTGTTTCGGCTATTGTTGATGATCCCTTCTCGATGAAACAGCTCTCATCATTCTTCCGCGTGCCACTCAATATCTTTGTTGTTCTCTCCCTCCTTACCGGAGTTTCGTCTGCCCGGCAAGCGGTGCTGAGTGGGAGTGCGATCATGCTCGTCTTCTCGTCTCTTATGACTGGAATTGTCATCGTCAATCGGTCGGATGCGCTGGCGGTGGGCAATGGGCACCGGTCGTGAATTTCCAGCACATAAAGTAGAAGTTAATCTAATTACCCTGTGGCACTGCAGCAGAAAAAAAAATACTGATCAAGCTCCGAGTTGCTGAGTCAGCAGTATTTGAGTCAAGGGTGGATGACAAATAAAAGGGACACAGTGCGCATGTGTGCTGCTGCTACTTTACCCCAGCAACACCCTTTTTCAGTCTCTCTGTCCATATAATACCCCCGTCAATCACACTCTTCACGACTCACTAATCGCTCGTAAAACTTCATTTGTGCCAAATGGTATGTCTTCTCCGCTATTGGAGCCCAAATTGCCCACTCACATACTTGCCATTAGTCAACCAACTGCAGGAGACGCCTCATTCGCGACTTCAAGCGCCTCTCCACCGATCCGCCTGGCGGAATCTCTGGGAGCCCATGCCCTGATAACATCATGCTCTGGAATGCAGTCATCTTTGGTCCAGGTACGCTGCTGTCTCTGGATAGCACCTCGTGTGCGATTCGTCGCTAACAACTGTTACGCCCCCCTCTTCCTTTACTTTTTGTCAGGCGACACACCTTTCGAGGACGGCACATTCAAACTCCTCCTCACCTTCGACGAATCATACCCCAACAAACCGCCCTCCGTCAAATTTCTTTCCCGAATGTTCCATCCCAACGTTTACGCGAACGGAGAACTCTGTCTAGATATCCTGCAAAACCGATGGTCACCAACATACGACGTTGCCGCGATCCTGACCAGTATACAGAGTCTACTGCACGATCCTAATCCGAACAGCCCAGCCAATGCGGAGGCGGCGCAGCTGTACCGGGAGAACATGAAGGAATATGTGCGGCGCGTGAAGGCGACGGTGGAAGAAAGTTGGCTTGACCCAGAGGAACAGGCAGGAACGACGAATGGACCTGGGGGGGAATCAAGTCCGCCATCTTCATCTTCATCATCCAACTGAGGATCTGGTCTAACTTAGGGCTGGAATGATTGGTCTTGGGAACTTTTACCCGTGAGGGCTTATAGGTTTTTTTTGGGTGGAGCATCTTCGGACGTAGAATTTTTTTTTGGGGGGTGTACACCGGTACACGGTGAACGTAGTGATGTTCCCTGTTCCTCTTGTCTCCCTTTCTTTTTCTTTTCTTCTTTTCATTGCTTGATCACCATCTCACGTCTGAGTGGTTGAATGTAGGACTCCGAATCTACGGGTCAGAGCCCCTCCTTTTCTCCAGTTGGCATTCACTATTGTTGTTTCCTCCCTTTTCTCTCTCTTCCCCCCCCTCTCCCCCGTCTTTACCTACTCACATTGTCCACGTTGTACACTCCAGTCTAGTCGCATCATCACATTTGTAACGCCAATCCACTACATACATACACAGCTTGTGCTATGAATGAACACTTGCTGGTAATCCATATGATTTATGTTCAAGATCATTCCCCGGCAGGTTCCGTGCCCAATTTCTCTCTATGCGCCTCGAGTTTCTATAACTAGAACCATCCTACAGGGTCATAATCTCGTTAACCCGACGAGGCAACCATAATTTATACGCCCCAATATTCACACAGCCCCTCACGTTCTTATCCGGAATATATACCCAATTCAAACAGAGTAAAAGAAAGAGCCGCGTTTCTACATCTCTCTCCTTGTCTCTCAATGCCTACACTTAGGAAACCCAAAAGCCCACCATCTGCTCCCCCTCCTCCTCCTCCTCCTCCTCCTCCTCCTCCTCCTCCGCCACCACAGCCCCCATCGCCGCCCAACATAAGAACACCATCACCACCACCTAACGACCCAGATCAGGTCGGCCCAAAGATGAAAATATTCTCAGACGCGGCACCCCCGCAATGGAGACAAGCTTTGATGGGATTTAGGGGCTATGATACGAAAATTCCGCCGAAGCCGAGAGAGGACTATGTGAGGATGTGGTTGACATGTGAGCCGTGTTTATATACGGAGAGGCTTGGAGGGTTGGTTTCAAGAGTGGAAAAGACTCTGGATAGGTTGGAGAGGAGGGAGACAAGGTATGTGAGGGCGGGTGCGGCGAAGAAGAAGGTGGATGATATGTTGGAATATGCAGTTAGGTGAGTTTTTATATGTATATACATGCATCACTTGGATAGCTGAAGTGTGGACTTGGGGATTTGGGTCGCGTTTTTGCATTGGCCTTTGGGGATTGACTTGGCTCGATTACCGATTTGGAATTATTCCTCCCTATGGCTTGTTCGTTGTTGCATCCTGGATATGATATGACCTTGGGATGCGGCGGAAAAAAAAAAAAGATTGGCCACAGGAGCGCGAGTGCTCCAAGACGAAGCCACAGCTTTTCGAGTACTGTTCCGGGTGGCAAGGGGACGATATCCACAGGAAAAGCTTACCCTCGCGTACAACTTGCTCTGTTACATCCACAAAAAAAACTTTTGTAAGGACGCGACTTTGGAGAACTTGACCTGCCTCCTGATGTTCGGGGACATGATGTCGGCATCTGGCCCGCTGTCGCATTGCGGATTTCTACTTGCCAACTTTTTCGCGCCGCTGAGGGACATGGATCCTTACACGTCGTTCAAGTGTCTGTGGAAGAAGTATAATGAGTATAGGGAGGAATATGGGTTGATGTTGCCTGGGCAGAAGAGTTGCTATAGCTGTGGGACCGTCCCTAAGAGGAAGAGGGATTTAAAGAGATGTGCGGGAAGTTGTTTGATGCCTCAGAAGCCGGTGTATTGTGGAACGAGTTGTCAGAAGAAGGTTTGTTAGTTCCCTCGTCGTCTTGATTGACCAGGCTCACGGCGATCTATATTCCTAGCATTGGCCGACACATAAGAAGTGGTGTGGTCGAGGCTTCAAGTTCACGGAATCGGATTTCGAGAGCGACCAGTACTATAGCGATTATGATGGCTGGGACACCGAGGAAGACTATGATTCCGAGGATGAGGATAGCAGTTATTACAGCGAAGACGAGGAAGATAGTTACTACGATGACCGACGGCAAGAAGGCCAGCAAGTAAATGCGAGCAGCACATTCGAGGGAGAATGTGAGGGGTATACCGATTCAACAGAGAGCGACGAGGAAGAATCCGAGTATAGCCACCCTGAGAACTGCAGTTCCCGGGTTGGAAGCGACCAACGTGAGGGGGGTAGTAGAATGAAGAGAATTTGGAATGATGAAGGGGATGATAATTTCTATAGGTTTGTGTTGGGTATTGCCCTCTCGGTGGTTAGATTGAGGAGTACTTAAGCACAGTATGAAATGCTCGAGGAGCGTACCATTGTAAAAACAAAGTTGAAAATTGCGCATAGTCGACTTTGTACCATGTTATCTTCACGACCTGGCACATGGTCAATAGAGGCCATCGTATATGCATTTGCAGATCGAGCTCTCAGGGCGCGTGCGGTCTTTGAGTACGAAGGTAAGGCAGGCAGCGTCGAGATGTGTTGGATTGGATATTCTCGGTGGACCTGCTTAGAGTGACCCACACTAACATCCATTTGGAGCCAACCCCGGAAAGCAGGGCAGCAAGGTTGCCTTCTTGATGACCTTGGGGATGTGAATCCACGGTATCTCGCTTATCAACGAATCAATGAGAGCTAGGGGACTTGGGACGCCTTCTCGACAATTGCACTGTCTTGCGGTAGGGTAATTCACAAACTTCTAGAACCTGAATTAGTCTCTCTGTTGGGACATGGATCTGTATTTCGCGTTACCTCGGGTTTTGCGTGGGTAAGGGTTTGTGATTTGGGGCCTGTTTGAGACCAAGTTACTTCCGCCTTTTGGTTGGTCATAGCAATCGGACTTCTAGAACCGGATTACTGCGGTCGTTTTACTGACAAGAGTGCAAGTGGGTCGCCAATCATTTCTTAATTTGTCGTGGAATATCGCAAGTGGGTCAATGACCAAGTCACATGGAAACCACATTTTTTTCGGACTTCCACCCATGTAGATAGTTCACCTCTCGAGGGGCCTGTCTGTTGTTAATACAATGGGTCCACCGCGTCTTAGCACTAGTGTTTGCTCGTTGCCGTATATAAATGTAGAAAACAAAAGAGTCACATGCACACCAAATATGTAGACAGATGGTCCGTGCGCAACCCGTCGGGGTATATAAGCACCTCGAAATCCACTGCGATTCCTTACCACTCTGGCCTTTTGGCTTAGATCAAGTGTAGTATCTGTTCTTAATAGTTTAACCACTATTATGGAGGCACCGCCTCCATTATTGGTTATCTAATTTTTGTCGCCCCAGCCCCTCGTCCTCTGCTTGCACGACTTGGGCGTGATGACTCTGCCGCTGCACTACTGGCTTATGTCGTCAGGGGATCCTTTTTTAAAGGGTCTTTTCTCTTTCTTTTTGTTTGGTTGATGCCTTTTGTCAGTTGACAAGTGGGCTGCGCCGGCAAATGGATTGATGAAAGGATTATGCTTATATGGAGAATTGTTTGTAATTTGGAATTAATAAAAACATCTTCTGTTCAGCTTCATCAGTGCTTGACTTGATGAGATGCAGCAGGGACTTGTGAAGCTTGGTAGTGGGAACATGCTTTGATGATTTGTTTTCTTATGAATTATGTCCAATGATAAATGAATTTTCCAGAGAAAGGGTGGTTCTGCATTGATGGTTTCAATCCACAATGGATACTAATTCATCCCCCGAGACACACGGCATCCGAAATCGGCTTGGGGTTTTCCTTGCTCTTCTCCGGTTGCCGATCATCAATAGATGAGTACTTCGACAACCCCAATGGTCGGGCGCGGCGATACCCAAATCCCTTCAACTTAACCCTTGAAGGTAAGCAAGGGACAGCTGCCTTGGGTGCCCTTAAAACCCGCCCGAGTAACATGGTCCAAGCCCCGTCATCGGGTACTACCTATCAAGTGCCACTGTTTGCAACTGGTGAGTCGCCTCAGTGCCGCTGTCAACAAGGTCGTTCTCTTATCTTGCGTGAATGAAGCATAATGTGCCCAGCGAACGAACCAGCGCATGGCATGTCAGGATGTACGATTGCAGCGCAGCGTGGACCCACTGATGATACCTCTCAAAGCCCCACTACAGGATCATTTCTCGAGAAGGGGCTCGGACTCGACCCAGAGCTCTTCTCCCCTCCCATCCAATGTCTTCCTCCTGAGCTCCTTGGCCACATATTCCAATTCGATGATACTGCTGCTGCCACATTCCCGACGCTATTCGCTTGGACCGTTGCGCACGTTTGCTCTCATTGGCGTCAAGTCGCCTTTGAGACGACGACCCTCTGGTCTACGTTCGTTCTGGACATGACCTCCTTTTCCAAACGGCTAGGCGATATACTCGAGCTTCTTGATACATGTCTGACACTATCCAAGATAGCTCCCTTGCGCTTCGCTGTTTTCATGCGCAGTCGAAACGCTAACGCCTGCAATGCCGTTCTAGACCGCCTCTGCCTCCATTCCCGTCGCTGGCGGAGAGCTTTCTTCGTTGCATCTACGGATGTTCTCGTACCATGGGAACGCCTCATCCGGGACAACACCCCTATCCTGGAAAGTTTGGGTGTCGGATGTCTCGACGGCGAGAGCGGCTCTGCAGATCTTCCCAAGCTACTTGGCAACTCTGCCATTTCGAGCTTGGCACTTTGCCATTGCCAGTTCAATGACCCACTCACGTCGAGCGGGACAACATGGTTGCAAATAACGTCCTTACGTCTGATTGCCTGTGCGTACAACGCCCTCCCTGCAATCCTAATCCTCCTTCCCAACCTGAAGGAACTGGAGATCGAGGGAGTCCCCCCTCGTGCTGGTGTTGTATATGTGGGTCGCTTGATAGACCTGCCGCACCTCGCAAATCTCCGGATAACGGCTTACCTCCATCATATCTGTGGCCTTCTCCGCTTCTTGAATACACCTTCTCTTGTAGATTTGTCGATGACACTCTACACTATTGGCTTTGGGCCCCGCGTCCCAGATGATGCGGCCTGGTTTGTTCACGACTTTATCTCCCGCACGAAGGTCAAGAAACCAGTGGTGAATTACGTGGACGAATACTATCTTGACTCGATACAGGACCATATTACTCGCTTTATATCCTAGGTCATCATTCCCTTCATATATATATGGATGATCTACTGCCAGATAATTGCGCAGGGGTATCATGATTCAATGCCGCCAGTGCAGCCCCCCCCCTATTCACGATGATGCACTGCGTAAGTATAGATAGTGATGTCTTTACTCTTCATTACACTTCGGCACCCATTTACCCACGTGTTTTACGACTGCCCGGATCGTTAGAACCGAGTACCGCACCGAACACAGTATTCCTCAACGTCCAAGCTATTTTGAACATGGGTCAGCTGCTGTGTCGTTTCGTTGTATTGTAGGCAAACTTACAATAAAAAGATGAGCCCTATTGGGAAAAACACCTAATATCGGATCGTTCAGAGGCCCATCAGCCGAGAACATAGCAGAAGACTCACAATGGCAGCGATGATACCACAAGCACCATATCTCCTCGTCCGGGCATGCTGTCCTTGCTGGCAGAGCGTCATTTCTAGATGTGTCCAGGAGTCATCCGGCATGTCAAATTTTTTGTTTTTTTTGCCAAAAGGAGACACAATGTTTCTTACGGTTCATTCCCATCATTCCCGGCATCATGACATTCATCATCACTCCCGTCGACTGGGGCTGCATCGGCTGCTGACCCATGCCCATAGACGCGCCCATGTTCACCATCTGAGGCTGTCCCATCTGAGGCTGTCCCATCATCGGTTGGCCCATCATCGGTTGTCCCATCATCGGTTGGCCCGTCATCTGTGGTGCCATTTGTGCTGCTGGTATCGTCGTTGTCGTGGTAGTGTGTTGTACACCCATCTGGCCTGGAAGTGCGGTTTGTCCCATGTATGGGCTCTGCCCCTGCGGAGGATAACCATAGGCCGCTTGTGGTGGTTGTGGAGTGCCTGCTCCAGGATAATTTGGAGGGTTGTAGTCGTGTTTGAGGTCGCTCATAGTATAACGAGGGATGAAGGGGGAGGGGGGGGGTGGAAGGTGAGTAGGGTTCTACAGCAATGTGAATTCGTCTTTAAGTAGCCAAAGATTTTTATCGGTGGTGGTGCGGAGACCCTTCATGTCAGACATGTGCCCGGTAAACTGTACCTGTCAATACAAAGATGACAGGGGCACCATATCGTGGTTGACAGACTTGTTGCCACCGGGATGACCACTGCCTCCGTTCCCCTATCCCGCTAACCAAGGAACAACCAAATTTATTACAGGTCATAATTCCAATTCTACAATTCATCCCTAGTAGGATTATCGTCAACGGCTGGGCCATGTTGCTCCGCAGTATCAGGCTGGGAACCATCAGGTTCGATGCTTGTGCTCCTGGTCCCATCTGATGCAGGATCGCGAGTAGCGCCCGCGTTGGCAAGCACGTCTGCACCAGCTGAAGCAAGACGTGAGTGGATTTTGCCCTCCTTTGCCAACTGTTGGGAGAAGCGAGCAATTTCAGCATCGTATTCTTCCCACTCTGGAATTTGTCGCGCGCGCGATAGCTTGGGTTCTTTCTGTCCGTGGTGTCAAACATAGTTTGATTGAACGATGAGAACGAACAAACCGTAAGAGGGTTCTGGCACAGATCGATGGTCTTTGCGCGGTGTAGACGGTCTTTGCTACCTGTACACAGAGGTGCGCACAAAGGTACCTGTCAGTACAGGTGAAGCTATGGGCTGTGCTACACGTACACCAAGTTTCACACTGGGAGGTCTCGTCAGCGAAGCGCGCACTCTAAAATAGTTGTGTTTCACCCACCCATAACCAGTCTTCGTGAAGAGAGAACTGGAAGACGTGATGATCATGAGTTTACAGAAGCGAGGAGTAAAACCATATATCACTGACGATGGGAACGTCTTTCTGGAGGTTGTTCGGGAGATCTCCATCATTTGTGTCAAAGCATATAATAACCGAGGTTCAAAATTACTCACCTTGATCCAGATTTGCCAACGAATTTGGGTCGGCGGAAAGTTGTTGGTACTGCCCACGTAAAATGTCCTGGAAAATACAAAATGGGGAGTCAACATCATTCTTTGCCAATCCGCCCGCAAACGTACACCGGCGGCCATCTAGAATGAAGATAGACAATAATGAGCTGCAAGTTGCTTGCGGGAGAATTCATCCGCAACTCACCTGCCTGAACTTGACAAGATCGATCACGTAGAGCGCACTGCATCCACGGTAAATTAGCTGTCAAGCGGACCTCGGATCGTCGCCACCCACCTGATATGATATGGTCTCCCCTCAAGGAACTCACGCCAGTACCCTGTCTTCCAAAACCTGAACCCTTCCATCTCGGTGTTATCGTCACCCATTGGTGTATACGCATACGGTGCGCCATGGAGGTTCAGATCCACAAGCTCTTGCAGATCAGCTCGAACAATCTGGTCAGCGTCGACGAAAATGACCTTCTTGAGGTCCATGGGGAAGAGGACATCCAAAAAGAGGATTTTATACGCCCAAATGATACGCTGTTTTTCGGTCTGGGCGCGTAGCCAGGATGGCCATTTGTAGGTGACGAGCTCATATTGGAAGCCGTACTTCTCTGCCATGTGGGGGATAAATTCCTGCAACCAAGATTAGTGGTCGTACACTGGTAAGGAGGGGGACTGACCAAGAAAGGCGGAGAAAGGAAGTTCTCGATGAACCAAAACTTGACGGAGCTCTTAGTATTGCGGAGAACGCTCAGAATCATAATAGATGCGAAGCGCTATGACAAGGTCAGGATGTAAAATGGGAGTTCGAAGAAAAGGAAAACTGACCTCATAAAGCAAGCCCGAGGCTACAGTGAAAATATTGATATCCGCTTGTTCTTTTGTAGTCGCCACGGCCTTGCCAACCCCCCTCTCCTTTAAACATCGACATAAGCTTGCTGGTCAGGTTCTGCAAAACAGTCGGCTCGCTCCCCGCTTCCTTCCTCCAGAACATCCATCTCCTCCATCCCGGGTAGCCTTGCTAAGCGTGGGTACAACGTTAACCCTTCGAAACTAACCAATGTAATCTCATCTCCGCCCTCCTCAATGCTTGGGCTATCCCATCCTTCATTTCCCACACTCGCCATTTTGAAAATCTTTCTCCCGGGGCCCTCGCGAATTTGCAGTTTGAATACTCCAGGTTTTGCTTTGAACTGCAAGTATCCGAGATTAGCGACGACAAGCGTGTCGTCGGTATATGTGCCGTCGTTTGTGACCAGTTCAAGTTGAACTCCGCGTGGCGCGGCTTGCGTTCCGGCTTCGCGCGCATGACCTTCAACGATCAGGGAGTCAAGTGCAAAGACTGCGTCGACACTGGTGTCGCCATCTGAGAGCTGACTGAGGAGAATATTGTCAAGGTCGTAAAGTGCTTCGCGGGGGCGGACGAGCCAGGAGGAAGGGACATCCATCGCAAGGGTATAAATTGGGTCAATGGGGAGATCCTCAAACACAACTTGGGCTGGTATTTCGTTACTGTTACGTGTAATGGAGTGAGTTTGTCGAAGATGATTAAAGTGGACGAGGGTCTCACCCAGCTTCGTCAAAGGATAGAGACGGGAGGGCGTTGTATCGGTAGAAGCGTTTCAACGGGATCTACAGGCCATCAGCGACACACTTAAAGTCATCGATATTTTTGCCTACATCAGGGTACCGCCCAGGGTTCAAGTGAACCTCAATAAATACATCTGGAACCTTGGATAACCACTGCACCAAACCCGTTAGTCATAAATCATGAACTGATCCGAGAGGATGCCCACCCTTAATACACTCGACCACTTCTGCGCAGTTGGACTCAACGGATCAACCAACACAGCAACTATGGTACGAGGCTGTCACATTATTACCAAACTCAAACCCACTGCACAGATACCCAGCATCATGATTCGACCGGGCAAAAAAGAAAATCGAAGAGGCTCACGTGTGCTCGGAGTCCAATGTCCGATAATTCCTAGACCTAGGTTTCTGTGGCGCATCGAACAGGCCAATCTCACTAGGGTCGGGCTGCTGACTCGACGCAATGACCGAAGTCAGCATAGATACCAGGTTCGCATGCGAAGGCCCTATCCCTAGTATTCACTATCCGTAATTTCTCAACCGGAGAAATGAAATCCCACCTGTCGAGCTCAGAAAGTTCTGCCTTCACCTCCTTCAAGGCCTCAATAACAGGTACTGTTCGCTTCTTGTACTCGTATTCCTCCAAGGCGCTGAAATCAGCTGCGAGGAATTGTCCTTTTTCGAGGCTTCCAACGACCTGTACGGTTGCATCAGTGTCTCGCCGAAAATAATATGAATATCACGGTACCCACACGTCCATTGATAACAATCCCTACGTCTCCCGGACGCACCCCCAAGTCCCTTGCTGCAAGCCGACAGGCTTTAACATACTTATCATATGCGGTTGAGTCCAACTCAGACAAAGCGACACCACCCGTGAGGGCCAACAATGCCTCCTTGGGGCCCTCACTCATCGGCGCCTGTGCAGAGTCTTCGTTTGAAACGGGCAGGGAAGGATCCAAAAAAATTGATAGCGCCCTAGCCAGCACTTGGAGAGTGGCTTTGGACAGGCTGTGAGATGAGACGAGATGCGAAAGGATCCACGAAACCGTTGCCTTGCTCCGGTCGCTGGAGAATGAGGCATCTTGTGGATTGTGCAAGAAGGTAATACGGGTACGAGAACCTTTGGTCTATGGTTCCATGCTGTCAGCGCCCTAATCACCTAAAGGATTCATGGCGGACGTACGAGAGAGCCCAAAGCACGCTCTAAAATATCTCTGCCCCCTTCCGAGTCGAAATCAGCAACAACGAACAGACTCGAGGTGATACTGTCCGAATCTACATACAGAATCAGTTCCTCATGTCCATTTACGAAGTATAACGTACCAGGATACAGATATGACCCAGCCTGAATCTCCCTGCCCAACCTTGTCTTCGCAAAGACTTCGGGCAAATTTGCAATCTTGAGGTTGGTAGGGTTTGATGGGACGATATACCTATTCCTCCGCTTGCTCGTTGTTGGCAGGTCGTAGAAGTAATTTCCCATATCTGGTTTCTTATCATCCGAAATAGTGCCCCCATAAACCTACCGATGTGCCCTGAGAACTAGCGGGCAAAAACTCGCTGAGAGCGCCCACCTTTTCTTGCAGGTATTGCACTTGTTGTGCCGCTTCCATTTGAAGCACTCTCACGAAACTCTACACACCAGCGCGAAAAACCAGTCAGCGCCTTCCTCATATCAATAGAGGCATACTCACATCATCTAGAGCCAGATACTTCCCATTGAAAAACACGTGTCCTCTTCCCGAATCTGAATTTTTCTTGGTAGCACCTAACCTTTCGACGTAGCTTGAAATTTTCTCCACCGGCAAAGGGGCCGTCGAGCGCTCATCCAAATTTTGGAAAATCACGTCGAGCTCATCAGGATTGTGTGTCGGATCTTCTTCTGTTTGCGTTTGCATGAAAGACTCATACGCGGTTCTGATCAATTGGAAGTCGAGTTTCGTAGCTTGTTGGTCGGGTGGAGCATCCTAGTTGGACAAGCTATGAGGTGGAGAGAAAATAAAATGTCAGCTCCGGATGCAGTGAGAATGTGCAAGTCAATTTACCTGACCCAAGAATGCGAGTGTCTTCCTGCGCCCATACTTCTCGATGAGGTGATAAAACAATCTGGCCATCTTCATACCTGCGACCTCGCATTAGAATGAGTTCTCTAGGCGAATGAGAGGACGGATCTACGCACTGTCCTCGTCCTCAATCATTGGAACGACCCCGAACCGGAATGGGAAGCCCCTGTTGATAACATTTGCTACAGTGCCCGCAACAAAGTGCACATTGCTGGTTTGCGAAAGGTCCATAATAAGGACAACGTTGAAGAGGTTGAGCTTGACGTTCGGGAAAGTGCCAGGATACATCGGACGGAGGAGCTACACACAATGATTAGCTACGACGACACAGTCACTAGACGCGGAATTTCGACATACAGTATAAAGTGACGTGCTCCACCGAGCATACCTGCCCACATAACTCAGTCGGTCACTGGTAAATTTACAGAGACTAAACCCACTCACCGACTATCGCTTTCCAAATCATTCCACCAAACGATCACACCACCCTCCTCACTCCTATCACTAGCATCAAAAAGTCCATCCACGACTCCGCTCTCCTTCTGTGCGCTCCCAATAGCCGGATGCGCCAGCACCTCCAGTGCTTCCACTTTGCTCAATCCTAGATCACCCAACGACCGCATCAAACTCTTCTCTTTCCTCAACAGATCCAATAACCCAAACATGTTCACATCTTTATGATCGACCTGTGCACCATTCAACCAGAAGAGATTGAACCCACGTTGTGCCTTCATTGCGTTAGTGGCAATTTCGGCCTCCGACGCTACTGTTTACAACGACACGACGAGCAAGGGAGGTGGTATATTTGGGGAAATTTTGTGAGAGCTGGGTTAACGCAGTGAGGGGTTCAGTGGATTCCGCGATGAGTTGGACGGCTTTGTGACCGATCGCTAGGAGTGCACAAGTCAATACAATCACCCCGTATTTCGAGAGAAGCGGAGCTGACCTTCGAGTTCGTCGGATGTGAGGGGTGTTTTGGCGTCAGGCGCAGTTGGATCCTCCGGGTGGGCTTGAATGAGGGAGACCACCGGATCCACTTCGCGAGTCAAATCTTCATCAGAGACACCTTCCTCTTTCCGTCCAGATCCTTAGAGATGTTATCAGCAACAGGTAACAGGCGAAGGCCGAGAACATACTTTTGTTGGAAGAAAGCCTGTCATCGACAGCCAAATAATCCATCTTCTTCAGATCGAGAGTAACGCCATATCCAGAGAGATAATTTCGCTTTGACTTAGTTCCCTGAGGCGGCACATAACGCAGGACATATTCCACGTAAGGTACCGGTTTGTTGGCTTGGGAATATAAGTAACTATGGAGTTCGCGGAAGTTCTTAGAGTCCAGTGTCGCGTAGAGAATAGCAGTCCGGTGGGGTCTATCCAAAGTTCGGCTCGGAGGCGGGTATATATGGTCAAAGGTGAGAATTTTTGGCCTCACGTATGTCCTGCAGGACGGACCGCAAGGTCATCGACGATATCTCATGGTGAAGAAGACACTCACGATTCCAGATTCGCCTTTTCTGACGAATCGATAGTCTCATGTCCAACCAATTGAACGAGCGACTCAATATCGCATATGACCTCCCCGTACCAGTCGACCCACGAGCCGCATGCAGTCGCACTGCTACCATTGTGCTTATCTCCGTAATGCTCGTAGAAAGCCTCCAGCTTGGGTGTTGCAGCGTGCAAAGCAAGGTTCATTTGAACCTCTGCTATATCTCCTGCCCCTTTGATTATGCCGTGTGCAACTGCGGAAGTAATACCAGACTGGTATAGTGCTTCCGGGGCTGCAGACTGTGCAAATATGGACATTTGAGGCTCTGTAAGCTGGTCCAGGAGCGGGAAGAATCCATCTGGGTTAACAAGTGTAATAGTTTCCCTGATGTGTGATTGGCCTCTGAGTTGTGAGTTGCTGAGAGGGATGCATCACTTACAGTATTTCGGCAACGACTGGTGGCGCAGGCCAAGAAGAGGTCAAGGAGACCTTGACGGGAGGGCTGGCAGCATTGGAGACAACGACCGCAAGGGACGTGCCCAACAGCCCCAAGGACGAACCCCATGTGTTCTCCAGGTGCAAGAGGTGGGTGAGAGATAATTAGTTTGATCTTTGCAGAAACACGTCGGACACGTCAACTCGTGACGGGAAGGTCCCTGGAATCTTATCAGATAACAACGCAGGGCCACGTGAGATCCTAGATCTTGAATTTTCCAATCGTTGAGCTTGATCATCAACAGTCATGGAGTTTGTCCCCGCCCCTCCTGTCCATCGAGTGCTCTGTGCCGACTGCGGTGCGCCGTACTGACTACAATTTTACCCGAGATTAGCTTAACAATCTGCTGAACAGGCACCCCGATCGTACCCAACTCAGCAAACTTATGCGTTGCATGCCTAAGGAATACGTGAGTACACACCCCTTGATCACACTCTATAGCGGCAGTCTCAAAATCCGCCCTACTAGTGTCGACATCACAGAAGGGATCCCGAAGCAAGGCATGTAACCCGTACTCCTACGACACCCCCCAGCTCACCCCTCGTAGCCTCCGTTGCCTACTGCCGCAACTGCGAGCGTTTCCTCTCACCACCTTCTGCATGGACTATTGCAAAACCCGAATCTCCCGAGCTCCTTTCAATATGCATCAAAAAGCTAAAGGGGCTCAATAAAGTGCGACTGACAGATGCCCGCTTCATCTGGACGGAGCCTCACTCGAAGCGACTGCGGGTAGCAATCACAATTCAAAAAGAGGTGCGCATCGCAGCCTCATCCTACCCACACACACATCAGAAAAAATGATAGGTTCTCACAAATACTATCCTCGAGCAAACATTTGAAATAGAATATCTAGTTCAACATGGCCA
This sequence comes from Lepiota brunneoincarnata, assembly GCA_023014365.1. Lineage (NCBI taxonomy): Eukaryota > Fungi > Basidiomycota > Agaricomycetes > Agaricales > Agaricaceae > Lepiota > Lepiota brunneoincarnata. The sequence goes on from JAEBUN010000019.1 coordinate 662,467, forward strand.
ATGCCAGGATTGTGCCAAATTAGCAGCAAAGAACACATGGAGAGCCCTCGTCCAGGTCCGCCAGAAAGTGCCCCATAAACGGACATTCCTGTACCTAGAACAGCTCATCCTGAAGCACAACACACAAAAAGACACCATTTCCGTCAAAGAGGTTCGGGACGGCCTCGATTTCTTCTACAGCCAACGCAGTCACGCCATTAAAATGGTTGAGTTCCTTGGTAGTGTCGTCCCAGTACGGTAAGCTCATCCAACAGTTAAATCATATCTAAACTATCCACTCACTAGACCCAGTTCCAAATCCTCAGAACAGCTTCTCTCCGCCGACACCCATTCTAACACTGCCAATTTCAAATTCACCTACTCTGTCGAAATCGTCCCAATCTGCAAAGACGACCTCGTCTGTATCCCTCCTAAAGTTGCACGCTCGCTTAGTAACATCCACCCCCTCACCATTTGCACGCGCGTCGGCAACAGCCTCCAACTCATAGACGTTGCTACCCTTCGGACATGTGATGTCCCTCCACAGGTCTACTGGCGCCAACCACTCGAGTCCCTCGCCAGTGTGACTGACCTCGTCGAATTCACCGTGCTTGATATCGAGCCGGATTATTCACGATCGAAAGGGCGTCTCGTTCTGGCCGACGCACAGGTGGCGCTAGCAGGTGCCTTCCGGTCGGCAGCTGGCATAACCGACGACGATAGTATGGACTTTGAAGCCACCGGCCAGACAAACCAGATATTCCACACCCGTACCCACCTTGGTGCTATCCTCCAACCAGGGGACACCGTCCTAGGGTACCATATTACAAATTCCAATTATAACTCTGACGATTTCTCGTCGCTCCCATCGAGCCGTATACCCGACATCATACTCGTCAAGAAAACTTATCCGAATCGTCGGAAGAAGACGCGAACGAGGAACTGGAAGTTGCGAAGTATCGCAAAAGAGGCTGGTGAAGAGGGCGAGACCGGATCTGGGAGAGGCGTGGTGGGTAGATTGGGAGGGAGAGATCAGAAGAAGGTCGAGGAGGATTACGAGTTATTCTTGCGCGATCTTGAGGAGGACCCAGAAATGCGTGCCGGAGTTAACTTGTACAAGGTCAAGGATGTGAAGATGGCCGCTCCCGGTGCTGGTGCAGGACCAGTACGAGGATCTGGAAAGAAAAGACAAAGCCAGAGTCAGAGTCAGGGTCAGAGTGCGATGGACGTCGAGATGGGTGAGACTGCAGGAGAGGGTGGGGATGACGAACCGGATTTCCCGGATGTGAAGTTGGATGAGTTATTGGAAGAGTTTGACGAGATGGCATTGGGGAATGACGAGGGCGAGGCTCAAGAGCATGATCTCTGAAGTGTATTACTGAACTATGTGCATGACCCATTACGACGCAGCCTGCAACCACACGGCATGGCTCAATAATTCAAGAGACCCGGGTCGAGAAAAATAGCACCTGTATGTGCCAGATCCTCGATCAATTCTAAGCTGTTATATGCACACAGTTATCGAGACTGTTGACAAGGGCACCACAAACTCGAAAGGCGCGGAGAACAGGAATACCAGAAGCCGTAGCGTGAACAATAGATAAACCACAATCACGCCGAGGAAGAGGTTCTGAATCAAGGGTCTGATGCGCTCATCCCGATTGTAAAGTTCCAACACCTGGGGTTCCTTCCTTAGGGATGGCTCAACACGCTATGAGTCTGCTCCCAGCTCCATCTGCAAATTGCCCATTACAAGTTGGATCTTCGTCTATGTATATGACTCGATTTCGTGGATCCGCGGGGGGTACGGCACGGCAGTCTTGAGCTTGTGCTCCCCCTTCAGCCCGTCCACCTTTCAGGCTGCCTGCCACAGGAAGCTACGGACAAGCTCTCACGTTTAGTTTTAGCACGTCGCTATCGAACCAACACGACCATCTCTCAGACGGATGGAGGGCTGCCACATAGTTCGATGAGCTAATTTACAATCTAATCTCACCCGGATTCTCTTGCGATCATCCGGATGGCATGCATCCCACCGGTGCCCATACCAGATTTGAACCGCGGATTTTCTACACCCCGCAGGTGACATCTCCGAGGTTCCGTGCTGCAAAGGGGAGCTGGTGGTTAACAAAAGTCAAGATGAAACGACCGAGGGGCCCTGCTCCCTCGCTTCTCGAGGAGGATGCGGGGATGTACGGTACGCGGGAGCTGCATATAGGGATTGCATCATGGAAGGTATTAATGAACCATGACCATCTTAACTCTCGGAGCCTCTCCGCCCGGCTTCACCGAGTTTGTATTCGGAGTCTGGATTTTTCAGCGCTGGTCTCGTCGGGTTGCTCGGGTGCACCGTTTTCCTGCCGTATTGTCTGTCATCACATGAGCCAGCACACACGATATTACCTCGTCCGCAGCAACTTCCAAGCTGAATTCAACATAAACCATTGATTTTTAGTTCACCCCAATGGAGGAGAAACTTCATCGCACATGTCTTCCCCATGTGTCAGTCCGCAATTACCTCGTCCAGCTCATTCAGCTCTAGCCGGTTCTGTGTCACACGAACGATATGATAAGGGACAGAATCGAGCTTGCGAACCATATGCATCCCCACCGCCTCTATTTAAAGCATTCGATCTATACGCTGGTTCCATCCAAGGTTCTCAGTACCGACATTTCCCTCGGAGATCTAGCCGGCTCTAATTGCACTATTTAAGGAGCCGGACGATAGAATCCTGTTGGGAGGGATTAATTACTTGCAACCCGATCTATGATAGATGAAGCCGAAGGGCGGGGCACGGATCACTGGATGATGAGTCTTCGGATCAGCAAAGCGCAGCGGGTCAACCGGTTCATACATATCTACCCCCCCCTCAAATCGCTAATTCGCATCACTAACCCACCAAGAACGTAGACTATATGATGTTAGCGATGCTTCGCCTATCGATGTCCATGAGGTACTCTGTACTACACCGAATTCTCGCACTAAGGATTGGCAGCCTCTGTAATTGATCTCATACGTGCACTGCCCTTGACATGAACATCTGCTCGCTGCAACCACACTTTACTGCTCCTCAAGTGTAAGTGGTATGAATCTCGAGACTAGTCCGTTCAGAGGTGAACAAAACGGGAGGTGGTGCTGGATGTATATCATGACTCCAATCGCAGCTAGCTTCAGACGTGGAGGAGAGGGGGTGATTTGATCTTCGGAAGCCTCTGTTAATACCGCGACTATCAGTTTGGATTATCTGAAAAGTGATAAGATATTTGGAGCAAATGCATATGCAGAAGGCCAAGGTAACGTTGAGGGAAAACTGTATCTCGGTGCAAATGCGTGATGATCGGCCAATTAAGGAGTAATCATTCTAAAGGGTTAGTGAAGAAAAGGCATTGTTCATCGCCGAAGTGGGGCGTTGGTGTAGATTGCATTTTTGCAAACCAAGAGAAATTACCGAGTTCTCAAACGCACCAGTGGAGCGCTCAGCCTCGTGGATCCGCAGCGCAAGTACTACATACACCAAAAGCCAAGAGAGCGAAAGAACCATTCAAAGTCGTGCCCGGCCGGGGATTAGTACATTTTCACGTTAGCTGCTTGTACCAGGCACAGCCTAAGAACTATGTAAGAAGCTTACAATTGCGCGCCGATTCGACTGCGGGAGGAGGGTGTGGGCAGGCAGTCCGGCCCTCAGAAATAATGGTGGGAAGTATCGCTGTTTGAACGGCATTATCGTTGGAACCTTGAAGCACTGCTCACAAGAACCCTTCCGATACTTGATCTCACGCAGCATGCGATGATGTATGTGGTACATAGTTTCTGGAATGCAATTTCATCCCTTATTATTCGGCATCCATTCGTCACCTATGGTGCCTCAATCCAAAAAAAACAGCGGGGCGGCGGCGTAGACAGGCACCTCAAGGTGTACGACATCTCGAAACTCGTCGCCATCGACGGGAAGACAAGTTGGTGTGGCGAGGGAAGGGGGGGAAGCGTTGACGCCACAACTCGTCTACGCAAGTGTGGAGTCATTATTGGAGGGTCCTTCATTTCCGCCTGAGCTGGCACAGGAACACTGCCCTCAATTCGATTCAGAAGCGTTCATTGGCCAAACGGGTGCATACGTAGTGTTTTGAAAACGCGCAGCAAGCTGTACTTGTCAAGTTCCCGAATAAAATATGCTGCTGAGGTGGCAATCCATTGGACTACCCAAGACTCCGACGACACGTTGCGCGTCTCGTGTGCACCATTTCGGGGCAATCCGACCACTGAAAATTGATGACCGGATTACCGGAGTTTAGGAAGTGTTGAGGTCAAAGCGGACTCGTTCGAGTCGCGTCGTCCTGGCTTGGAGTGGGTTGTGATGGTGATCGTCTCCGCCGAGAGCTTGTGCCTTTCTTTCTGCATTCTTTTGCAATGAGCACGAGTTTTGCGCCGCAGAGGCGATCAGGGGAAGAGACAAAGCCATCCCCCTGAGCTAGAAGACTCCGCAGAAGAAGAATTATGAAGGAGTCGAGAAAATAATAAGCGTTTGCCACCGTCAAGAACCCGTTCCCCTGCTGCGAAGGTCCCCTCATCCGCCACTCACAGTCAGGGTATCCCTCAGAAAGAGTTGTGAAACGTCCTCCCTAACCATCATCGCCGACAGAAGCAGCCAAGATTTGGGATGTTGCGGCGAGGTCGGTACGGTACGAGTAGCCATTGTTGATGATGGATGATCACACGCGTATATATGATCATGATATTGTCCAGCTCTCGCAGACTAAGCCCACTCTGGAAACTTCTCTGCCAACGCCAAACGCCATTTGACAACATTCACCCTGCCCCACCCCCTCCCCCCCCTTGTATCCCCAACGGACCAGAACACACCTCAACGTTACTTTCCCAACACCCAACCTTTTGTTTCACTCCCCCAATCCTGAAAGTGTTAAGTCACAAAGCGAGGCCGCCACAAACCACACTGCCTGGGACCTGAGTAGGGAACCAACAGACACGCCACACTGAATTTGAGCAAAGAAAAATTTCATAACAACATACCACTTGGAAGTTCGAGAAGATGGGTTCGTGGTGTTGGGCTTGCAATTTTTCTCACCGTTGTTTGGTTTTCGTGATATGGCCACCGGTCGCCATGGGCCCAATCGCCCCCACCACTGCGAGACCCTTTCCCCATTCAAAGCGTTGAAACCTCTGAATACTTTCTGCCTTACTTGTAAGAGTTGAAGAATGAATTGTTGTTATTGGTCATGGACGTGTTCCCTATCAGTCCCTATCGAGGGTGTGGGAAAGCGAAGGAAGCCAATAGAGACACCACAGCTGCTGCGCCCCTGCCATCGATCTGAGCTTGAGAAAACCCATTTCAAGCCGTTTCCTGGCGTCGATGCCTCCCACAAATTCAGTTCAGAATCCTCCGTTCAAGCGCCCAGATGGCTGTCCCACATGTCCCGTCTCACACACTCGTCGTTCGTATCCGGCCAATCACATACGACGATGGATACTTAGACGCGATTTCTACCGAGGTTATTTTTGGCACGCAAGAGCTTGTTAGCACTGCACCCTTGAGCACCACACCCGGATGGTCTTATCATATGTCGTTGAGGGTCCCCCAGTCGGTTTTATTTCCGGAGCCTGGGCGCTACCAAGTATGAATCAGAAGGGTTGATTCGCGACTCATGGCTATCTAGTAAATCAGCAACGGACCAATGGGCCGACCAATGGGGTGTGTTCTCGTTGGAAGATGAAACCTTTGCTCGCCACTGGTCGCTCTTGATCTCGCTTCACGTTGCAATGCCCCTTCGTCTCCTAGCTTCTCAGATCTTTGGACAAGCCCTTGGCGAGCGTCTGCCCAGCACCTCGAGATCACCTAAACGAAGATGGCTTGGCAGAGTTAGTGCGATCTTGTATCCGGGCTATGTCTAATGATTGATGGCTTCGGAGGTCAGCTATAGTTGTAATGCACAATAGACGTTCTATCTTTGCGTTCTTGGCATGGCCGGTCCACCTGGGCCAAGAGATTTAATGTACTTGGTGCATGGTGTAGTAGAGCTAGCAACTGTTCGCTATCACTGGAGCTGAAGATACAGCCTTGATTCGTGTCATGCCGAATACTGAGGACGTTGCGCCGAAAAAGTCAAATGAGCAATTCTCGTATCAAACGTGTGGTATGTCTGTATGGCATGAACCCTTCAATGGTTGGAGCATCGACAATCAATTCATCACGACCGGCGGCTTCTCTACTTTACCCTGGCCAATGGTATTAATTCGGCCAGCTCGATTGAACACAGTCGAACCACTACACCGAAAACATCAACCCGGGCCTGCTGGGGTCTTGCAAGCCAGCTATGCACTCTAACTCCAGTCACTCGTGCGTCGAGTTCGAATAACCTTTACGCCGTGTTTGGCCGGTAGCCGGATAATCAGCGCCGATGGAGTGGGGTATTTAGTATCCTAGCCGTATGTAGTGCACGCCATTTTATCTTGTCAATTTTCATGTGCTATTCCTATTTGCCATGCGTTTTGTCCCGTTTAGCTTCTGTCCGTAGAATCTGGGCGGGTGGTTCAGAGGTGGATTTTGAAGGGTCAGAACCATCGTGATTGAGTCGGAATAACACGATGGCGTGCGCCCCCAAGTCTGTGATATCTATAGCCGAAACTAGTTCTCGAGGTCTTTTAGCGGGTTACTGGCAGGAACAACTTGGAGGCGTCGGGGATTGCGCAACATTGTGTCGATAAGGAATTTCGGAAGCTGACACCTCAAGAAACAGAAAGCACATGTTCGAGCGTCTCGGATAGTGGTGGGGTATGATCAGGGGGCGGGTCCGTGCATGACCATGCGGACCGCATCGCTCGGGATATTTATATTTCTGGGAGTCATGCTTTGACAGGAAGTTGGTCATGGGACAGGTTGGTTCCAGCGAGCAAGCTGTTAGGATAGCCATCACATTTCAGGTGGGGTGGAGAGCTGACCGACAGAGGGAGTCTGCGGAAGTGGACGGGCTAACGCAGCAACGGACTACACAGTTCCCACGGGGGGTGCATTGCCAAGTTGGTCGTTGTGCCATGGAGAGGTGCGCTGGGGATGGTGAGCGATGTGCTCGAGGTGAGTTTGCCACCGGCGGATGTCAAAGGGAGCTATATGTCAACTTGATTTGAAACGCCTTCGAACCGTCGTGTATCACGGAGGCGCAATGATTCGCATCAAAATATTTAATGATTGTCAAGGAAATGATGATTTTTGCATGAAATTTGACTTTGTTTGCGGTGTGGAAACCATCTGTCAGTACGGAGAGAGAGGTCTGCACGATCAGCGAATATCTACGGGGGGTAAAGCACACGGCGAGGCATGGCCGGCATGGCGGCGATATGTCCCGATGGTTAGGAAGGGTCGGATAGGTGTCTCCCGATAGGAGGCGGAGGGTGGTCAAATCGCTGACGGGATAACTACGACGGCAACAGACAAGCCGCCCTTGCCGCCAACGGCGCTCGGCGCTCGGTGCCAGGCCGGTGAGGGATTTAGGCCAGTCGCTGTTTGCCAGTGCGTCATGAACCGGGTGGTCCGTGCTGAACGTGAACTCGTGAGAGTCCGGAATAAGATTAGTATTGGGAATAAGAGTTCCCATGCCATCGTGCTGTTGTTGCTGCTGTCGTAAGACATGAGCAGAGCAGCGCTGGTCGTCTGATTGGTAGGACGTTCGCGGTGTTTGGTGTAAATACGCTAGCTGGGGTGCTACCCGGGTGCACCTGATTGTGATGCAAACTTGGCACGGAGATACCTTGGCGAGGGATAAACAATTTCGAGTCCTCGGTGGCGTGGGGATAGAGCGCGGGCTCAGGCCGGGCAGACTGGCTCGGCTGCGACGGATAAGCGGATCGAACTGGAAGCCAACGATGAAAGCGGGGTGCAATATGTTTGTACATGTTTGTGCATTTGATCGTTTGAATGGGGGCGGAATAAAAGGCAACATATCGTCCGCCTCACACACCCTCTTCTCCTCTCCAACACATCGTCATCTCAGTCCGCCCCTAGGTGTCATCACCTTAGACCGTTCATCGTTGTCTAATTCTTTCCTCCCTCCCCAACAAGGGTGCTCTACCTGCCCCGCGAGGACAACCTTCTCTCCCCACTACCCCTTGACCATGTCCAACATCGAAAAAGAGCCTGGTCCACAGGCTACTCCTCCTGAAGATGCGTTTGAAAAGAAAAAGAGACAGTACAAGGATTTTGGCGAGGAAGAAGAAAAACCAACCCGTAGGCTTTTCGTCTTTCGGCACTTGACACGTCGCTGACTGTCCACTTGTGAAGATGCCCATGTGGACATGTCCACGGTTCGCTCGCTTGCTACACTCTCTGTCGCGTCGCATCTTCTGATTGCGCTTCTCTTCCCTCTAGATTGAATTAAAGGCGGAGGACCTCTATGACAAGGAAAAGGTCGACCTTGAGACTATTGTCATCGACGACGTCTTCAAGCTCCTCCAATGCGACGAAAACGGACTCTCCCAAGAGGAGGCCGTTCGTCGTCTCGAGCTCTTTGGTCCGAACAAGTTGGAGCAGGAGGAACAGAACCCCTTCTTTCAGGTGCAAAAACTCCTTGCCGTCATATTGAGTTCCATGCTGATTTTCTTGCCTAGTTCCTAAGCTTTATGTGGAACCCCCTCTCATGGGTCATGGAAGCCGCTGCTCTGGTTGCTATCGCTCTCTCCAATGGTGATAACCGTCCTCCTGACTGGCCAGATTTCGTCGGGATTGTCTTCCTTCTCTTGGTCAATTCGTCTATCGGTTTCTACGAGGAACGTAATGCTGGAAATGCCGTCAAGGCTCTCATGGACTCCCTTGCTCCCAAGGCCAAGGTCAAGCGCAATGGTCAATGGAACGAAATTGAGTCTGCCGACTTGGTTCCCGGTGACATGGTTTCTTTCAAGATTGGTGACATCGTCCCCGCCGACTGTCGTCTCACTGAGGCCGTCAATGTTTCCATAGACCAGGCTGCCCTCACTGGTGAATCCCTTCCTCAATCCAAGAAAGTTGGAGATCAATGTTTCTCGTAAGGACCTATTCATTTCGTTATTTTTAGTGTATGTTGACAGTTTTGCCCAGGGGTTCCACCTGCAAGCAGGGTGAGGCCGAAGGTGTCGTCATTGCCACTGGTCCCAACACTTTCTTCGGTCGTGCCGCTTCCCTCGTCGGCCAGGACGATGACACTACTGGCCACTTGCAGAAAATTCTCGCTCAGATCGGTTCTTTCTGCCTCGTCACCTATCGGTATCTTCGTCGTTGCCGAGATTTTCGTCCTCTATGCTGGCTTCCGCTTCAGGTATCGCCGCGGTCTCGACAACATCTTGGTTCTTTTGATTGGTGGCATTCCTATTGCCATGCCCACTGTCCTTTCCGTCACCCTCGCTGTCGGCGCTCAGCAGCTCGCCAAGTACAAGGCCATCGTCACCCGCATTACCGCCATCGAGGAGTTGGCTGGTGTTACTATCCTTTGCTCCGATAAGACTGGCACCCTCACTACGAACAAGCTTACTATCGATCGTAACACCATCCGCACTTATGGCCCTTTCTCTGCTGATGACGTTATACTCCTTGCCGCCTACGCTTCTCGTACCGAGAACCAAGACGCCATCGACGCCTCAGTCGTTGCCACCCTTGGTGATACCTCTCGTGCCCGCGCTGGTATCAAACTCCTCGACTTCAAACCCTTCAACCCCGTTGACAAGCGCACTGAAATCACCTACCTCGAGGAGTCGAGCGGTAAACTCAAGCGTGTTACGAAGGGCATGACTGGCAAGGTCATTGAGCTTTGTACACGAAACAAGACCGATGACGTTGAGAACAGGCTTGAGGCTGATGTTGAGGAATATGCCACCCGTGGTCTCCGTGCCCTCGCTATTGCATACGAAGAGCTGGACGGTGATGATCCCGAGGCGGAGGGTAATGGGTTTGAACTCATTGGTCTCCTCGCTATCCTCGATCCCCCCCGCGCTGATACCAAGCAGACCATCGACGATGCCCTCGCCCTTGGCGTCAAGGTTAAGATGGTTACCGGTGACCAGCTCGCTATCGCCAAGGAAACCGGTCGCCGTCTTGGTCTTGGTGATCACATGTACCCCGCCAAGGTCTTGAAGGATGGACCAACTCCTGGTGGCAAACATGCTTCCCTCGACGAAATGATCATGGACGCAGACTGGTTTTGCGGGTGTCTTCCCCGAGCACAAGTACGAGATTGTCAAACGCCTGCAAGGTCTTGGTCACTTGTGTGCCATGACTGGTGATGGTGCCAACGATGCCCCCGCGCTCTCCCGTGCCAACGTCGGTATCGCTGTCGAAGGTGCCACTGACGCTGCTCGTGGTGCTGCGGATATTGTTTTGACGGAGCCCGGTCTTTCCACCATCGTCCACGCCATTCGCCAGTCTCGCATCATCTTCCAACGTATGCGCAACTATTCGATCTACGCTTGCGCAGTCACCATCCGTATTGTTGTTTGTTTCGCCATTCTCTCCTTTGCCTACAAGTTTGACTTCCCTCCTTTCATGATCCTTATCATCGCTCTTCTTAACGATGGTACTATCATGACCCTCTCCCTCGATCGTGTGCTTCCCTCAATGACCCCAGATAGCTGGGACTTGGCCGAAATTTTCTCCTTTGCCGTTGCCTACGGTCTTTACCTCACTGCTTCCACGTAAGTGCTCCACCTCTTCAGGCGCTCCTCGGTAACTTACTATCATTTACAATTAAGTGTTGCCCTTGTCTGTGTCATTATGGAGACCACTTTCTTCCAGGACAGATTCGGTGTTACACTCACTACTAGCCCTGTGAATGCCAACGATCCTCAACTTCACATGATCACCTACCTCCAAGTTGCTATCATCTCCCAGGCCTTGATTTTCGTCACTCGTTCGCACGGCTTCTTCTTCATGGAACGGCCTTCTGTCGCTCTCATGGGTGCCTTCGCTGTGGCACAACTTGTATCCTCTATTATTGCTGCCTACGGTGATTGGGGCTTCACCAGCATCCGCGCAATCTCTGGTGGTTGGATTGGTATTATCTGGGTCTGGGTAAGTATCATTTAATTGAATTTTTGAGAGCCCTCTAATGGAATTTGTAGAATATCGTCTGGTTCGTTCCGCTTGACTGGATCAAGTTCGGGATGAAGGCCACTGTCATCAAATACCTTCGTCGCCGTCGTGAGGCCAATTTGCTCCAGGAGGCTGCTACGGGTGTCCCCATCGTTCGCACTCAGTCTCGTGCTACCTCCATTCACGAGTCGCTGTACTCCAACCGTGTCTCTTTCATCAAACGTGCTGCGCGTCGTGTTGGCCTCGGCGGCAAAGTCTCTGTCAAGCCCGAGGAGCTTCAACGTTTCAGCAGCATCCAGGCCCAGCGCGTCGGAGCTACCCTTGCCCGTAACCCCAGTCGAACCGCTGCATAAAGGGGGTTTAGTCGATCAAGATCACTTTACCATCAAATTTCAATTTCTTTTCAACATTTCACGCATTCATCTTAACTGCTATCCACCTGTAATTTACCTAGACCTTCCGACTTGGTGCATCCCTAATCCGCGGCACTTTTCCCCTTGCATATCCATATCCCACTCATGTCTTTTCGAATACCCGGGAAATATCGGATTGGTCTTGCGTATGTTATCTCTGGACGTGCGATTTGAGCATGTATGCATCGAAAGGTACAGCTGTCGATCACGGTTCCTCGTCCGGCCCCGGTCCGTTGCGTTCTACCCATTTTCCACTGTCCATACACTCGCGTGCATTTGGTCTATTATCCCATCCACGATTTTTCCATGTTGTTATTTCTTATCATGACTCTGTACGACTGCTGGTTCATCTTTCTTTCATGTACCCCATATTAGCGTACTCTTAATAGCTTCATTGCGAGTGCATCAAAAAGATTTCAAAAAGTCAATAGATTAGATTTTCTTTCCCTCTTGTAGTGTGCTCTTAGACCGAGTCAAATGTTTGCTGCTACATGAATTGTTAGCCGGTTACGCGTTACGGTTGACGGACCCGAGTCCACTCGGTTCATTTGCTTGCTCACTGGCCCCGAGGTAGGGAATTACCTATCTCGTCATGGTGTTGGGGGAAGCCAGACTCAGGTACACGGGGGGCTTCGCAGGCGGCTACTGTTTATACAGTATATTCATAGCTGAATTCATACTTATGTCAAATGGAACCCTCGCGTATAGGGGGCGAATAAGCGAACAAAGCTGATGGATGTCGCAGAGGTTTTATTATGGTCCGTGTCGGCGGGGGAAATATGAACCCGAGCCTGGAAGACTGTGTATTGTGTTGGAGGTTATACGGATGTTTGAGCAGAATGGATTGGTGCTCCTCCCCCCTCTCGATCGAGTGGTTACGTGCAAACGTGCAGGAGTCGATAAGATAGATAGGGTGTCAGGACTTGACATATTAGCGTGGCGACTTGGACGTGATCATATTGTATGTCCAGTGTATACGTATGGGGGTCTAAATCAGGTTGCTGTGCGGGTCCCCCCGAACCACACGGGGGGCCTATATTAGCTATGCGGGTATGTGCCACCCTGAGGTACTAGTTTGTTGGTAGAATAGCGGGGAATCACTGCTGCCATCTTGGCCTCGAGGCGATGGTGGGCACGCTGTTGTTGGTGGTTGGGGTCAACTTACATCCTGCTGCGATTGTAAGATCAGGTTATGATCCATTTGTGAAACTGTGCAGTTGACGTTGTTCCCACCCCTCGAGGCGTACTGATAAAAATAGCTAAGGCTCTGTTATTCTTGGAGATATAATTGGGGGGGGGGGCCACCCATGTGAGAGTGGGACTTCATTCGGGCGTCATGACAGATTGCTGGCGCTCTCTACTCCTTGGGGTTGTGGCTCCAATAAGCTCCCCTCCCCCAAGGTCTATGAAAGGGTTGAGATTATAATCGTGCAAGCGCTTCCATCGTCATTGTCGTGTGAAGGGATGTTTACATGGTCAACAGTCGAGGCAAAAATGCTGATCTCCGAAACAGCAGTAAGCGGGCATGATCCCTACATGCGCTTGGCGGCCAGGAAGCCCTCCAATTGGAAATTTTGGGGTACGAATACGATCAAAATGAAGGTCACTGGACCCATGATTACACTGACTAGGGTCACCTCGGGAAGAAACACCGAGTAAGGAAGGCGCCAGTCCTCTCTGGCGAGCAAAGTTGGGTATTGAGTGGGCTTTTAGAGTGACTGGGTTTATAAAAAGGTGTGGAAGCTGTGGAAATCGAGCCGGTTGGTCTGACGCCCAGATGAACCACCCTGATGTCGCCTCGGATGGTTGAGCTAAATTTATGATTGGAGGGATGTTACCTCGGCTGCCGGAGATCCTGTACATCTGTACGGATGAAATCGAAAGTTTTCAGAGGGGTGTTTTTGTGTTTTTTTTTGCGTAGAATGTATGCATATGGCTGATCGGGATGATTATCACATTAAGCTCACAGATATATAGACTCGATGTCGGATTTGGAAATTGCTTATCAGCGGAACTTGCGATACGGGAGATTGCGGGGGGCCCTGAACAATTGCGAAGCGCAATGAGGGTTTCATGATATCGGTATAAGTACATTGGTCCGATGCATGGTTTGCCAGCCCGGCCTCCGGCGGTAAACCCCTTGCGAAGCTGGATCACACAAAAGCACGAGTCATGTGGCCCTTGGATCGTTTCCCCGGACATATATTGTTATAGATGTTAACTACTTGCATGGCAGTGGTGCCTGGATGAAATTGTTGGCCCTCCTTTATGTTTTGAGCTCCGAGCATTGTCGGAACTACTTAAGGGACAATATTTTAGGCAGTAAAGTGTTTGAATCAGGACTCAATCACAGGCGGGAAATTCGCCCGACTTTCAATTCCCTTGACGAATGTCGGAAATTATCTGATAGAATCAAATTTGATCCGTTCAATCTTTATTTTATGAACTCTGGCCTATCCTAACCCACGATATGTCTAACACGCAGAGCGGACTGAAAACCTGCACCAGTTCCCATACATGCCTGGCCTGTTATTTCTTCAGGAAAACTTTTGCTTGGGTAGCTGTAGCTTATGCATGTTCAGGTGCGATTGCGCTGGGGGTTATGTCCGTTCCGATAAGACTAAGTGAAATATAATGTATAACGAGATATTAGATATGGCTGTTGACAACATAACCAAAACGCGAAAGCCACGTGATCGCGGCGCGTCTGATGAAACAATCGGCTTCTCCCTCTCTCATTAACACTGGCCAGCCACAATGCCTGGAAGGTCTAGCAAACCAGACGCGGCGACAAACTTTGCATATTATTCTTCTGCAATACCCAAGATATTCGACCAGGTTCAAGTCTCGGTTGCAAACCATCAGAAGAATTGCGTTGCCCTCCACAAAATCCATTCAGACGCAGCTAATTTCTGGGAATCGGTGAACAATGGACGGAGCATCAAGCTGACAGGCGAGAGGATGTTCGAGGATATGATCAATCGCATGCTTGTCCTCGTCTTGCCCCTGAAAAAGGGCATCACCACTGTTGATAGAGTAATCAAATTTATTGGGGCATACACCAAGTTCATCAACGAGAAGGGTGAGGATGACTCTTGTGCTTTATAACCAGTCATTTCTGACACCTAGTACACCAGCTGCGGAGGAAAAGGGGGCACAAGAGTCCGTCGATGTTGACGACGAAGATTCGACTGCGACTCGTTTTACGGCACGACTCTTGAAGTTCTTGTTGAAAGGCTTCGAGGCCAAGGACAAGAATGTGCGTTACCGTGTTCTGCAGACTCTGGTGGAAATGGTTTCCCATCTCGGAGAGATTGAGTGAGTCACTTTTACATGGTATGGGTCGACATTTTTTTGACTGCAGGCTCTAGCGAGGAAATCTACAACGCGCTCCGTGACGCTTTGTTGGCTCGTGTGAGTGATAAGGAGGCAAGCGTCCGGTCGCAAGCAGTAGTGGCACTCTCCAAGCTCTGCGCCGCGGAGACCGATGATGACATTGAAAACGGTCAAGTCTCCGCGATCGATGTACTTCTCGATGCCCTAGCTCATGATCCCTCCTCGTACGCCATGCCACTTCAATCTTAATTTCCTATGACATTCACGAAAATGAAGTGATGTCCGACGAGCCGTTCTACTCAACCTACCTATTACCACGACTACTCTTCCTCATATACTCGGGCGGATGCGTGATACGGAAACCACCATTCGCAAAGTCTTGCTCACCGCCATCCTGGAGCCCAACACAACACAAGGCGATCAGCTCAAAGTCATGGGACCAACACACCCACGGGCGTTCACCATCTCTCAGAGGGAACAGATCATAAAAGATGGTCTCGGCGACCGAGAGGAATCCGTTCGGACTGCGGCATCGTCCTTGATCGGGACTTGGATTGATGTTGTCAATATCGCCGCGGTCAAATCTAAGGAGGATGTGGTGAAAACTGAAGGGGTCGCAGAGGGCATCCTTTCACTCCTGAACATGTTTGATCTGGGCCAAGAGAGTGTTGCTGCAGATGCGTTACTCAGCGTCTTTACAACACGTCCAGACATTCTGGGTAGCATCCAGTTCGATGGTGTGTTGTATCTTAATGTCGCCTTATGTTTGGAATTCAGCCTAATGCAGGTGGTTACTGGGAAAACCTCACTCCCGAGCGGGCTTTCCTTGCTCGCGTGTTCGTCGACCACTGCATTGCAACAAAAGATGAGACTCGGTTGGAGACGGTTCTTCCGGTCGTGACTGCGCTCGCGTTCTCCATTCAAAAGTCATATAACACCCTTCTGGATGCCCTTCAAGCTTTCACTGACGACAAGTTGGTACGCGATTTTGATGACGCAGAGCTGCAAGAGAGAGAGGAAGACCTGTACAATAAGGAGTTGGTACTAGCAGAGATGCTCAAGTTGGCTGTCAACTTGGACTACAGTGATGAGATCGGGAGACGAAAGATGTTTCAATTAGTCAGTGAGTGAACCAACCCTATCGTCCCTTCTTCACCCAATCAATAAGTTACCAGGGGATATGAGTTCAATGGAACTCCTTCCTGAGTCCCTTGTCGGCTGCTGTTTAGATGTCCTGAGGAAACTCTCCGTAGATGAGAAGGATCTCATCCGAGTTGTCGTTCGAGATTATCGCTGATTTGAGAGATCCCATTATGGATGAGCCCGAGGAACCTGTCGTAAGTTTGTATATGGGCATATCTAGGGCATCAAGACTGAAATATCATACTTAGAATGACGCCGAAACAAGCTTTGCGGATACCCCAACTGCTACGCCCAAGCCGCGTGCATTACCAAAGGAGAAAACCGAGGCAGAAAAGAAACGTATGTTCGAGATTGATTCTAGGTGTCTATCGCTTTCCATCGCTATGCTAGAGCGGGTGAATAGCGTAAGTTTTATTATTATTTACAAGCACGTTAGCTTCAACAAACTTAGCCTTTCCTCAGACTTTTGAAGAGAACTCAACACTCGAAGGTCCTAATGCGCGACCTGATTATACCTTCAATACACATTAAAGATGCCCACATCCGCGAGAGAGCCTTTATTTGCCTTGGTCTGTGTTGCTCGATCGCACAGGTTGGGAGTTCTCACCTATTTCTGCTGTCCCATTGGGCTCATATCTTTGTTCAGAGGCGAGCGCTCAGCTCTGTCGACTTCTTTTCGAGTCAAATTCTTACTTCTCCCGATAAGATGAAGTCGAGCCTGTACAAGATTCTCTTCGACATGCTTATGGTACACGAGGTAGCTTTCGCGCGATCCCAACCTAAGAAAGTTCGTTTGAAAGTTGTCTCCGAAGAATGAGTTGCTGATGTGTCACTAGATCCAGGAAATCACCGACGACTTTCTTATTTCGAGGTTAAGAGAGGAACGAGACCCTAGTGTCCTGGCGACCATATGCCTCGGAATGTCCAAGCTTGTACTTGCTGGTATAGCACATGGTATTAATGTGAGGATTTCTCATCGAGTGTTCGCGCTTATTGCTGACTCAAGATGTTAGTCTGTAGCCAACTTGATGCTTGCTTTCCTCTCGCCAGCAACGTCTGGAAACCAGGAACTACGGCAATGTCTGACTTGCTTCTTCCCAGTTTATAGCTATTCCTCTGTCGCGAATCAGAAGAATACTATGAGTGTGAGTGCTAGAACACTGCCATTTTTCCAATCTGGGGCTGAGCGATATCCAGATTTTCCTGCGGGTATTTTCAGAAGTGAAGAAATCACGAGCAGAGTTGGAGGAGGATGAGGATATCGCGACGGCTTCACAGATAGCCACTATGTTCGTGGATCTGACAGACCCCACTCGGTTGAGCAGCGCTGTGTATGTGATTCTCCTTGTATACCATTGTCCTAAGAGTGATTATTTGGCAGTACTGCTAATGGCCTTGCGGACGAGAAAGAACTAAGAGAAAACGAGTCACTTCATCTCCGTCTGGCAGTTGAAGTACTCAAAGAGCTCTTGCGACCGACCTTCGAATTTGACAGTAAGCATTCTAGTGCTACCGGTGACATGATAACTCACGGGTTGACAGAGGACGACAAAAAGGTTCTTTGTCAGATGCTCTCCAAGCTCCACGTTCCGGATGTTGTGGACGATCAGCTGATTAGGCGCTTGGAAACTGCACCTGGATACAGTCCAGACGGTATGTCGACTACTCGTATGGGTGCAGTGATGTTCATCATAGTCCCTAGCGTCGTCCCATGCGAGATGCTACCAGCAGAAACGCATTGTCCAAATTTGATGCTTTGATTTCCAGGAAATTTGAGAAACAACTTGACTTTGATGAGGAGGAGCTTAGGAAACTCGAGGAACTACAAGAATTGTTTGAGTTCCTGGACGACATCATTCCTGAGGATGACAGCGAGGTTGCAGATCCCGACCCAAAGAAGCGGGGAAAGAAGAGGTGAGAAGCTTCTTTGTGGTTCATCGGATGTGGTAATTGAACAAAGCCCATCAGGAGGTCAATGAGTGTCACTACTACTACTACTGAAGGCGAGACACCCTCACATGAGGGCGGTCCCAGTCGAGTGAAAGCTAAGAAGTAAATCATTGTGCGGGGTTTGAAACTGATGCTCATGCTCAATTTTGTTCCCCGTCAGGCGTAGACGTGTCTCTGGCTCGGACAGCGAATCTGAAAATGATCAAATGGAAGAGGGAACACCACGGCCCGCTGTCAAGACAAGGGTGATGCCCAAGCGCGCTGCGTACGTCTTTTGGTTGTGCTCCTATGCTGGATAAGCACGGCTCATCACGGACGATTGACCAGGACTGGCAAAATACCTCTCCAACCAATTGTGCTGACAGACAGTGAGGATGAGAGTCGTGAGACCACTCCTCGGATCAAGACTACAGCAGCAGCAAAAGTCGTATGCATCTCACGACTCCGTCCAGTTTGTTGCATCTGACTTTTCCCCTTGCAGTAAACGGCAAAAGGCTAAAGAGGAGGAGGAAGTTTTGGATCGGGACATCAGTCGCTTGCTGGAGCCACTACCGTCAGAACCTGGTACACCCTCATCATCGAGCTCTTTGGAAGACGATACAATACTTGGTCCTGACTCGGAGGTAGAGGAAGAGGAAGAAGTGAGTGGGCTATTGGTGGAGGATTGATCATGAATTTGAGGTATATCTGGTATGTGTGCTTCTTGTCCCTCCTGGCTTTTGATTCTATGTTTATAGTGTTGTAATGTAGCTGCTGTCATTTACTGTTTCCTATCTATACTACAATTTACTTTTGATTCCTGTGTTCATAGTCATTGGTATAACCCCAAGAATGAGGGATATCTTTGGGCCCACGTCCAGACAGCAATCTCAGCACATGATATTATAGATGAATCTCACAAGGCAGTGAAATTATGATGTATTCTGATGAGTTATGGCTCAGGGAGGTGGGTGTACTTGTTGTAATCTATGCTCCATTTCCTTGAGTTTTTGCTCTAATTCATCAGCCCTTTTTCTCTGCCACTCCTTTTCTTTCCTCTCCCTATCAATCATCTCCTCAAGTTGTCTGTGAACCCCATCCTCTTGCATCCGTCTCCTCTCCTGCTTATCAAGCCACTCCCTACAACCAAGATCCACCTTGACTACATCAGTCTTGTATCCAACTGGATTAGAAACAGAGTACACTCACCCTGGAATTGAAACCTCCTTTGGCACTCACGAAAAGTCCAATAAGCCTATCCAATGTTGTATTTGATGGTGTCTTGACAATCCAAAATACCTTCCACCACATCCCCATTTCACTTTTACCCCATGAGTGCATATCCTCATCACCATCAATATTCATCATGTTTTTTCCCTTCAAGACAGTCATCCGGGTGCATGTGTATCGGCGGATAGTATGGATAAGCATGCCAGCAAACCAGTAGCAATTTTTGCTGAAGAGCTTGTAGAGGGCACTGTTGCTGTGGACAATGCAGGCAAGGATCACTAGCTCATAAAGGTACAGGAATTTGGGACCTTTGAGGGATGGTTGTCGTCGGCTGTTGGATGGAGATAGGGGGGAAGAGGAGGGGCCAGCAGCTGCTGAGGGTAGTGGGTTGCCAGGGGGTACTAGAGCAGTAGTGTCACCAGCCACCAAAAGAGATGGAGGGGCTTCAAGTTCAAGTGTGGCGAGATGCTTGGTGTTGTGAGGGATTTTATTGACAAGCGAGATAACATCGGATGCTGGCTTGAGTCCTTTGATAGAAGTAATTGAGGTGTTGAGCGAGCTTGAGCTTGAATCCATTGGCACATGCAAAGCTTCCACCGATATACCAACATCCTGACCAAACTCTTCCGAGTCCTCATACTGTTGATTGATGACAGGCAGTGTCTCCTTCTCCTTCTCCTTCTTCACATTCTCCCTCGAGTTGCCCTCACCTTGTGACCGCTCAAGAACGAGTAGCAATTCCTCCACTGACCCAGTGTCATCCAAGTCAGTGTATTTGCGAGGCATCCGTTTTGCTGTGGCAAGAACGAGTTCATGTTCCACTCCACCCTTGTATTTCCTGATCTCGAGCCTGGAGATATACCAGCCTTGAGGTGTCGCTTGATGGGGCGAGTCGCTGTAGAGCTGGAGTAGGCATAATCTATAGCCATTTATGGCAACCCATTCCATCTCCGGGCAGATAAATTGAAATTCGGGGGGGTAAAATAGTTGTGCTGGGGTGTCTTCCATGATACCAAGAAGGCGGAGAAAGGAGCGAACAAGTTTGAGCATGGTAGGCCTGACTTATAGGGCAGTGTGGCATAGAAGAAAAGCGGTGAGGCCACCGTGCGGCAACCAGCCCTCCTTCACGCTGTCACACCAACACGCTCGGTCACACAACAACATATTTCAAAATCATCTATCTGTGCTGCTTAGTTTTAATGGCTTAAATGCTCTATTTTGCTTGGGGTCTCATTCTACAATCCACAAACCATTAGCTACCGAATCCACAAACCATTAGCTACCGAATCCAAATAATTCAAAGCGCAACCCCCCCCCCCCCCTGTACATCGTTCCTCTCCAGATCCGATATTCTCAATGCCCCAAGTTCCAACGCATCCAAACATCTGACATCATCCATAAGGGTAGCACTCGGCCCCCGACCATGCTTCCACTAGTTCCTCCTGCCTCGCGCGTGTGAACCCTGTATTTGTCAATGTCAGACGCCTCGTCGCAACACTAGCCCGTTGCAAAGTTGTAATGATGGGAATTGGTTGGCCTGTAGGCGATGACGGCCCCGCAGTGGCAGCAGCAGCACTCGCAGTTGACGTAGATAGAGAGAGATAGTAGGCCTCGGTCGCCGTTTTGATTATAAGGCATTCAAGTGATCCGCGGTCCAATGGGTGTGCGACGTGGGGGTAGGAGAACTGGACCACCCTTTGTTGGTGGTTTGAAAGGGGGTGGCCGACGCGACGTGGCGCGGGTGGGCTGCCCTTGAGATTACTGCAAGGTCGAATTTGTGACCTGTAGGATCGGTAACGTGAGTTGTCGAGGGAGCAGCCAGAATCCGAGGAACAAGATCTCACTGGAGTCCTTGCCAGTAACGTGGAGGAGGCCGAGATAGATGTGGAGGGATGACCGGGACCCTCGTCATTGGTAGATGGCCAGGACACGCGGGCGACCTTAGAAGGGGCGAGCGGGTGAGTGACACGGACTGATTGGGATCCTCGCAATTCGGTGAGCTAGAGTGAGATTTCATGAATCAGTGAAACAATAAACGTATATCATGCCAAGAGCTAAGGCAATGGCAAGATATACATGGACACCTATCAGGATTTGTACAATGCTGCGAAAGTGCAAAGCTTGGGACAGGGCACCCCACAGAGAAGATACGATCAATGCAGCCTTTTAAAAGATCTACGGGACAAAATGCTTAGAGTCCCGCCTTCAGAAACTGACTAGTGTGGGCACTTACCCAGCCTTTCTCAAACTGGCGGCTGACAGGTTTGGGTACACGTCTAGGCATGATCTTTTACCACCAGAATCCTCTACCTCCCAACAAAGTGCCTTGTTTTTTCCATGCCCTAGAACATATAGCCAGGTCCAGCGCACGTTTTCAAGTTACACAAGATAGGAAAATAGTAAACGAAAATACAATTTGAAGGAGTACCTCCGGATCGGAACTGTCAGAAGCGTCCTTGGTGGTACCCTTCCCATTATAAGTGTATAGAAAATGTCCAAAGCCGATAATGGGCCGCTTGAGTTGTCCTTGACTGAACGGTGTATCGCAAGTGCGAGGACAGATTGTAGCTGGTCGTCAGGGCCAGACGAGTCGCGTTCTCTGATGAAGCGAACAACAGTGACTGCGTAGGTAAACAGTCCGGCTGAGAGGTGGACCAGCGTCCCAATGGCCTTCTCTGACGGCCAAGGCTTCGGTATGTCATGCTCCCTTCCAATGTTCTCCAGCTCGTCCGTCGAGTATTTCGCAATCTCACTGTCGGTATTCCGGAACACCGGAAGCTCCATGTGGGAAAGATATCGGCAATACATCTGGCGAAGTGAAGGTGGCTGACGGCGCTATGGAACTCGGGACGACTGAAGAAGAGCCAGAGGAGGAATGTGGATTGACCTCGTGCAGATACTGCAAAATGTTGCTCTGAGCCTCGGAGCCTGCCCATTCATCAAGGCTATCGACAATTATGATTAACTCCCCGACATGCTTCCCTTGAGCTCCGAGCCCGGTGAGCGGAGCAACGATGAGGTCTTGGAATTGGTGCCTTGGTGCCTTGTTGACGACAGCTAGGTTCACGGCGAACTCCATGGTCGACGATATTGCCACATAATTCGAATTTGGCAGCGAGCTGGTATGAGATGGAAATGAAAAGGTGATTTGGATTTCGCCTGTGGTTGAATTCGGAGAAAAAGAATGCAGCGCCCAACTTCTCTCCTAATTCCTCTGCACAGCTCTGTGCCTCTGTTACTCGGTTCATTGGCAACGTTGATGTTGGGGATCCCGATTTTCAATTGAAGGATGACCTTATTTATATTTCGGAGGCGAGTATCGTGACTGAGAGTACAACCCGCTCGCCCTTCTCGATGTCTTGTACACTCGACTTCTTTCCAGCGTCCCTCGTGTATCTTTGGATGCGATGAACCTTCTTGTGGGCTCCCCTTTCGTCACCGAGCTCCTATTTTATAATGGTTTCAATCTCCTGAACCTCTAACGAAGGTCGCACACGGTACTCTTCAGAAGCTCCATTCAGTTCTTCGGGTTCCACTACCCGACAAGGTGTTTTCATCTCCCCTGTCCTGGAACCATGCTTCTTTTGCTGATTTTCCGCGGGACTCACACCGATCGCGCGATTTTACTATCAACAAGTGTCAGGGTCATGACAAATATCTGGTGGTGTTGCAACCGGGTATTATAACAAGCCAATGGTACTAATGAGTCTCTCTTACTGTTACTGGATCTCATATTGAAACACGCGCCAGATCTGCCAAATGCACAGACTCCTGGCCTCATCCCATAACCAAGTCAAACGAGCGCACCAGGAGGATTTTGGGATGTGCGAGAACTATCTGTGCAGATCGTCTCTTGCCTGATTTTCCTTTGGTTGATGCGTTCCCTATTCCATTGAACTTTACGGGACTCGCTGATTCAAGTCACATGATCATTACAATGCCTAAATCGGAGTTCCGCGAATCGTAGTCATGTGGTAGGAGATTTCCGATGATGTACTTCTCGACCTCGTTATACCGCCTCTCTTCGCTCCTAAGACGGTCGATACACAGCTCCACTCCATCTAGAATCAGCAGGGGCATGCCATCCGATCCTATCCCGATGGGTACCGAACAACTCGAGCAAGAGATTGCCAAGCAGAAAGCGATCTTCAATGAACTGAGGCAAGATGCCGCCGGGTCGCCAGAGTTGGAGGACGCCAAGAAGAAGTTGAGTGAGTTGCAGAAGGCATTGGGGTTGTCAAAGTCGAAGGGTAACGCATCGCTTGAGGCAACTGGTGGGAAGAAGAAGGAGAGGCTACTGCTGAAAACTGCCAAGGTGTGTGCTACCGTGATAATGATTCCGCCCGTCCGATTACAAGTCGCGTCGCGTCCTTAGGGTACCAAGGACTATGGCCCAGGAGAGATGTTCTGTCGCGAACACATCGAGAAAATTGTCAAGGGCTGCTTTACGGCCTATGGCGGTTCTTGCCTTGATACCCCTGTGTTCGAGCGTAAAGATGTCTTGACAGACAAGTATGGTGAGGACTCGAAACTCATTTTCGACCTTATGGACCAAGGAGGGGAACAACTCGCGTTGCGATATGACCACACTGTGCCGCTTGCGCGTTACCTTGCTATGATGGGAGGCACAAACACACAGAGCAAGATTTGGCAGGTTGGAAAGGTGTATCGGAGAGATAACCCCGTAATGTCGAAGGGGCGAATGAGAGAGTTCATGCAGGCGGTAAGTGAACCACGTTTCCTTGGTTCTCTGTGATTCTGAAACTTTCTTGAGGATTTCGATATCAGTGGAGCTTGGGATCCTATGATTCCAGATGCTGAACTCCTCAGTTTGCTGTGTACAATTCTGACCAGCCTTGAGGTTGGAGAGTTCACTATCAAAGTATATCACCTCTCCCTTGTTCGTGTATCCTTGCTTATAGATCTCAGGTCAACCACCGAAAAATTCTTGATGGTATCTTTGAAGTCTGCGGTGTCCCGGCGGAGAAAATTCGCACCATCTCATCGGCCGTCGACAAATTAGACAAAGTGAGTCATATATATTTATGGTCGACAGCAATCTCTCAAACCAATTCCAGTCTCTATGGGCAGATGTCAAAAAGGAAATGACGGTGGAAAAGGGCCTTGATGCCTCTGTGGCTGACAAGATCGGCGAATACGTGCAGCTCAAAGGTCGGTCCATCCAATGAAGCTCACCAGCATTCAATATTAACACCGTGCTCAAGGCGGCGCTGAACTGATCGACAAGCTGACAGAAGATCCAGCGATCGTTGCGAATGCCAGTGCTAAGCAGGGCCTGGGCGAGATGAAGATCCTCGTTTCCCTCCTCCAGGCGTACAGAATCCTCGACAAGGTTCACTCTCATCCCAACCACTTAGTTATCAGCCACTGACCCCAATGTAGGTTTCCTTCGATATGTCCCTCGCTCGAGGGCTCGATTATTACACTGGTATCATCTACGAAGCTATCGTTGAAGACTCTGCTCCTCCCTGGCTCAAAGCCGCTCAAGCAGCGGCAGCGACGGGAAACCCTACACCCAACACACCTGCTCTCAATGAATCCGCACCGCCCGCATCTACGGCCGCCAAAAAAGATAAGAAACCAAAAAAGAAAGCTGACGGGGAAGAAGAAGATGAAGTGGACGACTCACAGGTGGGGGTTGGATCCATTGCCGCCGGTGGGCGATATGACGGCCTCGTGGGTTCCTTTAGCTCCGCAGCTGCCGGTGATAAAGAGAAGAACAAGGGGCACTTGCCGTGTGTGGGTGTGAGTATTGGAATGGATCGGATTTTTGCACTGTTATGGCCGAAATGGGTGGAGAAGGGGATGAGGAGCAAGGAGACGATGGTGTACGTGATGAGTGCGGGCGATGGGTTGTTGACGGAGCGGGTGGAGCTGGTAAGGGAGCTGAGGGAGGCTGGGATCAATGTTCGTGTTGCGCTCCTTTCACTTTTTGCTCGGTTGGCTGACATTGTGGACTTTGAATAGACCGATTTCCTTGCGAAAAACAAGCCTAAGCTTCCTGCGCAGTTTGCAGCGGGAGAGAAGGATGAGGTTCCATTTGCTGTTATACTTGGTGGTGACGAGCTGAAGGCTGGGTTGGTGACTGTGAAGGAGCAGAGGTGGCAGCTTGTGGATGGAAAGAAGGTCAAGGTGGAGAGTTCAGATAAGGGTACAAAGGTAAAGAGAGATGAATTGGCACAGTGGTTGAAAGAAACGAGAACCTACAAAGAATGGGGTGGCGGGAGGTTGATTTGAGTGCATTGACATAGAAGTCGCTGTTGTATAGGAATACAATACATACTCGGCGCTCGCCCAGGTGGCGGGGTTGAGGGTAAAATACTGTGATTTTCGTTCCGGAAATATACCATCCAAGCTGAGCCGGCGGATTGGGTGATATACCAAGCAGCTGTGTTCAGGGCATGAACATGCCCTATAGTTGCCCGAACTTGGCCTTGATAGGGCTACAAAGGTGATGCTCAGCATTGGGGTCATCGACACACATGTCTTCTAGCATACTTTTCGATAATTAATCCGTTGTTCGCGCTGCGAGTCCGAGTGTCTCAGATGCCAGACGTGCTTAGTTCTGTCTGTAAATCCCTTGCACCTACTCATCTTTCCACCCCGCCTGGCTTCGGTCAGTGACAGGCGAAAGGCTAATTCTACGAAGCCTTGCCTTCTCCCCCTTTCTTTGCTTGTGGCCTCTCTCCTCATGCCTCTTACGATGGGCGCGAGCGCCCTCGACAACGAAGATCTCATAGATCACCACTGGGGCACCATCTATCTCCGCTTTGTTATCCGCGCCCCAAATGCGCGGAATTTCGAGCATCCTCATCGCACGATCCTGCATGGATATTGTTCGAATTTTCACCCCGCCCTTTCCGCTTCAACACGGTCTTTCCCGTTTGTCGATGACGGTAGAATAACTTACCTCTACCAAGTTGGTTTGGTTAGCTCGCGTGAGCGGGAACATTGTTGGTTGGTTGTGATTTCACTGTGAACCCCTACAGGTTGTAATTTACGTCAGAAATAGTCAAGAAGTGAGAATTACACCAGATAGTGCCGTTTTTAGGAGAGTACGTAATAATGACATTTTGATAATTACACCAGATAACGCCGTTTTTCTGAATAAAGGTCGTAATTCTTTAATAATTCGATGTGAATTACGACACAGCCCCCACATTTTTCGACGTAAATCACGACTGGTAGGGGTTCACAGTGTTTGTTCCGAACACGGATGCTGGACAATAGCTCCGAAAAGAGTTTTAATCGACATTTACCTCAATACGTAACACAACAGCTGTAATATGGCTCTGGCTGGACACGAAGTGATGGTGTTTTCCGTTTTCTGAACCTCCCAAGCGGTATAGAGTGCAGGGTCGGGCTGCATGGCCACAATGATCGGCCCATCCGATTCCGAAGGCCTCGAAGTTGCATAGATCAAGTTACTGGTGCGATACGTCGGACTCGCACCTGTGGGAAGGTGATATGAGCTGTGGCCTATTCTCGGCACAAACTCATTCGACTCCAAAATTAGAACAAGTGCCCATACCGACGCCGTCGGCATCCTTGCAGAGCACAGCTCCAGTAGGCTGGAAGGCAAATCGGCCGAGTGCTCATGTCCTGAGCGAGCGGGAGCAGGAGGTCGGTGACCTTAAATACGAAGTCAGATACTCGACTTTTTCCCAACTTCATTCGAGCTTTACGACCGAGAACACAAAAAATTTCCATGACATTACCACGAATTGCAATCATTGGCGGTAGGCCCTACTCAAATCTACATTGCACGTATGCTCACAACTCTACAGCCGGCCCCGGCGGTCTCACTCTTGCGCGTCTTCTCAAGCTCCAGAACATTCCCTCCCGACTCTTTGAGCTGGATGCGTCCAGTGGGAGTCGCTCCCAAGGCGGTTCTCTCGACCTTGGCCCGGACTCTGGCCAACAGGCTTTGAAGGCCGCCGGTCTTTTCACAGAGTTCGAAAGGCATTCTCGAAGGGATGGTGCTGCTACCAAGTTTTTGGACAAGGATGGAACAGTGGTATGGGCTGATGACGGACTCAGCCCAGAAGGCAGTGATATCATGCCTCCTGATCGACCGGAGATTGACAGACAAGATTTGCGCAGGATCCTCCTTGACTCTTTGGATGATGGAGTGGTAGAGTGGGGAAAGAAGGTAGTCAAAATCTCGGAGGATGAGGGCTCGACGAAGGACAAACCACAATTCACCATCGAGTTTACAGATGGTGGAAAGGAGAGCGGGTTTGAGCTCATCGTAGGTGCGGACGGCGCATGGAGTCGCGTGCGAAGGCTCTTGACAGACGAAGAGCCTTTCTATAGTGGCATCACTTGTGTTGAGGCTCACGTTGAGAGAGTCGATGAGAAGCATCCCGATCTTGCCGAGCGTGTTGGTCTCGGGACATCTTATCAATTTCATGGAAACAGTGTCTTGGGAACCCAGCGGAATAGCGATGGTTCAGTGAAGACGTATGCTGCGGTCCGAGTTGACGAGGATTGGGCTGCCACCTGCGGCATTGATTGGGCGGATGTTCAGGCTTCGAAGCAGGCTCTCGTCGACCTCAAATACCCCGACTGGGAGGCCTTAAGCAAGGATTTCGTGTTGCGGGCTTCCGGGCCACTTATTGTCCGTCAAATGTACATGCTTTCCAGTTGAAATGAAATGGGAAACTCGTCCTGGGTAGGTGATATCGCGATGTTGTTCCTTTCATCCAGTTCTCACCGTTTGTGTTTCAGTGTCACTCTGATTGGTGATGCGGCGCATCTGATGACATTTTTCGCCGGAGTAGGAGTCAACTTAGGCGTTGACAGATGCTCTAGATCTTTCCCAAGCAATCCATTCCCATATAGAAGACAAGGTCGACTGGACAACAACTCTGCAACAGTTCGAGGCGGGAATGCTTGCAAGGTCCCACATCAGTGCCAAGAAGACCCTTGACAAATTTGAACTAACTTCTTTAGCGGAGCAAGTGTAGCTGAGATTGTGAAGAGACTCGGCGAAGTTATGGTGGGTCCATAGAGATGCAGATGAGGAATGAGGAAGAACTGAGTA
This sequence comes from Lepiota brunneoincarnata, assembly GCA_023014365.1. Classification (NCBI taxonomy): domain Eukaryota; kingdom Fungi; phylum Basidiomycota; class Agaricomycetes; order Agaricales; family Agaricaceae; genus Lepiota; species Lepiota brunneoincarnata. Next base: position 690,630 of record JAEBUN010000019.1, read on the forward strand.
GTCGGTAGATACATGCCAGGGTGCTGGTTTATTCATAGTGAGTAGTATTTTACCAACATTTATATAGTCAGTGTATGTATGAATTCTAATAGGGCACTTGGTTGCCTGCATTGATGGTCTCATATTACACGGCGTGATGTGGATAATGTGTGTGCGAGTTTCAGAGGAGATAGGTGACAAAAGGGACAGGGGTTCGGGGTCGAGCTCAGGTAAGAAATTATCCATCGATTTATTTACAATATCGGATTTCCATATCACTCTTCTAACCCCCATCCCCCTTGGCCAGCGTAAAATCCTACATAAAGTCAGATCAGGACGTCACTCACCTGCCAGGATCCCGCGCCCATAGGAAAGCTTAGGTGAGTTCTTGGACAGACAGGCCCTCATAGGTTTCTTTACTCATGTGTTCGATTTGCATAACATAAAGGAGCTACTGATACGTCGGTCTAGCGCATACGAAGGGAACGGCCGGGATTCGAGGAACAGCGCACGGGGTCGAAAGCCCAGTGCTGGGTAGGTAATCGGCTGAGCGCAGGTATGTCTCGCACACCGCACCACTCAGCTCGCACTTTCGATCCCCCAGTTATTATCATTGACTTGACAGATCCCGGGGCCAGCTTGGACAACTTTCAATTTCGCAACCTTTCAAAGATGAGCGCAATTGGCCGCCAATGGGGGGGAGCAGATGCTAGTGACTTGGACAATGGTAAAAGTGTGAACTACTAGAATCCCCGGCGTGAATCTGTCCTTCTGTGGCTCATTGACAAGCTATGAAATGACGACGCGAGATCTATTCTGATTCCAGTGGTATCAGATGAGCATCTATATAACCTAACCGCACTTGAACAGACTAGTCCAGTCTTAGCAAGAGTGACCTCGGCATTTGTCGTCGAGACGGCCTTTCCAGCAAAGTATGCTCGGACTTGGTCGTTGTCCGCAGAAGGGGGAGGCTGTGGAGCAATTAGCCCACCACTGAGGAACGTTTTAAGGGGAAGTATACCAGTGAAGCGAGGTGGTCGTAAGTTGTTAAAGGCAACGAGGCGAACCCGAAGCGGGGGTGGGGAATTGAGGTCGTAATTACCTTCATACTGGTCCCTGAGTGGATGTCAGCAAGAGGAAGCGAGAGCAGATCATGAGGGATTTACCCTCAACGAGACTTCTAGGCGAGTCCAAGCGGTATTGATATGGCCCTTGTATGGTACGGTACAGTCCGCCTCGGGGTCCATCTTCAGTAACACGGAGATAAACTCAGTTATGCAAATACCAGTGACTGGTAAGTCCGATATGTGCCTCGGCTAGGGTTTTGTCAAAGAGATGAAGGGAGAACACACTCCTTGATCACTTCTCTTGCCCTCTGAGCGACATCATCAAGGCTTTCACCCTTGGGAAAGCTCCCTGAACGACCCTGAGGTTGAGGGGAATATACCTTGCTTGTACAGTTCTTCCAGCGTCTTATTCTTTGGTGGCCGGGATGGCGTCCAAAGTTGACCTTCAGCGATGCCAAAATGTTGTTCCCGTAGATTCGGTGTCGTCCTGAGCGAAGGTTTAGGCTCTGGATGAGAGTCTAGTATAGCGAGAGCTGTGCTGTGAGCACGGTGGAGGTCCGATGAATAAAGGTGTGTGAAACACGTCGAGGAAGCAGCGAAAGTGGATCCGAGAGTTTTGACTTGCTGTAAATTTGGGTTGGTATGAAGTCAAGGGCTTCCTATTACTGGGACGGAACCTGGTCGCCCAAGTTGGAAAGAGGTGCATCTTTCCATCCTGCCCAAACAGCTTTCTGTCATAAGGATTGGAATGAGGGAATATTGAGTCACAAAAAGGGCAAGCGTACCACGTTATCTTGACTTTCGCCGTGTCTAATCTACAAATGTTGAGGCGGCCTCTCAGAATAAAAGCATACCAGCTCACCAAGGTTATTGTGATCATGATTGTGTGTGTGTGATGAGAGGGTGACGACCGGACCTATTAACATCCCGGGGACACGTGGGCTCACGTTCACGGCCGAGTGAATGACGGCAGATGTCCTGTCCGCATAGAAACGCACAAGTGTTTCCATTCGCTCTTGTTATCCACTGCGCAGGCAGCAAATGGGCCATCGCTGTGGCGGAGCCACAAGAGACAATGAAAACGTTGAATTGAAGGATTGAAGGAGGATGAATAATAGCAGCGGTCACGTGAGGATGATTGATACGAAGCTCTAGGACATTCCTCAGCATTCCCTGATTTGCAAAGCATAGTTCTTCGACCCACTTTCCTCTTCTTTCTTCTCTTCCACTACCATCGCATACGAAGAGCTGACCAGGAGACATGTCATCCAACCATGGCCTTCCACTGCTGAGTGGCCCTCCAACCCTGGTCGAGTCATCTGACGCCTGCAGGAAGTGCAACAAAGAGTTTAACATCTTGTTCACAAGATCGAGGAAATGTAACCATTGTGGTGCGCTGCTACTGTGCTGTATCCAGTTATCGGTCTCAATCTACTCTGGATAGGGTACTTGTATTGCCATTCGTGCTCGGACTTTCAGGCACTTATGCCTCGTTCTGGACCCGACGGGTTGAACGGCTATGATCCTATGAATGTCTGTGCTTACTGCATCGAGCTTTTGAACAGTATGGTTATATCTTTGTATCGATGCTTGCGGCAGTCTGATGTTTGGTGATTAGTTACTGCAGCTGGGCCAGCCCATTTACGGGGAATGTCCTCTGGGCAAGCTCAAGTCATACGCTGAGGCTTACAGCATTGATATCAGCCGAGCCGTCGAAAAGAGTGATATCATAGATGCTATAGTGCGAGCTAGAGTGAGTATCGGGGAGAGCTCCTATGCGTATGAGCAGGAACTGACTCTCATAGGCGGTCAATGGGTGCTTACCTCGAGCAAAAGAGGTGAGCATAATCTTCTCTCCAAAGAAAATAGAGCTCTTTGAACAAATAAAAAACATAGGATTACTACCGCAAGAATAAAGTCCCCAGTCCTTACGCAGGAGCCCGACCACGCGGGATCTTCTCGAGAACAGGCTCAGGCAACGCTCCTCCTATACCTCCCCGTTCTCAACCTCAGACTCCCAGCTTCCCTCGACCAGACCTTGGGTCCGATAATACATCTCCGCCACCACCCCCGCCACGCCCACGCACAACGTTTTCTCCACCGCCTCCTCCCCGTTCCCAACATTATTCACCACATACTGCCCCACCACGGCCACCACCACCACCACCACCACCACCACCGAATCATAATCACTACACTCCGCCATATCCAACGTACACTCCTAATTATCATTCACAACAGCACTACAATGCACCTCCATATCACCCATCTTTCCATCATTCTCAGTCACATCCACAGCCGCCTCCGGCTCCATCACACGAAACCCGACCACCTCCGCCACCTCGGCCCAATACCTCTCACACAAATCGGCCATCACCATCACCACCATCACAACCACCTCCACCGCCTTCGTCCACACGCCCACGCACAACTTCAACTCCTTCGCGACCTCCAGCATCGGCGAACCCGCCACCGCCGCCTCCCCCTCCTGCGGTTGCGCTGCCCACTCTTGATCAGCTGTTGGTGATGACGCAGGCGTCGGTTGGGGCGTTGCCTATCAGTGTGTTGAAGAATATACTTTTTACGAATCATGTTAATGCGTCGATGATTTTGGAGAAGAGTGAGTTGGTGAAGAAGGTGATAACGTTGATTGAAGACGAGAGAAGGGACCGGGAGAGACAGCGGCTTGCAGAAGAGGCGGAGAGATTGGAGGAAGAAGAGAGACGTAGGGAGAGGGAGGAGGCGATTAGGAAGGAGCAGGAAGAAAAACGGAGGGAAGGGGAAGAACGGATGAGGAGGGAGAGGAGGGAGAGGAGGAGAGGCAGAGGGCGAGGGTGGAGGATGTTGAGGAAGATGAGGATGGAATGTGGGAGTCTGAGGTGGAAGTGGAAGTGGATGAGGACGTGGAAGTGAATGAAGATGAGTTAGGTACCGATGGACGACAGGATAGGGGGGCGGAACAGACAGATGATATTCCAGCGTCTACTTCGACTCCGGTACCTACTCCTCCTAAACCTATGGCACCCTCGTCGTTGGAACGATCGGGTTTGTGTGTGATTTGCCAGGATGAAGAAGCGAATATTGCTATTGTTGATTGCGGGTATGTTGCTGCCTCTTGTTCCTGATAGCCTTGGTCCGCTCACGGGTATTTTGTAAAGGCATCTGTCGATGTGTAGAGCTTGTTCGGAGCTGATCATGGCGAGCTCAAGGGAATGCCCATTATGCCGGACGAGGATTGTCACGGAGGCGAGATTGCTTCGGATATTCAAATCTTAGGAGGTTCCTGCGTAGGTCGTGCTGTACTGTACTGTGGTTAGAAAGTGGGGATGTATTTTTACTTGCTTGCTTTGTTGGTTGAGTCTGTGTCTGGCCTTTTGACTAGATTCTAGGAACATCTGTCCGTTTATTCATTTATCACTGAAGATCGTAGATCCTGATCAATTATCAGCTGTCCCATCGTGGGAAGCTATGGTTGGGCGCTCGACAAGAACGGTCTTAAGTTGCGTAAGAGTTGTCCAGAACACTTCCGAAGAGGCTTGGCTATTCGGAAGAAGGCCGCAGTGTGTTGCTGGAAGAACGGGATCACTTGACCATGGGTGAGGAAAGCGTCGGGGCGTGGATGATAGCTCACCGGGGATGCTTTAGAATCGTGGGTCCGGGAGTAGGGGACGACGGCGATGACTGGAATTTCTTATAAAATTTAGAACAGATGGTACCTGGACTGCTAGTTTGTTATTTTTTGTTGACATTTTGCAGTACCGGGAAGAAGAGGACTCCGACTCCGTGAGATTGGATGATGGCTGTGATCACCACCCAGCGTTATAGTGCGGCGAGATATCTAGCGTGTGGAGGGCTGTCGAGGACCAACAGAGGTACGATGGGGAGAATGGATAATTGAATTAGGGGAATGATCGAGCGGGCTATGCCGAAAGGGGCAAATGCGGATAGACTGACGTCAGGCTTGCTTGGTATATAACAGGACCATCGCTTTGTTCGTTCCCGCCTTCTGTTCCTCCACCATGTCAGTATGCCCGCCTATTGCTCTTACTTTTGCTCCTGCGATATGCTAATCTCAGCTGCAGGTCAGAGGTCAGCGAGGCAAAATCAGCCTCGGTATCCACGTTTGTAACCGCACTTGTCTTCAATGCTATTGTTTTCGGTGCGGAACTTAGTGTGTTCACCCTCATCCGCCCGTATTTCAAGTCCATCTATGAACCGCGTACATATGTACCACAACCTTCGTGAGTCTTTGTTCTTGTGCTTGTCAATAGTCCTTTGTTGAGTTTGGACCAGAAAGCGTGCGCAACCGCTTTCGCGCAACATGTTCTTATGGCCGCTGGCCATTTGGCGCGCGGACTATCGTGCCATCAAGCACGCCAATGGCATGGACGCATACTTTTTCGTGCGATTCCTCCGTATGATGGTCAAAGTCTTCCTTCCCATCTGGATCGTTTCCTGGGTTGTCTTGATTCCAGTCACTACTGTCAACACCTTGGTTGCCGGCAAGGATGGCCTTGACAAGTTTACCTATGGAAACATCCAGCCAGACAAGCAGGTGAGGTACGCTGCCCATTTGATATTGGTTTGGTTCTCCACGTGTAAGTCGGCTGTTACGTCTACAGACAGAGGGTATTGATTGTTCATTGCAGTTTGGGTTCTCTACAACATAAAACGCGAGATGAACCACTTCATCACCACCCGTCAACAGCATCTCATCGAGCCCCACCATGCCAAATCCCTACAAGCCAATACCATTTTGATCACAGGCATCCCTCTGCGTTACCTCAACCAACGCTCGTTGCTCAAACTGTTTGCGGACCTTCCGGGTGGCGTTAAGAAAATTTGGATCAACCGCAACCTGAAGGAACTACCGGACATATATGACCGTCGCCTCGCTGCTTGCAACAAACTCGAATCTGCAGAGACGGCCCTCCTACGCACTGCAGCCAAGCTGCGTCTAAAGGCACAGAAGGAGGAAAAGAAGGGAGGTAACGCGGTAGAGAGTGCGAAGCAGGATACGGACCCCGAGGCTTCTCCTGTAGACGTCGAAACAGCCGCTTCTGTTGTTCCCCCCGATCAGCGTCCAACCCACCGGCTTGGTGCAATCCCATTCGTGGGCAAGAAGGTAGATACAATTGAGTGGGCCAGGGAAGAGATCAGGGAGTGCAATAAGCTTTTGGAGGAAGGGCGAACAGAGATCCGGGATGAAGACGCGGCTCCTGCCGGCGATGAGGTCCAGGCAAGCAACGAGGGTACTAGTGCTGATGGAGCTGGCAAGAAAGGTGCGCGGTTTGTTCATATACTTCGATGAACTATATCTAATCTTGTCTTGGCAGGTTTCCGTCCGACAGCTATTGTCAAGGAAACTGCGGGTGCTGTAAAGCACACAACCACCGCCATCAAAGGAGGAGTTACTGGCCGAATTGCCGGCTACGGTGATATGAAGTATCCACCCCTGAACAGTGCATTTGTTACCTTCCATAAGCAAATTGCAGCCCACCTCGCCGTACAGGTTCTGGCTCATCATGAACCATATCGGATGAGTGCGTCATCGACCCTCTCCTCTCGTTCGTGATTCGGGTTGTGACAGTTGCACAGGTCGCAGATATAACGAAGTCAGCCCCGTAGATATCGTTTGGCCTAACTTGAACTTGAACCCATATGAGCAGAAGGTACAACTCTCTACACCCCCTCGCGTTGGTGGCAAGACATCCTTACATGTTGTTTCGTAGGTCCGAGCTGCCGCTAGCTATGCTGCCACTGCAGGACTTATCATCCTCTGGTCGTTCCCTGGTGAATCCTATCACCAACTAAAGACGTTTCGGATTTTTAACCCCCCGTTGTAGTCGCATTCGTCGGTGCCATCTCCAACATATATGCTCTTTGCAGTACTACGAGTTGGCTAGCATGGATCTGTGATTTACCAGATGTTGTAGTTGGCATAATTTCTGTGCGTATTTCTCACACGTTATCTCGCCTCAGCTCGGGTCCCAAGACCGTTACAGGGTATTCTTCCCCCAGTGTTACTTGCGATCCTCATGGCATTGCTTCCGATTATCTTGAGGCTTCTTGCGCGATTCGAGGGAATTCCTAAGTTTACAGGCCTAGAGCTCTCCCTGATGACTAGATTCTTCATCTTCCAGGTCATCGTAAGTAACACTATTCTCTGGAACTGAACACAAATTCTGACATACATATCATAGCACTCATTCCTCATTGTCACCCTGAGTTCTGGCATAATCGCTGCACTCCCTGATCTCATTAACGACCCGACATCCGTGGCTAACATTCTCGCTACGCAACTTCCCAAGGCATCTACTTTCTTTTTGACCTATATTATTTTGCAAGGTCTCTCTGGCACGGCTGGTGGATTCTTGCAAATTGTGGGGTTGGCCATCTACTATGTCAAGCTATTCATCCTGGGCACCACTCCGCGGTCGGTGTACGGCATCAAGTATGTTTTGAGAAACGTCGCCTGGGGTACACTGTTCCCTTCCATCACCCTCCTTACCGTCATATGTGAGCCTTCCAACCTTTTTCTACTCGTGTTACAAGACTCACCTTGGAATTTCCTAGCCCTTGCCTATTCTATAATATCTCCTGTTATCAACGGACTGGCTTGCGCTACGTTTTTTGGGTTCTATCAACTCTACAAGTACCTTTTCCTGTGGGTATACGAACAGAGCCCCAGCAGTGACACCGGAGGACTGTTTTTCCCCCAGGCTTTACAGCACGTATTTGTCGGTCTGTACATCGAGCAGGTGGGTCACCCAGAGTTCTCATACACCCCGATTTAACAAGCGTTATTCCCCAGATCTGTCTGTGTGCTCTCTTCTTCCTCGCCCGCGACCAAAACAATAAGGCTTCCTGTATCCCTCAAGGCGTTTTGATGATCGTCCTTATCGTTATCACAGCAGGCTTCCATGCCATTCTTAACAACTCTTACGGTCCTCTCGTGCATGCACTGCCTTTGAGTTTGAAGGACAAGGCATATTCCCCCGTTGAAGCCAACCCCGAACACCAGCACGAGAACGGAGCGACTAGCAGCAGCAAAAAGTCGTCTAGCAAGGACCGCGACACCGGAACGGATACTGACGCTGACTACGCAGAACATGACCGCAAGGAAAAGAACAAACAAGTGGATGATGATGTGGCAACTGGACAGAATGCAACTGCGAGGCAGGAGGCTGAGGAAGCCGAGTTCGGCTTCGCGCATCCTGCGATTTCAAGGACCGCAGAGGACAATTTGGATACCGAGGGATACATTGGGATTGGGTGAGGAGGAGGTGAATGGGTGTGAAGAGATGGGTATTGGGGCGAGTACACAGGGTGCGGTTATGAATGAACGAGGGAAGGTGGAGGTGCATGGGGATGAGGTGCCTGAGGAAATTACGGCGGGTTTCTAGACTGACTGGTGATGAACGTTTTGGTGAAGGGGAAGGCAGGTGTTGAGTTCGCCAGATAAGTTTAGATATATCCCGAGACCACGTACGAATGATTTTGGCGTTGCTCTGATTTTCACGACTCGACATGTCTCTGTTTTTCTCTTTGCAGATCCATATATGCACTTTGTAATTCGCGATGCAAAGAAATACGATGGACGTTGGGACTGTTCTCACCTTGTTGCGGTACATACATCGTCAAACAGACATGATCACTCCGGGTAGAGTCACACCTATAGTAAAGTTAGAGAGAACTAAGACGAGAGGAACAGCCATGTATTTGGCTTAGAGAACGAGTCTCCGGGGCTCATTCCTTATATACAGACAGATTTATGACAGACTAATAGTCCTTATACACGCAGCACCACCCACTGAAGATCATGCATCTCTGCAGTAGTCCTGACAATTGAGCCTATCTTTGGCCTGAGGGCTGTGTTGAGAGGATATCTGTCGAGGGTGCCTTCAGTCGCAGGGGTAGTTTTCAGTACATGGTATTACGGGTAGCCACGGCCGGCCAGATGGGTACAGGAGCTATGTACCATCAGCCAGTGGCCAATTCGGGTTTTTAACTGGGTCCTGAAGGGGAAAATGGGGCGGATGAAATAAGAGGTTACGGGGGAACATGATCAAGAGGTCCCAGTTCAAGGAGAGTGCCAAGTTCTTCCCATCCGGGGGTATATATGTAGCGGATAGCTCGAGTGATCGGAGAGTAGGATAGACGTCCAATATGAGGCCATTATGAGGCATGAATGGGAGGGTCCGGAACCTGCTCAGCCTCGGAAGGTTTCAAGAGACTCGGGTTTGTTCATAGGAGTGGCTTTTGATACAGTGGCATAACTTACTAGACCCAGTCCATATCTATGCTACCCTCAGGCTCGGACCGTGGTATTTATCCCAATATTATAAGGCAAAGGGTTCGTGCCCCGAACTCGAGTATCTGTACATAAACGCCGACGCTGAGGCTCAAGTGGGGACCAGGATTCCCCGACTACGGAGCTGAGAGGTGAAACCAAAATGGCTGGATCGACTTCCGGCTACTGTTTTGAGCTTCCTCACTAGGGCCCAATAAGGGGTCCCATTTATACAGTTTCAATTTTACAGGAAATCGAGAACGGTCGCAGTATCGATGTACGCATATGTCCAACCTGGCATTACTTCAATTCCGAGCGTCCAGATGGCCGGAAAGACGGAGTCAATTACGACAATGAGCGAATCAGTCTGGCTGCTGCCTCCGAGCGTGGCTTGATAGAGCAGTTGAATGGCATGGGCTGTCTGACACCACACGTCAATACCAGATAGTATCGTGCGATTTGTGCATCTGCGTACGGCTTACCTTCCAAGCCCAGTAGTATACTTGCATGTAGGTTCAATTACATTTCCATCAGCGTCCACCGCTTTCGTGACATCGAACAATGAAAGAACAGAAGCGGCGACGTGGAACATGGTTGATTCGGCGATATGTCGACCTGTGCACACCCTATTCGCGTGTGATTTGAATATGAATTCACCAGGGGGAGAAATCCCAGAAACCTACTCACCGCCTACCGAACCCAAACGTGATCTCCGAAGGATCCGTGCCGGGAACATGCAGCTTTCCATCCTTGAGGAACCGTTCCGGTTTGACATTTCTGGCTCAAAGAATTCTGCTGGGTCGTAGAATAATGCCCTAGATATACGCCATCAGTAGCTGCCTGACAAGGAGAAATGGAGTAAGATCTCACCAGACATTAGGTATCACAACAGAGTTTGCAGGAATATGATATCCTTTATAGACATCATCGCGGAGAACTGCATGATATACCCCGAGCGGAAAGACCGGCTGCCATCTATACCTTTTGTGAAACATAGGTACGTGAAACCAAGCGTCCATGGCATACCTCAGAACTTCTTTCAACAGCGCATTAAGATATGGCATGGATTCCATATCATTATAGTCTGGCAATCGTCCCTCGAGTACTCGATCAACTTCCTCTTGTCCTTTTTTGTACACTTCAGGGAAGCGAATGATAGCAAGGAAAAAAGAGGTGACGGCGCAAACGGTGGTGTCGGCTGCGGCTGCCGGAACAAAGAGTCAGTTAGCAATCCTGACAAGGAAAAAGAGAGGGTGGCAAGCACCAATAAAACCCATTCCAGCTGTGTCCTTTACGAGGTTTTGTTCGGCTGGAGTAAGGCGGCCCTCGTTGAAATCCTGCTGGCAACGCGACACAAAACTGTCTGTTGAGGTCCCATTTGCCCGCGATGTACAGGGAAACTTTTAGCAAGCCACTATGGAAGAGGAAAGAGAGCTTAACGCACAATCGTCGTGAGCGCAGCATCGTAAGGTACATTCAAGCAGTCAAGCATCTCGCGCCGCAATTCCCGGACCTTGGCCTTCCAGCCTGTCCCTGGAAATCCCTCAGGGACATGGCGAAGGAAATAAAAAAGTCTCCGCAACGAACGTTCCAGGGTTCACAGCTTCGGTGACACCCTTGACTGTTTGTTCCGCCTGATCCACATAAGGATCATGTGTGGGCTTGACCTCAATGCCATATGTCATGGATATGGCGGTAGCGCCAATCATGCTACAACCGTGTGTAAAACATTAGGTACCACACAAAGACAGACTGTATATTCAGACTCACTGCCTGATGTGTGCAATGAAGTTCTGCGGCTCCGAGAGCAAAAGATTGAGGAATATGTGAAGCTTCTCTGTTTCGTGTGATTTGTGAAGGGATGTGTTAGAGGGATGAATGTATTTCTGGAACAGACGTCGCCTCTCCTTCCAGGGATCGTCATATGGCATCAAGACCATGAGCCAGTCCCATCCGACCCCATGATGATATATAACGTTCAGTCGGCTGCAGGGCTAGAAAAGGAGTTGGTACTTACAAGTCGAACATGACTCTCGAAACCGCCCTGCCTCCTCTGACTGCAAAATGACGATTGAATTTCCAGCAGCCTCAATGTAGAGAATATCAGAATCTGAAGTACAGCTGAAGGCTGAAGTCAATGAGACGCGGTTCGACAATAGACGTACTGTATTCTTTGGCCCACTTGCAGAATGTGGACCATTGATGCTTGGTGGGTAAATCGAAAAGGTTTTTAACCAAAGGGAGTTTTCTTGGCCCAGGTGGTGGCGGGAGCCGTGAACGCTTGGGTGATAGCAGCCAATAGGCCAGGACACTTAGGAGGGCCCCCAGAGCCAGATACCTGTCGTAGGCCATAGTTTCAGCTTGTCTGAATGGGGAGGAGCTGAGGGTGACTGACGATCTGCATATAAGTAACGGTCAAAGAGCGCTTCCTACGTTCAGCCTTTTTCCCCATGGAACTTGAGTCCTCCGGGATGCTATTCAAAGTCGAACGCTCAAATGCGGGCTAATCCAGTCTCTCCGCGTTCTCCTTTTCTCCTCGCCAAATTGGACATTGAACACCGGGCCCCGAGCTTGAACGTCGACCTCAACTCAGTCGAGACCCCGGGCCTCCTCTTCGCTCGAACTTTGATTTCTGCGAAAGCAGTTTTTGTTGACCAAAACAAATAGATTGGTGATTGGTGAAAGGGCCTGCAGGACACGTGCCTTAGTTGGGAAACACATAGGAGTTCGGTCCACTGCGTATAACGCGAGCAGTGCTACAAACGACAGCTTCGGTGTTAACAACACGCCGGACTACTTCCAACTAAGGTGCAAGTGTATCCAGGATAGCGTTAATAGGAATTCAAAGATATGTTGGGCCAGTCCCCACTCAAGTATCCGGTCTTCCCGGATTCCACAGTGGCACACTTCCAACATCCCGGGCTGGAGTTGTGTTAAGGGGTCTTTCGAGCTTTTTCGTAGTAGGGACGGCTTTCCGATAGTGGTATTAGGTCGTGCTCCTCCAGTGTGGGGCTCGCAAGAAAGGCTCCCATATCATAGTACAGTCTTCGTTTACAGGAAGTCGAGACTATCTTTGTATTGATTGATTTACGAATACGTCACTGGTACTATTCCAATCTCAAGCCTACAAGTCATCGGAAAAGTGGAATCAATCACGACAATGAGCGAATCAGTCTGGCTGCTGCCTCCGAGCGTGGCTTGATAGAGCATTTGAATGGCATGGGCTGTCTGACACCACACGTTAATACCAGACAGTATCGTGCAATTTGTGCATCTGCGTACGGCTTACCTTCCAAGCCCAGTAGTATACTCGCATGTAGGTTCAATTACATTTCCATCAGCGTCCACCGCTTTCGTGACATCGAATAGTGAAAGAACAGAAGCGGCGACATGGAACATGGTTGATTCGGCGATATGTCGTCCTGCACACACCCTATTCACGTGTGATTTGAATGTGAATTCATCAGGGAGAGAAAACCCAGAAACCTACTCACCGCCTACCGAACCCAAACTGTGATCTTCGAAGGATCCCTGCCGGGAACATGCAGCTTTCCATCCTTGAGGAACCGTTCCGGTTTGACCTTTTCTGGCTCAGGGAATTCCGCCGGGTCGTAGAATAGTGCCCTGGACACATGGCATCAGTAGCTGCCTGACAGGAAGGGATGTAGGAGGATCCCACCAGACGTTGGGTATCACAATTGAGTTCGCAGGAATATGATATCCTCTATACACATCATCAGCGGAGTACTGCATGATAGAGCCCTAGTGGCAAGACTGGCTGCCATCTATACGCTCCTCAGGTAAATCATAGATGCGTGGGGCGACGCTGCCCCTGACGTACCTTAGAACTTCTTTCAATAGTGCATTGAGATAAGGCAGGTGTTCCATATCGCTATGTTCCGGCAAGCGTCCCTCCAAGCACTCGATCAACTTCCCTCTTGTGCTTTTTTGTACACTTCAGGGAAGCAAATGCTAGCGAGGAAAAAGGTGGTGACGGCACAAACAGTAGTGTCGGCTGCGGCTGCCAAAAAGACGGTCGGTTAGCAATGTCGACAAGGAAAACAGAGGATCGAAAGTACCGATAAAAACCATTCCGGCTGTATCCTTTACGAGCTTTTGTTCGGCTGGAGTAAGGTGGCCTTCGTTAAAGTCCTGCTGACAACGTGACACAAAGCTGTCTGCTGAAGTCCCATTCTCCTACAATGTGCGTGGAGCTTCTTGCGAGGTGCTACAGAAGAGGGAATACTTACAATTGCTGCGAGCGCAGCGTCGTAGGGCAGATTCAAGAAGTCAAGCATCTCACGCCGTAGTGCTCTGACCTTGGCCTTCCATCCCGTTCCTGGAAACCCCTCAGGAATGTGACGAAGGAAATAGAAAGTCTCCACGAGAAATGTTCCAGGGTTCAAAGCTTCGGCAATACCATTGATCGTGTGTTCCGCGTGCTCCACGTGGGGATCGTGCGCGGGCTTGACCCCAATGCCGTATGTCATGGATATAGCAATGGCGCCAATCATACTGCAATCGTGTGTAAGACATTAGGTTACCATGTAAGGATGGACTGCATACTCAGACTCACTGCCTGATGTGTGCAATGAAGTTCTGCGGCTCCGAGAGCAAAAGATTGAGGAATATGTGAAGCTTCTCTGTTTCGTGTGATTTGTGAAGAGATGTGTCGGAGGGATGAATGTATTTCTGGAACAGACGTCGCCTCTCCTTCCAGGGTTCACTGTATGGTATCAAAACCATAAGCCAGTCCCATCCGACCCTGCATATATTCGGTCAGTTGCAGTGTTAGAAACGAAGTTGATACCTACAGGTCAAACATGACTTTTGACAGCGCGCTGAGGGAATTTGATCATCAAAATACGAGGAACAAGCGTTCGGCAAATCTCACCGACTGGAATAGATGGCCGACCTCTTTTCCAAGAGGTCGTCGATGGCTTCCTCTGACTGCAGAATGACTATTGAATGCCCAGCGGCCTCAACGTGAAGAATGTCGGAATCTAAAGTACGGCTGAAGGAGGGAGCAAATGGGATGTGGCACGACAACACACGTACTGTAATCCTCGGCCCATTTTGAGAATGTGAACCACTGATGCTTGGTGGGTAAATCGAAAAGGTTTTTAACCAGGGGGAGTTTTCTTGGTCCGGGTGGTAGAGGGAGCTGTGAACCCTTAGATGATTGCAGCCAATAGACTGAACCACCAACGAGGGCCCCAAGAGCCAGATACTGGGTGTAGGTCATAGCTTCAACTATCCCAGCGAGGTGAGAGATGGGGGGTGAATGAAGATCGGAGTATAAAATGAGTAAGGGCTGACGGGTGTCCTCACCTCACAGGAACATCTTGACGTACTGGCACTGATACCCGCTTCCTGCATCACCCCGCCGGGAATGCCAAGTTCCTCGTTGGAAAAGCAATGAATAATGCAGGGGTGGTAGGATCGAAAAAGTGCCCTGACCGGCTATAAGGTGAAGAGATTTCACCGGACCCCAACACACACAGCGAAGAAGGTTAACAGAGCCCCAGGCCAGCTAGTTGCAGTGCAAGCGAACCAAGGATATTATGAATCTGAAAACGTAAACTATTGCATCAATAGAGGGTCCACGGCGTATGCTGGACCAGGCCGCAAGTGGTATCTCATGAAGTGCCCAGTCCTCCCGGCCCTTCCCAAATCTGACTCCGCACATCGGCTACGGGCGGTGCATTCTCACTCGCATTTGCAACCTCTAGGCCATAGGGTCCCTGACTGTCTGGGCTGACATTGTACTGGGAAGACACTATCTGGCATCTGTCATTGTGGCGCTTTCAATCGCAAGGGTCGTTTTCAGGTGGCAGCCGGTCTGCGGGGAGTTGCATGAATTAGGGACTAGACGGTAAGGTCAGATGTCCCAGTAGTCTTCCGATGCCTAATTGCTTGCTCCCTCAACCTTCCAGAGGTAGCGGATTCAACTGGGACAAGTAATCATGTAGAGCGCTTGCGGAACTTTGCCAGGTAAATTTTTTTCGAACAAGATGAGACGACAGGGGCAGTTCAGTGGATGGGTCCCGGTCGTACTTGAAGGCGGAGCCACACAAATGCTAATACCGAGGCTCGAGCGGAGGCCAGGGCTTTCTCGGCTACGGGAATTGAAAGACGAGGGCGAAGTTGGGTCAACTGCCCGCTGTTTTGAACAGCTCCACTGGGCCTTCCATTTAGATACTTGAAAGGGAGTGTTCGCATTGTATGGTATCAGTTGACGCTAAGAGTGCACATGTATCTTTATTTATGTCGCCGGTACCTATCATGTCAATTTCGATTCCATAAGGGTGGCGTCAATCATGACAATGAGCGGATCAGTCTGGCCGCTGCCTCCGAACGCGCCTTGATAGAATACTTGAACGGCATGGGTTGTCTGACAATACACGTAAATGACCAACGATATCGTGCGTTTGCACATGCACACCCCTCCTTACCTTGTCATACCAGTAGTAAACTCGCATGTAGGCTCAATGACATTTCCATCATCATCCACCGCTTTCGTGACGTCGAATAACAAAAGGACAGAGGCGGCGACACGGAACATGATCGACTCTGCGATGTGTCGGCCTTGGCACACTCTATTTGCGTGACTCGAATACAAAGTCATCACAGGGAGACCAGAAACCTACTCACCTCCTACCGAACCCAAACGTGATGTTCGAAGGATCCCTGCTGGGAACATGCAGCTTCCCGTCCTTGAGGAACCGTTCCGGTTTGACCTTTTCTGGCTCAGGGAATTCTATCGGGTCATAAAATAATGCCCTAGATGTACATCAGCAGCCCGCTTAATAGGGAGAAACGTGGTGGCATCTCACCAGACGTTGGGCATCACAATGGAGTTCGCAGGAATATGATATCCCTTGTATACATCATCGCGGAGTACTGCGTGATAGACCCCAAGCGGAAGGACCGGCTGCCATCTGCACCTTCTGTGAACTATAGATGTATTGAGCGACATGTTCCTGACGTACCTCAGAACCTCCTTCAGGAGCGCATTAAGGTAAGGCATGGATTCCATATCACTGTGATCCGGCAGCCGTCCTCCAAGCACTCGATCAACTTCCTCTTGTGCTTTTTTGTACACTTCAGGGAAGCAAATGATAGCGAGGAGAAAGGTGGTGATAGCGCAAACGGTGGTGTCAGATGCAGCTGAAAAAAATTCAGTTGGCAAGGCTGATGAGGAAAAAGGGAGGGTTGAAAGGACCAATGAAAACCATCCCGGCTGTGTCCTTCACAAGTTTTTGCTCTGCTGGGGTAAGGTTGAGATCCTGCTGGCAACGTGACATAAAGCTGTCTACTAAGGTCCCATTCGCCTGCAGTGCGCATGGAGTTGCTAGAAATTCGCTACAGAAGAGGGAATACGTACCATTGCCGCGAGTGCAGCGTCGTAAGGCAGATTCAAAAAGTCAAGCATCTCACGCCGCAATTCCCTGACCTTGGCCTTCCACCCTGTGCCTGGAAATATTTCAGGGATGTGGCGAAGAAAGTAGAATGTTTCCACGAAAAATGTTCCCGGGTTCAAAGCCTCGGCAACGCGATTGATCGTGAGTTCTGCGTGCTCCACATATGGATCTTGCGTGGGCTTGACTTCGATGCCATATGACATGGACATGGCGATGGCGCCAATCATACTGCAACCATGTGTAAGAAACGAGGGATACCACATAAAGGCGGACCGCATATTCAAACTCACTGCCTGAGATGCGGAACGAAATTCTGGGGCTCTTTGAGCAAGTGATTGAGGAAGATATGAAGTTTCTCTGTTTCGTGTGATACGTGGAGAGATGTGTCGGAGGGATGGATGTATTTCTGGAATAGACGCCGCCTCTCCTTCCAGGGGTCACCGTACTGGCATCAAAACCATGAGCCAGTCCCATCCAACCCTACAATGCATTATGCTCGATAGGCTGCAGTGCTAGAGAGGGGGGTAGGTACTTACAATTCGAACACGACTCTCGACAATGCCCTGAGGAGCTTTGGTTACGTGAAATATGAGGAGCAAACATTCAGCAGATCTCACCGACTAGAATAGATAGCCGACCTCTTCTCCAAGAGATCATTGATGGCCTCCCCTGATTGCAGGATGATAATCGAATTTCCAGCGGCCTCAACATGGAGAATGTCTGAGTCTGGGGTATAGTTGAAGGTAGGAGTAAACCGGAAGTGGCACGACAACACACGCACTGTAGTCTTTGGCCCACTCGGAGAACGTGAACCACTGGTGCTTGGTGGGCAAATCTAAAAGGTTTTTAATCAAGGGGAGTCCCCTTGGTCCGGGTGGTAGCGGGAGCGGGGAGCGCTTGGGTGATTGCAGCCAATAAGCCAGGAACACTTAGGAGTACCCCAAGAGCCAGGTATGCCTGATAGGCCATAGCTTCAACTATCTGAGTAGTGTGAGGTCGTTGAGGGGAGGGGGGAAAGCGGGTTGAGGTGGATGGCAATTGCAGTATATGCCAAGTACTCATTGAAACGTGGGTGCCACCCCCTCGCAGGGACATCTAAACCTTTGGTTCCCTGCGCCTGGCCTCTTCCCAAGGGAGCTTCAGCCTTCCAGGATACCATTCATAGTTGAATGCAGGGATGCTGGGTAATGAGTGAACAGTTCAGATGAATGACCGAGATCCACCATTCTCTGACCGTTCCATTCCTCCTCTCGAAATGGAACATTAAGCATGAGTTCGAAGGTCGACTTCAACTTGACTGGGGATACCTGACCGGGCAGTGCCAGGACTAGACTCGCTACCAGTCCTTCGACTCTTTCCGTAATCAGATTTATAATGCCGATTTAGCCGAACATGCCGAAATGATTATATCAAAACGATGATATCATTACTTCTTTTAAAGGAAGTCGGAGACTGAAAAGAAGGACCAGGAGAAACGGACGCAGTTTGGGGCCCGCACACGAGTATCCGAGGCTAACATATTGCTCGTATTGTTACAACTAGACAAAGGTCCAACTTCCAAAGACTCGAATACATACAAACTACGACACAAGCACAGGTGTGTTCGCAGTACGGCAAAGAACAACACCAGAATTGACAGACCAACACGAGTACATTGAGCAGCGTCAGGATTAACAGGCCAGCCGGCCGTAGTTGCGGGCGAATTACAAGTCTGCGAGCATAAACCATGGTATCAATGCAACAAACCAGTGGACCCCCTGCCCTATTAGAATTATACATACTATGAATAAACCAGCATTCATATATCTACTGACTACTCGTACCTTTTGATTCCCCACCTGCATCCCTATGACCCACCAAAACTTCGCTGAGTCTCTTCACAATCTCAGCTACACTTTCTCCGCTAAAGAAGCTGTTCAAATTTGTCAGGGTCTTCTTGGCGTCGATGTGGGTCCCTGCAAGCATTCCCGCCCCGAATTGTTGCAGAGTTGTTGTCCAGTCTACATTGTCTTCGAAATGGGAACGGATGGCTTGGGAAAGATCTAGAGCATCTGTCAACGCTAGATTGACTCCTACTCCGGCGAAAATGTCATAAGATGTGCCTCATCACCAATCAGGGTGACACTTAAAGGAAAATAGTGAGAATTGGACGAAAAGAACAGCTTGTGATATGACCTACCCAGGGCGAGTTTCCCACTTCACTTCAACTGGAAGCATGTACATTTGACAGACAATAAGTAGCCCGGAAGCCCGCAACACGAAATCCTTGCTTAAGGCGTCCCAGTCGGGGTATTTGAGGTCAACGAGGGCCCGCTTCCGAAGCTTGAACATCCGCCCAATCAATGCCGCAGGTGGCAGCCCAATCCTCGTCAACTCGGACCGCAGCGTACGTCTTCACTGACCCGTCGCTGTTCCGCTGGGTTCCCAAGACGCTGTTTCCATGAAATTGATAGCATGTCCCGAGACCAACACGCGAGGCAAGATCGGGATGCTCCTCATCGACTCTCTCAACATGAGCCTCAACACAAGTGATGCCATTATAGAAAGGCTTTTCGTCTGTCAAGAGCCTTCGCACGCGACTCCATGCGCCGTCCGCACCCACGATGAGCCCAAACCCACTCTTCTTTCCACCATCTGCAAACTCGATGGTGAATTGTGGTTTGTCCTTCGTCGAGCCCTCATCCTCCGAGATTTTGACTACCTTCTTTCCCCACTCTATCACTCCATCATCCAAAGAGTCAAGGAGGATCCTATGCAAATCTCGTCTGTCGATCTCCGGTCGATCAGGAGGCATGATATCACTGCCTTCTGGGCTGAGCCCGTCATCGAGTCCGGGCCAAGGTCGAGAGAACCGCCTTGGGAGCGACTTTCACTGGATGCATCCAGCTCAAAGAGTTGGGAGGGAATGTTCTGGAGCTTGAGAAGACGGGCAAGAGTGAGGCCGCCGGGACCACCTGTAGATTAATGAGCATACGTGCAATGTCGATTCGAGCAGGGCCTACCGCCGATGATTGCAATTCGTGGTATTGCTATGGAGAGTTTTTGCGTTCTCGGTCGTAAAGCTCGAATGAAGCTGGGAAACGGTTTGATGAAAGTTGACTATGTGACTTCGGATTTAAGGTCGCCCGCATCCGACGCCCGCTCAGGACCTGGGCACTCAGCTGATTCGCCTTCCAGCCTGCAGAAGCTGTGCTCTGCAAGGATGCCGACGGCGTCGGTATGGGCGCGTGTCCTGATTTTGGAGTCAAACGGGATTGTGCGGAGAATAGGCCACAGCTCATATCAGCTTCTCACAGGTGTGAGTCAGATGCATCTCACTAATAACTCGATCTATGCAGCTGCGGGGCCTTCGGAATCGGATGGGCTGATCCTTGTGGCCATGCAGCCTGACCCTGCACTCTATACCGCTTGGGAGTCTCAGAAAGCGGGAAACACCATCACTGAGTTTCTGGCCGGGGTCATATTGCAATTGTTATGCTACGTTTCGAGCTGGATGTCAATTAAAACTTTCCCTCGGAGCAGCTTTCCAGTGTCCGCGTTCAGAACAAATCATATCCACGGACGAGATTGGGCTCACATGAGGTGACCAAACCGGCTTGGTAGAGGTGTTTTATTCCACCGCCGTCGACAAAGGGGAGAGACCGAGTCGAAGTGGAAAGAGCGAGGTGAAATTGCGAAAGCACCCATGCGAGGTCGAACTGAGTGCAATACAAGCTTGGGTGTCAGCACGAGTGATAGTGCGTCAAGAGCAGCGTTAGGATAAACGGGCAAACCAGCCGTATGTGCGGGTGAATTACAAGTCTTCGAGCATGAACCGTGACATCAATGTACAAATTTCAGTTTACAAGAGATACAGGTTCTCCGGATTTACATTAGCACCATTTCAATTCCAAATCCGCAGAACATTGGGAAATCAATCACGAAAGTGAGCGAATCAGTCTGGCCGCTGCCTCCGAGCGCGGCTTGATAGAGCACTTGAACGGCATAGGTTGTCTAACAATACACGTCAGTGACTTGACGACATCGCCCATCTGTACTTGGTTACCTTGCAATCCCAGGAGTATACTCGCATGTAGGTTCGATCGCATTTCCATCGGCATCCACTGCTTTCGTGACATCGAACAACGAAAGAACGGAACAAGCAACATGGAACACCATCGATTCTGCGATATGTCGGCCTGGGCACACCCTATCCGCGTGACCCGGATATGAAATCACACAAGGGAGGAAACCGGAAGTCTACTCACCGTCTACCGAATCCGAATGTGATGTCCGAGGGATCCCTGCCGGGAACATGCAGCTTCCCATCCTTGAGGAATCGTTCTGGCTTGACCTGTTCTGGCTCAGGGAATGCCACTGGGTCATAGAACAAGGCCCTGGATATGTATGTGTCATCAGCAATCGCTTGCCAAGGAGAAATATAATAGCATATCACCAGACGTTGGGTATCACAATCGAGTTCGCAGGAATATGATATCCTTTATACACATCATCGCAGAGTACTGCATGATAGAGTCCTAATGGTAAGACAGGCTGCCATCTATACTCTCCTCCGTAAGCCATAAGCATGTGAAACAGTATGTCCCTGGCGTACCTCAGAACTTCTTTCAGTAGCGCATTAAGATAGGGCATGGACTTCCCTATCACTGTGGTCTGGTAACCGGCCCCCGAGCACTTGATCAACTTCTTCTTGGGCTTTTCTATATACTTCGGGGAAGCGAACGATAGCAAGGAAGAACGTCGTGATGACGCAAACAGAAGTGTCAGCTCCCGCTGCCAAAAAAAAACACAGTTGGCAAAGACTGATGGGAGAAGGGGGAGGATAAAATGCACCATGAAAAACCTGTGCAGCCACCTCCTTTACGAGCTTTTGTTCGCTTGGGGTAAGCCGACCTTCGTTGAAGTCCTGCTGGCAACGTGACACGAAACTGTCTGTCGAGGTCCCACCCGTCTACAGTGTGTATGAAGCTTCCGAAAAGTCACTTCAGAAAATGGAACACGCACAATTGCCCCGAGCGCAGCGTCATAGGGCAGGTTCAAAAAATCAAGCATCTCACACCGCAACTCCCTAACCTTGGCCTTCCACCCTGTCCCCGGAAATCCCTCAGGGACGTGGCGAAGGAAGTAGAAAGTCTCCGCAAGAAACGTTCCAGGAATCACAGCTTCGGAGACCCCGACGAACGCCTGTTCCGCCAGCTCTACATAAGGATCGCATGTGGGCTCGACTTTGATGCCGTATGTCATGGATATGGTGATGGCACCGACCATACTGAAGCCATTTGTGAGATACTGGCTGTTCCAAGCCGCAGGTTCGGACTCACTGTCTGATATGTGCAATGAAGTTCTGGGGTTCCTTGAGCAATAGGTTGAGGAAGATATGAAGCTTTTCCTGTCTCGTGTGATACATGGAGAGATTTATCGGAAGGATGGATGTATTTCTGGAATAGACGCCGCCTCTCTTTCCAGAAGGTCGTTGTATGGCATTAGCCCCAAGGCCAGTCCCATCCAACCCTGCAATATGTATTATGTATGACTAGCTGCAGCACCAGAAACAGGAGGTACTCACAATTCCGATATGACTCTTGACACCGCGCTGAAGAACTAGATTATTGAAATACAACGACCAGACATCCCAGCGAATCTCACCGACTGGAATAGATAGCCTGACCGCCGCTCCAAGAGCTCATTGATGGCTTCCTCCGATTGCAGGACGATTATTGAATATCCAGCGGCCTCGACATGGAGCACGTCGGTATCTGAAATACAGCTGGAGGCTAAATCCAATGGGATGTGATATGAGAACACACGCACTGTAATCCTCGGCCCACCTTGCAATATGTGAACCATTGGCGCTCTGTGGGTAAATCGAGGAGATTTTTAATCAATGGGAGTTTTCTTGGTCCGGGTGGTAGTGGGAGCTGGGAGCGCTTAGATGATCGGAGCCAATAGGCAAGGACAGTCAGGAAACCCCCAAGAGCTATGATAAGAGCCATAATGCCATGGCTCCAACAGTCCGAATGGAACGAAGGACTGGGGAGGGACGAGGTGACCGGGAACAGATGGAGGTCCATTAGTCAAGCCGTAGCTACTGCACAGTTATAGGGTGCCTCACCCCGGCGGTTACTTATTGGAGTACTTTCCTTCGGCTATCTGCGCTCGACTTCCTCTACATGGAACTTGCGGGATGCCGGTGACAGTTGAGATTGAATGCCAACAAATATATCGAATAGTGATTAATCGGCTCCTAAGTGATCGTTTCCGCCCATTCTCTCACAGTTCTGTTTTCTCTCGGGGTCGAACTTGAAACGTTAAACGCTTAATCTTCGTCCGTGATATTGTCTTCAACTTCCTTCTCAGGAGCGGGAGCAGGGGCAGTGGCGATACGTAACAATGATAATGATGCATACGCTGGGGGAAATCTCATTTGTACATACAGGCGACATGGGGTGTTGCTCTGATTTTCATAGCCGACATGTTTTGTGTCCGCTTTTTGCCATCAGTTCTTTTTTCCTCTTTGCAGATCCATATATGCAATTTGTGATGCAAAGAAATATGATGGATGTCGGGACTGTTCTTACCTTGTTGTGGTCAAGTCAACTTACATGCACCGTCCAACGAACATGATCACTTCCGGAATACATAGTACTACATAAATACACGAAACACCAGTCACTAATGACCACGCGTCTCCGCAAAAGTCCTAGTAGTCGAGCCTGTCTTTGGCCTGAGGCTGTGTTTGGGGGGATATCTGTCGAGGGCGCTTTCGTCGCAGGGGTAGTTTCCAGAGCCCGGCATTACTTGGGCTTAGCCACGGCCGGGGTGCCATCATCTTGCATAAGCCAACAACGGAGAGGGACTAGAGCCAGATGGGTACAGAAGCTATGATCATCAGCCAGTAGCAAGTTCAGATTTACCTGGGTCCTGAAGGGAAAATTGGGCGGATGAAGTAAGGGGTTACTGGGGAACATGATCAAGAGGCCCCAGTTTAAGGAGAGTGCCAAGTTCTTCCCTTCCGGAGGCATATATGTAGCGGATAGTTCGATGATCAGGGAGTAGGATAGACGTCCATAATGAAACCATTGTGGGGCGTGAATGGGAGGGGGATGGCTTTTCGGAACTTGCTCAGCCTCGGAAGGAAGGGTTCAAGAGACTCGGGTTTGTTCATAGAAATGACTTTTGATACAGTGGCGTAACTTACTAGACCCAGTCCATATTTATGCTATCCTCTGGCTCAAACCGTGTACTTATCCCAATATAAGACGAAGGGTTTGTGTCTACGGAGGGTATCGAAACAGTCTGTAGATGATGGGGTTTCGTGAAGGCGACAAGTCGATATACACACTCAGAATCCCAAACACCAAACTTGGACGCGTCAGTCATACTCGAGCTCGAGTCCTTGTACACAAATGCCGACAGAGGTTCAAGCGGGGGCTAGGAATCCCCGGCTATGGAGCTGGGGGGTAAAACCGCGATGGTTGGGTCAACTTTCCGGCTGCTGTTTCAGGCTTCTCCACTCAAGCCCTCAATAAAGGTT
Source organism: Lepiota brunneoincarnata (assembly GCA_023014365.1). Taxonomy (NCBI): domain Eukaryota; kingdom Fungi; phylum Basidiomycota; class Agaricomycetes; order Agaricales; family Agaricaceae; genus Lepiota; species Lepiota brunneoincarnata. Next base: position 714,927 of record JAEBUN010000019.1, read on the forward strand.
CCCATTTGTAGTTTCAGTTTACAGGAAATCGAGAACGATTGCAGTATTGGTGTACTCATATGTCCAATCTGGCACTACTTCAATTCCGAATGTCCAGATAATCGGGAAAGTGGAGTCAATCACGACAATGAGTGAATCAGTCTGACTGCTGCCTCCGAGCGTGGCTTGATAGAGCACTTGAACGGCATAGGTTGTCTGACGATACACGTCAGTGACTTAACGACATCGCGCATCTGTATTTGGTTACCTTGCCATGCCAGGCGTATACTCGCATGTAGGTTCGATTATATTTCCATCGGCATCCACTGCTTTCGTGACATCGAACAACGAAAGAACAGAAGAGGCAACATGGAACATCATCGATTCTGCGATATGTCGACCCTGACACACCCTAGTCGCGTGACTCGAATATGAAATCATTCAAGAGAGGAAACCGGAAGTCTACTCACCTCCTACCGAACCCAAAATTGACGTCTGAAGGGTCCCTGCCTGGTACATGCAGCTTCCCATCCTTGAGGAACCGTTCTGGCTTGACCCTTTCTGGCTCAGGGAACTCTGCTGGGTCATAGCATAATGCCCTAGTGATATATCATCAGCGGCCACTAAAGAAGGGGGGAAATGGTATATCCCACCAGACGTTGGGTATTACGATTGAGTTGGCAGGAATATGATATCCTTTATACACATCATCGCAGAGTACTGCGTGATAGAGCCCTAGTGGTAAGACAGGCTGCCATCTATACTCTCCTCCGTAACCCATAAACGTGTAAAACAGTATGTCCCTGGCGTACCTCAGTACTTCTTTCAGTAGCGCATTGAGATATGGCATAGATTCCCTATCGTTGTGGTCTGGCAGTCGCCCCTCGAGTACTCGATCAACTTCCTCTTGGGCTTTTTTATATACTTCGGGGAAGCAAACGATAGCAAGGAAGAACGTTGTGATGGCGCAAACAGAAGTGTCAGCTCCCGCTAACGAAAAAAAAAAGTTATCAGTCATGCAAAGGACTGATGAGAGATGAATAGAGATATAACACACCAATAAAAACCTGAGCGGCCATATCCTTTACGAGTTGTTGTTCGTCTGGGGTAAGTCGGCCTTCGTTGAAGTCCTGCTGACAACGTGACACAAAACTGTCTGTCGAGGTCCCATCCACCTACAGTGTGTATGAGGCTTCTGAAAAGTCACTTCAGAAAATGGAACACCCACAATTGCACTGAGCGCAGCATCATAAGGCAGGTTCAAGAAATCAAGCATCTCACACCGCAACTCCCTAATCTTGGCCTTCCACCCTGTTCCCGGAAATCCCTTGGGGACGTGGCGAAGGAAGTAAAAAGTCTCCGCAAGAAACGTTCCAGGAATCACGCCTTCGGAGACCCCTGCGAAAGTACGTTCCGCAAGCTCTACGTAAGGATCGTGTGTGGGATTGACTTTGATACCATATGTCATGGATATAGTGATAGCACCAACCATACTGAAGCCATTTGTGAGATATTGGATATGCCCCAAGCTACACCTTCAGACCCACTGTCGAATATGTGCAATGAAGTTCTGGGGTTCCTTGAGTAGTAGATTAAGGAAGATGTGAAGCTTTTCTGTTTCATGCGATAAATGGAGAGACGTATCGGAAGGATGGATGTATTTTTGGAACAGGCGCCGCCTCTCTTTCCAGAGATCGTTGTATGGCATAAACGCAAAAGCCCAGTCCCATCCGACCCTACAATGTATTATATTCGACCAGCTACAGTGCTAGGGGAGGGAGGGTACCCACAATGCCGACATGACTCTTGACACTGCGCTGAAGAACTAGATTATTGAAATACGACGACCAAACATCCAGCAAATCTCACCGACTAGAATAGATAGCCGACCGCCGCTCCAAGAGCTCATTGATGGCTTCCTCTGATTGCAGGATGATTATTGAATATCCAGCAGCCTCGACATGGAGAATGTCAGTATCTAAAACACAGCTGAAGGCTAGAGCCAATGGGATGTGATACCAGAACACACGCACTGTAGTCCTCGGCCCACTTGCAATATGTGAACCATTGGCGCTCTGTGGGTAAATCGAGGAGATTTTTAATTAATGGGAGTTTTCTTGGTCCGGGTGGTAGTGGGAGCTGGGAACGTTTAGATGATCGCAGCAAATAAGCCAAGACACTTAGGAAGCCACCAAGAGCTATGTAAGAGCCATAAACCATGGATTCAACTTTCTGAGTGGAGTGAAAGATGGGGGATGAGGTGACTGGGAACCAATGGAACTCAGGAAATAGCTACGCACAATTATAGGGTGCCTCGCTCCAACGGTTCCCCCTTCAAATACTCCTTTCGGCTTTCAGCTCTCAGCCTTCTCCATAAAGAACTTCCAGAAGATGACATTGATTGCCAACAAATATATTGAATAGTCCTATGCTGTTGGTTCGGATGGGGTGGTTCGGACGGGTCACATGCAGTCTACCGTGTGCCTCGAATCGGTGGTGGAAAACCTTCTTTTTTTAAAAAAAATCATGCTACTCTAGCCTTGCCAGACGCAGCTATGAGGTTTGCATATTCACTGATACCCAATCGCGATCCGTCGAGGGAGGCTACACCCAAACACTCTTAGCCATACCTTCACTCAGCAAGCGTGATTGCCAAGCTTGAACTGGAAGCCTTGGCGACCATGCTGGTGGTGTAGTACAAGCGAGGGGCCCTGGCGACAGGCGACAGTCTGCGCGATGGGCTGATGAAAGGGTTATGTATTGGAGTACTTAGTTGTAGTCCCCCTCGACGGACTGCAATTAGGCACCGGTGAATAGGTAATGTGGACACTGCCCGCAGGTCTTGGGTGCCCCCAAACCCCACAGCCCCGTCTGGCTCTGCCAGAATAGAATGATTTAAATTAAAAGAAAAGATTACCAAGCGTGACATGGGTCAAGATTTCCTAGCTCCCCTTCAGGTTGAATTTCGGGCAATAAAAAGGCCAAGGATGCATGAAATGCCTCCATACGTATGCCGTCCAAGAATGATATGGTCTGCCCCAGTCAAATGTGAGATATCAGAACTCGTGCGAACTCCACTAGTCTGAATTTGGTTCCGGGTTTGACGAGATTTCACCAGACCCTAACACGTACAGTGAAGAAGATTAACAGAGCCCCAGGCCAGCCAGCTGTAGTACAAGAGAACCAAAGATATTATGAGTTTGAGAACGTAAGTCATCGCATCAATAGAGGCTCCACGGCGTGGGCTCGACCAGGCCGCAAGTGGTATCTCATGAAGGACCGTACCAAGCCTGACCCCGTGCATTCCTACTCGCATTGGCAACCTCTTGGCCGACGTCGTGCTGGGAAGACACTATCTTGCATCTGTCATGGTGGTGCTTTTGATCGCAGGGGTCGTTTTCAGGTGACAGCCAGTCTGCGTGGAGTTGCATGAATTAGAGACTAGACAACAAGGTCAGACGTCCCAGTAGTCTTCCTATGCCAATCGCTTGCTAGCTCAACCTTCCGGAGGTAGCAGATTCAAGGACACGTAATCATGTAGAGTGCTTGTGGAACTTGCCAGGTGATTTTTTTCGGACAAGATGGGATGACGGGGGCAGTCCGGTGGGTGGGTCCTGGTCATACTCAAACGTGAAGCCATGTAAATGCTATTGTCGAGGCTCGAGCGGAGGCCAGGGATTTCTCGCCACGGGATTGAAAGACGAGGGCAAAGCTGGGTCGACTGCCTGCTGTTTTGGGTAGCTCTACTAGGCCTTCCGTTGTGGTACTTGCAAGGGGGTGTTCCCATTGTATGATATCAGTTGACGCTAAGCGTGCACATGTATCTTTATTTATACCACTAATACCTATCATTTCAATTTCAATCCACAAGGGTGGCTGTCAGTCACGACAATGAGCGAATCAGTCTAGCTGTTGCCTCCGATCGCGGCTTGATAGAGCACTTGAATGGCATGGGTTGCCTGACAGTACACGTAAATGACCAACGGTATCATGCATTTGCACACCCTTCCTTACCTTGTTACACCAGTGGTATACTCGCATGTGGGCTCAATAACATTTCCATCATCATCCACCGCCTTCGTGACGTCGAATAACAAAAGGACAGAGGCGGCGACGTGGAACATAATCGACTCTGCAATATGACGGCCTTGACACACCCTATGCGCGTAACTCAAACACAAATTCATCAAGGGGAGACAAGAATCCTACTCACCTCCTACCGAACCCAAAGGTGATTTCCGAAGGATCCCTGCCTGGAACATGTAGCTTCCCATCCTTGAGGAATCGCTCCGGTTTGACCTTTTCTGGCTCCGGGAATTCTGCTGGGTCGTAGAATAACGCCCTAGGTGTTCATCATCAATAGCTCGTTCGGCAGGGAGAACCGTGATGGCATCTCACCAGATGTTAGGTATCACGATAGAATTCGCAGGAATATGATATCCCTTGTACACATCATCGCGCATTACAGCATGATAGACCCCGAGCGGCAAGACCGGCTGCCATCTACACCTTCCGTGTCTATGATGTACCTCAGAATTTCCTTCATCAGCGCATTAAGATAGGGCATGAATTCCCTATCATTATGATTCGGCAAACGTCCTCCGAGCACTTGGTCGACCTCCTCTTGTGCCTTTTTGTACACTTCAGGGAAGCAAATGCTAGCAAGGAAAAAGGTGGTAATGAAGCAAACGGTGGTGTCAGATGCGGCTGAAAAAACCAGTTTGCAAGACTTATAAAGAAAACGAGGGGATCGAATGCACCAATAAAAACCATTCCAGCTGTGTCCTTGACGAGCTTTTGTTCGGCTGGAGTAAGATGGCCCTCGTTGAAGTCCTGCTGACAACGTGACAAGAAGCTATCTTTTGAGGTTCCATCCGCCTACAAAATGCATGTAGCTTTCAGAAAGCCGCCATAGAAGACGGAATACGCACAATTGTCGCGAGCGCGGCGTCGTAAGGCATATTCAAGAAGTCAAGCATCTCGCGCCGCAATTCCCTGACTTTGGCCTTCCACCCTGTGCCCAGGAATCCTTCAGGGATGTGGCGAAGGAAGTAAAGAGTCTCCGCAAGGAAGGTCCCAGGATTCAAGGCTTCAGTCACTCCCACAATCGTGCGTTCTACATGCACTACATAAGGGTCGTGCGTGGGCTTGATTTTGATGCCGTATGTCATAGACATGGCGATGGCGCCGGTCATGCTGTAGCCAGCGTAAGATATTGGGTGTACCACATACACAACGACAGACTGTATGTTCAAACTCACTGCCTGATATGCGCAGTAAAGTTCTGGGGCTCTTTGAGTAAGTAGTTGAGGAAGATGTGAAGCTTCTCTGTTTCGTGTGATATGTGAAGAGATGTGTCGGAGGGATGGATGTATTTCTGGAACAGACGTCGTCTTTCCTTCCAGAGGTCATTGTATGGCATCATGACCATGAGCCAATCCCATCCGACCCTACAATGTATTGTATTCGATCAGCTGCGGCACCAGAAGGGGGGGTTGATACCTACAGTTATTCGGCAAATCTCACCGACTGGAATAGATCGCTGACCGACCCTCCAAGAGGTCATTGATCGCTTCCTCTGACTGGAGGATGATGATCGAATTTCCAGCCGCCTCGACATGGAGAATATCGGAATCTAAATTACAGCTGAAGACTGGAGCAAACGGGACGTGGGACAACAGCACACGTACTGTAGTCCTCGGCCCATCTTGAGAAAGTGAACCACTGGTACTTGGTGGGCAAATCGAAAAGGTTTTTGATCAAGGGGAGTCCGCTTGGTCCGGGTGGTAGCGGGAGCTGGGAACGCTTGCGTGATCGCAGCCAGTAGATCAGGGCACTCGAGAGGGTCCCGAGAGCCAGATACCTGCCATATGTCATGGCTTCAGCTGTTCAAGTGGGGTAAGAGCCTTGAGGGCGGAATATAAGTCATGTACCAACTTAAGGGACGATGAGTGTCATCCTAACGTGCTGTCTTCTCTTCCATTTCCTGCGCCAAGTCTCGTCTTAGCGAAACTTCTGCCTTCCAGGATACCAGTCACAGTTGAATGCTGGAGATGTTGGGTAATGAGTGACTAGCAGATCATATGAATGCCCTAAGCCCAAGATCCACCATTCTCTCACCCATTCTACTTCTCTTTTCCAAATCGAACGTTAGACAACAAACCTTGGGCTCGAACTTCAGACACAGGTTTGTCTTTTGAGCCTTGACCCCTAGGTCGCGAGAGATACCAAGGTTGATCGAAACAGGCAGGGCACGTGCCTTAACCGGGAAGCTCTTCAAGCTTGTAGTATCTTGCATAAGGGTACAACTGGCCGTACCCAATTTTCCTCATACAAGTCTAGCGTCTGTGAGCAGACTAGGGTCACATTTAGGAAAGTACCAGGCCTTCCCGAACCTGCCTAACTTCTCTACAGCAACTAGTAGCAGTAGCGGTGGCGCATTTGCTATTAAAGCCACAACAGCAACTTTCGGGTCATCAGTCCCTGACTCTTTGAACCGAGGCTGTGTCGGCGGACACTATCTTACATCCCTTGTTGAGGCGCTTTCAATAGCAGGGGTGATTTTCAGAGCATAGTATTAGGTGCCAGACAATCTGCCCCCTGGACCCTTGGGGTTGTCGCCTTATTGTGTGAGCCAGTGACAGCGAGGCACTCGCCTCACCTGAGGCAAATGTTACAGGAGCCACATCAACAGCAGATCCAGATTTGATTGGGCCCTTGAAGGGGGAGTTGGACGTAGTAGTGTTCGGGTGACAAGGTTAGACATCCCAGCATAGTCTTCCAACGCCAACTTCCTGTCAGCTTGACCCTCCGGGAGTAGCGAATTCAAGGGCAATTAACCACGCCTGGGTGATCGTTGAGGATGGGTTCTCGACAACTCGAGCCCGAGGCCATGTAAGCTATCACGCTGAGCCGCCAGTAATTGTTACACCAAAAGGGACATAACAGAGCATTTCTGTTACCAGACTGCATAGATGTATAGTGGAGGGACTGTAGTAAACTCAGGCTTACACTCTTCAATACCCTAGAACAAGACCTACTCACGCATGGCCCTCATCCCAGACGTTCAGTTCTTAACAGTGGCAGTTCAGGGTATACCATATAGGTCAATGTGCCGGGCATGTTGGCCTGCCGGTCTACACGTCAGTTCATTCTCTTCCTTTGTTACTCGATTATACCTATTGTAGCCACTCCGTGATCACTCGTAGATTATCATTTATTGTCCCCTCAGATATAAGTAGTCCCCGTTTTCTCTTGGTCACCTCAGTTCTCACATATCTCGTGAAGCGGAGGTGAGCCATCTCTATTATTTGGGTCCTGCAATGACTACTATTGCCAACGATGTTGTATCATCCACTGTTCCTAAGTTGGAGCCATGCCCCAGTCAAATGTGAGATATCAGAACTCGTCCAAACTACTACCCCGTCCGAACCCAACATTCCACTATGTGTGCACTCTCAGTCTCAAACATCACACTGGGCAGGCCAGTCATAATCGAACTCGGGTCGGAGAGGTGAAACCAAAGCAGTTGGGTCGACTTGCGGCTACTGTTCGAGCTTCTTCACTGGGATTCAATCAGACCACGGTCCTCGTAAGAACGGTCCCCATTTGTACAATTTGAGTTTACAAGAAATCGAGAACTATCGCAGTATTGTTGTACTCATATGTCTGACCTGGTACTACTTCAGTTCAGACCGTCCAGATGACCGGGGAAGTGGAGTCAATCACGACAATGAACGGATCAGTCTGGCTGCTGCCTCCGAGCGCGGCTTGATAGAGCACTTGAACGGCAGGGCTTGTCTGACAATACACGTCAGTGAACATGACAATATCGCGCATCTGTACTTGGTTACCTTGCAATGCCAGGCGTATACTCGCATGTAGGTTCGATCGCATTTCCATCGGCATCCACTGCTTTCGTGACATCGAACAACGAAAGAACGGAACAAGCAACATGGAACACCATCGATTCCGCGATGTGTCGGCCTGGGCATACCCTATTTGCGTGACCCGAATATGAAATCACACAAGGAGAAATCGGAAGTCTACTCACCGCCTACCAAACCCAAATGTGATGTTTGAAGGATCCCTGCCGGGAACATGCAGCTTCCCATCTTTGAGGAATCGTTCTGGCTTGACCTTTTCTGGTTCGGGGAATTCCGCTGGGTCATAGAATAATGCCCTTGATATGTATATGTCATCAGCAACCCTTGACGGGGAGAAAGAAAGGTAGTAACATCTTACCAGACATTGGGTATTACAATTGAATGGGCAGGAATATGATATCCTTTATACACATCATCGCAGAGTACTGCATGATAGAGCCCTAGTGGTAAGACAGGCTGCCATCTATACTCTCCTCCGTAAGCCATAAATGTGTAAAACAGTATGTCCCCTGGCGTGCCTCAGTACTTCTTTCAGTAGCGCATTAAGATATGGCATGGATTCCCTATCATTGTGGTCTGGCAAATGACCCCCGAGCACTTGATCAACTTCCTCTTGGGCCTTTCTATATACTTCGGGGAAGCGAACGATAGCAAGGAAGAACGTTGTGATGATGCAAACAGAAGTGTCAGCTCCCGCTAACGAAAAAAAGCTATCAGTCATGCAAGGGACTGATGGGGGAGAGGAAGTAAAGCACACCAATGAAAACCTGAGCAGCCATGTCCTTTACGAGTTGTCGCTCGCCTGGAGTAAGCCGGCCTTCATTGAAATCCTGCTGGCAACGTGACACGAAACTGTCTGTCGAGGTCCCATCCACCTACAGTGTGTATGAGGCTGTCCGAAAAGTCACTTCAGAAAATGGAATACGCACAATCGCCCTGAGGGCAGCGTCATAGGGCAGGTTCAAGAAATCAAGCATCTCACGCCGCAACTCCTTAACCTTGGCCTTCCACCCTGTCCCCGGAAATCCCTCAGGGACGTGGCGAAGGAAGTAAAAAGTCTCCGCAAGAAACGTTCCAGGAATCACAGCTTTGGAGACCCCGACGAAAGTGTGTTCCGCAAGCCCCACGTAAGGGTCATGCGTGGGCTTGACTTTGATGCCATAGGTCATGGATATAGTGATAGCACCGACCATACTGGAGCAATTTATGAGATATTGGGTATGCCCCGAGCTGTGTGTCCAGACTCACTGTCGAATGTGTGCAATAAAGTTCTGGGGTTCCTTGAGCAATAGATTAAGGAAGATATGAAGCTTTCTGTTTCGTGTGATATATGGAGAGATGTATCGGAAGGATGGATGTATTTCTGGAATAGACGCCGCCTCTCTTTCCAGGGGTCACCGTATGGCATAAATGCCAAAGGCCAGTCCCATCCGACCCTGCAATGTATTACATTCGACCAGCTGCACCGTTAGAAAGGGAAATACCTACAATTCCGACACGACTCTTGACACCGCGCTGAAGAACTAGATGATTAAATTACAACGACTAAACATCCAGCAAACTCACCGACTAGAATAGATAGCCGACCGCCGCTCCAAGAGGTCATTGACGGCTTCCTCCGATTGCAAGATGATTATTGAATATCCAGCGGCCTCGACATGGAGAATGTCGGTATCTAAATACAGCTGAAGGTTAAAGTCAATAGGATGTGATATGGGAGCGCACGCACTGTACTCTTCGGCCCACTTGCAATAGGTGAACCATTGGCGCTCTGTGGGTAAATCGAGGAGATTTTTAATCAATGGGAGTTTTCTTGGTCCGGGTGGTAGTGGGAGCTGGGAACGCTTAGATGATCGCAGCCAATAGGCCAGGACACTCAGGCAACCCCCAAGTGCTATGTAAGAGCCATAGGCCATGGCTCCAAGTGTCTGTATGGAGCGAATGAAGGGGGAAGCAGGAACCGGTGGAGGTCAAGCCATAGCTATGCACAGTTGTAGGGTGCTTTACCCAACGGTTCCTTCTTCGAATCCTCCTTTCGGCTTTCTGCGCTCAGCCTCCTCCACATAGAACTTCCAGAATGTCGGTGATAGTTGAGATTGAATGTCAACAAATATATTGAATAGTGATTAATCGGCTCCTATGCGATTGCTTCCCATTTTCAGTAACAGTTCCGTCTTCTCTCCGGACCAAACTTTAAACGTTAAACGCTGAACCTTGAGCCTCGACTCAACTAGGGTTCCTGACTGAGCGTACGTACTCTGTCCTCTGTTGGCCACGAAGGTGATGAATCGTGGTAGGAAAGCCTCCCAACCCAGTTCATAAATCCAGGTTAGGGCACATGCCCTAGTATAATACAATACAGATGGTACAACGGGAATGTGTTTGTAGTAGTACGTCAAGGGACAGCATCGGGATTAGCAGAGTATCAGATCAGCCAGCTGTAAGTGCAAGTGAATCCAGAATATACGAGTCTGGAACATAATCCACTGCATCAATGAAAGCAGGCGTCTGCAAAGCATGTTGGACAGTGGTATTTCAAGCACCGGGTCTTCCCAAACCTGCTTGACTCTCTACGTCAGCTGGTGGTGGTGGTGGTGGTGGTGGTGGTGTTGGATTTCCACCCCTGTTGTTGAAACTAATTCCCCTCAAGAACCCGGGTCTACTGAATGTGTTGCCAAGGAGCCCTCCAGGTCTGGTTTCGGTTGTCTCGGCTCCCGCAGTCCGGTTATCTCCGGTCATATCGGCAGGTGCTCGCTGAGTGTGGTCTTCGTCCGTAACATTACCTTCAACTTCCTTCTCGGGAGCAGGAGGAGGAGCAGTGGTGATGCGTAACAATGATGTATACGCTAGGGAATATCTCAGTTGTGCAGGGTGACATGGGCTACGTCTCAAAGTGACTTACGTTGACGGCAAACGGGACAAAACCATCCTTTTGCCTTCCTTTTCCGCCTTGCAGCAGTCAGAGGAACAGTGGGAGAAGCTGGAGCGGGCGCGGTGGTGGCTCCACCTTCCGTTGCTCCGGTGGCCAGCCCACCTGTTGCTTCAGCGGTTTCAGCGGCGTTGGTTGCGGGTGCTGACTCCGGAGTATGGGTGATGTTGCCACCAGCACCGAACTCAACCATATTAAGTGCACATTCCTTACAGGCGACGAGATGCCGACAAGGGATTAGGACAACTTCACGAGATGAGGACAAACATAGGAGACATTCTGAAGAAGGGTCTTCGTCGTCAGCTGCTGCCGCCGGTGGATATGTATGTGGATCCGTTCCATTAGCTGTAGCTTGGACGTTCGCAGACGAGGTTAATCCATAAATTTCGTGTAGTTGGAATGTGTGTGGCCCAATCTAAGCTAGGACATCAGACGAATGGCACGAGTGTAAGCTGCAATACTTACAGTCGCTTCACGTTTTACTACTTTAACGACCCAAGGCCTGTTGTCCTCGATTTCGCCGTCTTCACCAGGAGTGTTTGACCTCGTTCCAAGGCGTACAATATGAAGGAATGTAGTTTGTTCATTGGGAGACGCAAGCTCCGTTCCTTGTTCGTCGAGGGCTGCCAACCTGATGATCACGCGGATGCCTTCTTGTTCCTCCTTGTCTCTGTCCTTTTTGGCATCTTGGGCGGGAGCGGGTTCGGCATCAACAACAGCAAGCGCCGGACCCGCCACACTCCGGTTGTGGGACCGTTTCCGGAAGTGAAAGTGTTGTGTAAACCGACGACGAGAAGGACGGTTTGAGGCACCCGCCTCACCTGGGGCGGATGGTACAGAAGCCACATCAGTCGCAGATTCAGATTTGACGGGTTCGTCAAGAGGAGGATCGGATGAAGTAAGGGGTTGGGGAACATGATCGAAACGCCCAAGTTCGAGGAGAGCGCCTTCTTCTAGAGTAAGTCGTTTGCCAAACCCTCCGGATGTGACAGATTCAAAAACCAGTATTTGTGCCTGGTTACTTGCAGAGGGTATTGCGGCGGCCTCTGGATGAGTTTTCGATAAGACAACGTGGACATAAATGCTACATTTGGGTGCGTCACAGTCATACTCGAACTCAAGGCCATGTAAATGCTGATGCTGTGGATCAAGTGGAGACTGAGAATCTTCGGGTACGGAGCTGAGAGGCGAAAGGCGGAGAGTAGGTCGCTTGAGGTTTACTAGCGCTTGCAGGGTGGTCGTTGGCTGGCCGGGCTAAGAAATGGAGAGAATTAGCGATCGACGGCCAAATTAAACCTGATACGGACAGCGGTGGGACGTCAGTCGAGCTGGCCGATCGTCTGGCATCATTCGTACGGAACTGTACGCTGACGCCAGAAGGCAGTGTTCGACGGCCGACGAGGCCACGGATGCGGCGGACGACGAGGACTTATCTCCCTATGGTAGAATAAATGACCTCACCTGTTTGCTCTTTTCAACCCAACTGGTGAGGACTTCGGGAGTGAGGTCGTCAGTAATCAGCTTTTTGCGACTTGCGGTGGTTGTCCATGTCGGACCAGCAGAGGTGGGGCCGATATTGGGACCAAAGAGCGGATCCGTAGCCTTCTTATCCTTGTTGGGATTGGGAGCGATGGTATCTGGACTCGCGGCCAGGACATTAGTAGATGGCATGCCTGCCTGACCGTTCTGTGCCATGGCTGTTGCAGCTCGAGAAGCGTTGGTATCAGTGTGGGCGAGGAATTGGGACTGCTGGAGACGCCTTGTTCTGTTCCAGGGAGAGTATTGCTGGGAGTCTGCGGACGCCACGGCAACTGTTAGTGTAAACGAAAGGTCGTCATGGACGACAGAAGGGACATACACCAGGAGGCCAAGCTCATGGCAGATGATGGTGGTCGGAGAGAGAGCTGGCGCCGTGTGAGACAGGAACAGGTGCATCATACCTGCACAGCCATCACTCCTGCCTTATTGGGTTATTTTATCTCGCATGTAGTATTTAAAGTTGCATCCAAGTACAAATCGTAAGAGTCTTTCACGCAATAAGCTGCACTACACCACCCGCCTCCTTGATTTTGCGCCTGCACAAGTGTGTGAAAAAGACAGATTTGCATGTTAGGCATGGAACATACTCGGCTATTTCGGACACGAAGCGTGCCTTCACAATGAAGGGAAGTTTCGGTAGTCTGTCACTACCGTTAGGTAAACCAGCCCCAATTCCAACAGTATAAGATCCACTTACTTGCCATTGCCCAACACCTTTCCATATCCATGTCGCAGCGTGTCGATAACAGGCACCACCTCCGATGTCTCGGTTAGATTCTTCTTCTCCTCTTCGGGAACAAGACTCCAAAGCTTGTCGACGTTGATAACGGGACGCCAGTACTGATTGCGGGTAAGGTGGAAGTAGCGCATACCAACCTTACCAAAGTAACCAGGATGGTATTTGTCGAAGTTGGTACTATGAACAAAAGGGAGATCATTGAGCTCTATAGTTTGACGGCCATAAGAGCAGAGTAACGCAACGCACCGGTGATGGTGTTGACCACCAGCGAGACCACGACCACCGGGGTGCTTGCGGTGCTTGCCTACACGTCCATGACCAGCCGAAACATGGCCGCGATGCTTGCGTGTTTTTGAGAGTCGTGTAGGCATTATTTTCTGTACAAGAAAGAGTTTAAAACCACAGTCAGCGTTCGATTTCAAGGTTCTCGGATAAGCCGCGCGGTCCATCCGGAGTCGTTTCCAATCATCCAGCCCGTAGTCCCAACCCTTCTGCTTAAATCTACCACCAAGTGGTTCGTCGCGGCTTCCGGGTTCCAGCGGACAGCATATTGTAGTGTAATAAGGACGTGGGGACTGACCTTGAGGAGCGGTGTCGGTTTGGTGGACTGTTGCGGCGACCTCGAGACTTGTTGCCAGATTTGGTGCCACCTAGCAAATATGTACAAATAAATAAACAAATTTCACCGACAATCGAACTTCTTGTTGCTTGTACCACCTCAAGTCGGACAGGTGAGCATCCCCTCTCCACTCTTTCAAGAATGATGGGGATATTATCCTTATTTATTGTCAATGAATCACCATGATCTCAAACCTCGCTGAATTTACCTATTCATGCTTTACCATTGATTTGTGCTCACAGTTGCCTTTCGCAGATCAGTTAAAGCACGCGCTACTTGAGATTTGCCTATAGGATCTGTGAGTGTGCATTCCCACTTATTGTTTGAAATGATTAGAAACTTGTAAATCTGTCAATCCACTGAGTGCATCTCAGTGCGCGGTGACGAGAATCTTCAAAAACATGCATGGCTTTATGATCCCTTCATCTGTTCCCCGTTCACCGAAATCCAGCTTGCTAACGGCATCCCCAATCAGATAATGAACGGCGTAAACGCCCCTAACCGTTATGAACTTTTCGTACTCGAGGACGGCGAGAAGTCGTGCGTTGATGCATCCCATGATTTAAGAAAAGGCTTTATCGATCTCGTCGGCTCACCGTCACAGTGTGGAGGTTACCGAAGACACCAAGATACCTAATGCTGCAACAATAAAGATCGTTAAGCAGGACCACACCCTTGGCAACATGCTTCGCGCGTACGTAGAGCTACACTCCCCCGAGATCCAACGCTAATCGATAATATTGAAGTCAACTGCTCGCGATGCCTCAAATCCTCTTTGCGGGGTACAAAGTCCCTCACCCACTGCACCCCTACTTCCTCATCAAGATTCAAACCGACGGGACCTGTCACTCCCCAGCTGCTCCTCGAACAAGCCTGTGCCAAACTCATCGGCACCATGTCTTCACTAGAGACCAAATTCAAGCGCGAGTTCTCTTACAAGGATGTTGAAGGTGCCGTCGGCTGGAGTTACGAGCAACCTTGATGATCCGTATGGTGGAACTGGCACCGGAGGGAGTGCTTGGTCGACAGGGAGGGACTACTTGGATCTGTAGTTTGTAGGGGCACCGACGAAAATCGTTCGATGTCAGATCGGAACTGAGCGGGAACCGTCAAGATAATAGTTTGGCCATCTGTTATCGCCAGACTGCGCTCCCTCTCCGTCTGGCAAACTATCTGTCTCCGGCCGTCCTGTAAACACAGATATTCCTGTGGAGTTAGCCGCAATTGGTACTGCGCGACGTGTCTAAATATTTGTAGAGAGTGTCGCCATTATAGGATACTTGCTCTTCAAACTCTGGCATGAGGCGGACTGAGCAAGAATCTCCTTGGAGGTATGCCCCTACTGCTTGTAACCTACACCTGCTCGCTCCCAGCTGCCTCTGAAGTTTTGACGTATTGTGAGCTATGTGTGTTGTCGACCTAGTAGTAATGAAGAACTTGTGAATTGATTTGGTTGGGTGGCTGCGGTCGCAGACCTACTCCTGGTTCCATCGATTAGACGCGCAAGATTCAGAAGAGCATCGAGGTTGAGATAACCCTGGAAGTCGACTTCAGGTTCCGCGGTCCAAGCAAGTCGAAGAGTTCCACGGGGCGATACGCGGATCCCCGCGTGCTTTCACAGTGCTCGGTGCCAACATCAGCACCGTGTTAAGGTTATCAATACTGCGAACCCTGCACACTCATTGAAGTAGCTGCATTTCTTGCCTGGACCATACTCCCGTAATCCAAAAATCCACACTATTCTCCTTGGCCCAAGTTCTCCAGTAGTGTTCCTGTAGAGACGTCACCTGCACAACTTACCCAAGCGCATCTCCACGACAGATAAATTGACTAGATGGTCCCACGAGCTTGGTAGTAGAATCGACCAAAACGAGTTTTCCTCTTTAAAGGCACGAGCCGGTATCCACCCTCACCGCAATGAGTCAGGGTTGTTGCAGAATATAACGAGAATGCCGTTCGATAATGCTTGGAGAAAGGCATAGGGCGAGAAGAACGATTTCCCTATCAAGTCCTAAGTCGTGTCCGGCATTTGAACAAGGGACAGCTACGCGCGCCGCCGATGTCAGGTTGCTCAGAAATAACCAGGCCCCCCTCACCTTCATTCTGATGAGGATATGGTTCCATATTTGCTAGTGTGCCTTTCGACAAAGAACAGGATTGGGGTGGGGATAAAGGGCGGTGGGAGCCACTTTTTTTTTGTAGTTGAAGTACGTACAAGGTTGACAGGAAACAGTGAGTGTGACCTGCTCCAAGGAAAGCTTCTGTGCAACACGCTCTTTCGTTCAACTTCAACTTGACTCTTTTCCCTGGCCCAATTGGCCGATACGCATCTCCCCTTCCCTGTTCTATCTATAGGAACCTGATATTCGTCAAGTTCTGAGTCACCCATGAGCTTTTGTTGCTCTGGTGACCCTACCGTATCCCCATCCGTTCTTCTGAGTAGAGGCATCCCAGCTATATAGACCCAGCCTTGAACGAAACCATGACGTTAACGCATTTGATCACCCATCATCAAGGCAACTAGGGCGCAGCACACAGTGCTGTATTGGAGTCGTCCATCTTCCCCCGTCACCTTTATGCACGTTAGGGCCTTTGGCTCAAATACGACGCCAGGGAGGAGCAACCAATTCCTATCGCTCGGCCTAGTGATGTTTATCAGTACATTATTGCTGTTGTATTTGACTGTCTTCTTACGCGGGACGACGGGCAGTCAAACAGCCTTAATTGTCGGAGAGGTTTCCTCCTCCATAGACCCAGACGACGCTTGGGATTTTGACCAGCGCCCCTCGGTCAATGCAACAGGCCATCTTGTCTTCCACTCTGTTGCATCCCTTCTTCAACACTGGCCCAATACCCTGTATCGTAACGGTACGCTTGTTAAATCCTCTTCCTGAATTTCAATTTAAGATTTGAACAGGCCACTCTATCGTTCCTGGCACAGTCCCCCCCGGCACACTCCTGTATCGCGGCTCTGTCCTTCCCGAAATTCCTCCACGATCGGAATGGGTCGCCACTGACCCTGAACATGCCAATAACTTCTGTTTGGCTTTTAACGAATCAGGATGTTGGCAGTTGACACTCATGGCGACGAGACCACTGAAGGTGCTGTATTTTGATGGGACTAGTGCGGGGAAGATGGAGGACGGAGCGTTGGATACACAGGATCTTGTGGCCTGGGGAAGGCTGAGACCGGAATGTAACGTTGGAGCCGGAGAGTTGTTTAGGATTAGAGACCTATGTGAGTGGGGGGCGAAATATGATTTGGATGGGTTCGTCAGGTGCGTGTTGCACTCCTGCTTCTTGTAGTATCGTCGCAGTAAATCCCTCATCTCCTGCTGCATAGGATGGAAATGAATTTGTAAGTTATTTTAATTGAGTTTCGAGAAGAAAGCGTTGCTCATCACACGATTCCAGTGAGATCATGTTGTGCGACTTCAACAAAGGCGTCGAAATTGTCTCATTCCTCAATCTGCCATACGATGGTCCTCTTATATTCCCTCCAATCGACACTCCTCCAACCGACGAGGATGGAGTGCCTCTACCCCTTCCAACGGACTGTGGAACGCCGTTGCCACCGTCACCCCCTGCCTCCTCCAGGGGATCCGAAACCTTTTGTATCAGATGCGGGAAAGGTCTTCCGTGTCGTAGAATCGGGGTCCTGGCATTATCATTATCCAGGCGAGCCTCGTATCCACCTTGATCTCAATCGTTTTGTGTCATTCTATGACACGGACCTATTCCAGAGCCTTATACCTATTCGACTCGGGAAGGCGAGGTGGGAATATCGCCTTGAAGGGATCTCAAAAGAAGACGTGGATAACATGTATAAATGGTTGGAAGATATTTTGAGCGCGAATAGGACTCAGATTGGTGGGAGTGGCGTAGACTGGAGCGCCCTCGTAAGGGTGGTTATGAACCGATATGGAAAGAGGCTGGAGATACTGCAATACATTTTACAGAGCAAAGGAGAGCCTGAATCTGGAGCTAATTTAATAGAGAGGAACTGGACCTCGATTGTCACCAAAGCTCATGAATACCTTGGCGGGATGCTGAACCCCCACATTGTCATTACCGCTGTTCCTCCATCCGATGGTGGTCAACCTACCAACCTCTCTTGGGCAGCATCCGTATTCAAGGCATGTGCAACAACGCATACAGCATCTCTCAAAAGGGCATTCCTCTCCGAGTTTACGCGCTCCGAACGCCTCGTCCTCAAATCAATCGAGGCGACCGAGAAGGAGATTTGTAGGGTCCTTGTACGCGCTTGGGCTGAAGGTGCTCAGTTGAAATCACATAAATTTGACGTCAACCAAGTCGGATTAAGATCGTTGGAGGAAGTAAGCCAGAAATGGGAGAGCGAAGTATCAGGACTGATGGAGTGGCTGGGATGGGCTGATTGGACGACCTGTCGTCCGGCTTGTGGACATGAGGTGCGTAGCGCATTTTGTTGTTCGCAGTTTGGGGCGCTTAAATGCTGGCATTTTCGGTATAGGAGCTGTGTTATCTTCCAGGATGGCCGTTCTTCTATGAGAATCCTTCGTTGCCCCACCCTACACCCACTTTCTCTCCTATTGAAGAAGCTGGTCTACCAAAGCCGTTTTGCATCCGTCAGATGCCTCCCTATAGCAGAAATAGATGGTAGCACGATAATCAAACGACGCACCTAGCTATGAGGGGGCGCTCGGTCACTGTAACAGCAGTATTCCTTGGTCGTGAGAGTGAAAAGCAATATACATAATTATTATATCTTGATGCCTGTGCTACTGTTCTTACCGGGTTAGCCAACTCCATTCCTGTGGCGGAGCGTGCTGAAGATGAGGGCCCGCCAATCACTTGCCGGTATAATAAGACTCCGAGTCACTCATTCTTACCTCCAGTCACTACACCCTCTACCAACGACGGATGGTGCCTGCTGAGGTGGCTCGCGCATGAGATACCAACGACTCCGTTGCTTTGCACCGAAAACGGGGCTCCATAAAATCATTCCATTTCGTCAAGTTATTATACAATTTTGGAACGCCAAAACTAATACGCGGCCCCGATAACCTTGTGATCCATCAGGGGCTTCTTTGAGGGAGTGGTAACAGCTCGCTGTTGCAACTGTAGGTGATGTTGGTGTTGGAATTCCGAGTACTGAACCCACGATCCCGCAGATTTACTCTCCCGATCGGGCTCGACGACCGGGTTGTTTAATCGCAACCCCGCCCTTTCCATTGCCTCCCGTGTAGCACCAACCCTTCTGATGTTTCGTTTGTTGGAAGTCGGGGGCAATTCAGTCTCAGGTGCGCTCCGGCGCCGGGCTTGTCGCTGTAGGGCATCGACATCAAGAGCATTAGACGCTGGGGGCTGATGGCTAGGTAGTGGTGGGTTGGGAAAAGCCCGAGCCGCAGTTATCGGGGAAGGGCCGTCGACGACGGGAGAGATCGGTTCAAGAATAATCGGATTAGGGTGACGGTAGAAACCTGGGTCGTCCACATCAGCATAATACATAGATTCAATTCCTGCCGGACTGTCAGCTGTTGGAGGGCGCGGCGGCCTTGTGGGGGTGCTTGGCTGCTGGGTGTCCATAGGGGTCCCAGGTTGTGTAGAGTGACCGGAACCAGCAGCGTGACTCGGTGGAGATGCACTGGGGTTAGAGAGATAACCGAGTCCATTGTAGGCAAGGTTTGGCACAGGAGATGACGGGACGCTCGTGTCGAAAAATGTTGAGGCATCCGAGTCAGCAGAGTAGCCGTAGTCTGACGAGATCATTGAGAATTTGCTCCTCGGGCTATCTTTGGACACATGTGCATAGGGTGAAAGAGCCTGGTGCCTTGTTCTCTTCGGATGAGTTTTCAGACGACGAGAGATCAGCCACGGGACGCATCCAAGTAGGGTAGGGGCTTTTCTCTGGATTTCTGCAGGCGAGTAACACGACGTCGTTCTTGACGAGCAGAACAGCACACAGCCCATATCCGGGGGTCCATCAAGAAGAAGAAACATGCAGTGAAAAGGATGACACCCTGCTATCACGCCTCCAACCACAGCGAAATGATGTATTTGAGACGAAGGCGGGCGGTTTTCTGCGTTCAGTAAGTTCCCTGGAGACTCCTGAGGTGCCGTTCCGCTATTTATGTCTGGAACTTGGGTGGGAAGAGGACTGTGCGAGGCGCCAGAAGAGGAACCAGGGAGAATTAAAATTCCAGGACCGGTATAACGCAAGGTAGTCGCCCGTGGGGCAGAACTCGACGAAGAAACAGAGTCATCCACAGCATGAGGAACCAGGGTTGGGGTCGCGCCAGGGTCGGAAGGGGCGGAGTGCATCGCAAGAGCCATCATAACCGCAGATACAGGGGGTAGATCATGTTCACCTCGCTGCTGAATGTTTATGAGCTTTGGGGCCGGATCACTATTGAGTGTTGATGGGGCTTGCAGGGAATGGGAGTCGAGGTAAGGGGTAGGCGTTGCACTGGCGACGGCGATGAGGGAAAGGAGCACCGCCTTAAGAGATAGTTGGGCTAGATACATGCGAATTAAAGAGAGTGGTGCCTTGGCGGCGTAGTAGAACGGGCTAGTAGTTGGATAGTTGGTGAGTGCAGGAGCAAGGGTGAACGGGGGGTGTCACAGATTTTAAAACTCGCTGGACTTGGCGGCTGACTGAGTGTAAAAGCTATTAGCTTTACAATCAAACACAGACAAATACAATTCTGCTGCGCAACATCATCCTTTCCCGTTCTGTAGCCATCCATGTCCATCGACCCCTACCACGTAGTTCAGCAAGAGATAGCAACGTCGCTTCAAAATGCAGGACAGCTACTATCCTCCTATCACCGAATACGAAATATGGCACGGGATGACAGTGAAGAGTTAACTTATGCACGAAATGAGGTATGTCATTTGTGAATTCTTCAAGCCCTGCCTTCAAGCAGACCCCCCTCCCTTCCATAGCTCAAAGCCACTCTCACAACTTTAGAGGCTGACTTGGAAGATCTGGAGGAGAGTGTAAAGTATATCCACCCCTTCATATCCTCACCGACAATCTTTGCTAACCAGCCACAGGATTGTCGAATCCACAGGCGCGCGCATGTTTGGCCTAGACGATGCAGAAGTGAGCAAGCGACGGAAATACGTCAGTCATGTACGCAAAGAAATTGAGGTGCGTCCCATATCCAGCTCTGTTTACTTTCCATATCTTGACCCCGTCCTCCGCAAGTCCAGAACATGCGAGTAGAACTATCTGCAGCAGCATCTGGACGCTCACAGCCGCAGCCTTCCGGGCCTACTACACCCACATACCCACCTTCTCCGCGTGGAGGTGTCCCAGAGGACGACCAGGCTGCATGGGCACGAGAGGAGCAGCAGGTATTTTGTTGCCGCATCCTCCATCTTCAGTTCTACCTAATGCACATCTGCAGATGATGATACGACAACAGGACGATACTATGGATTCGATATCGGGTACTCCTAAATACCCTCGCCCAGCAAGCAAGCTTGATGGGACAAGAGATTGGAGAGCATAACGAGTGCGTGACATAATGTCGTCAAAACTAATTCAATAATTCCGACCCACCTCCAACTAGGCTCCTGGACGACCTAGAACGTAACGTGGATCGGACTGATAACAAACTTGGGGATGCTATGCGCCGTATGCGCAAGCTCCTAAGAGACTCTGAAGAAAAGAGGTAGCGGATACTGTATCATCTTTCTCATAATCGTGTTAGCAGCTCTGCTGCTCGCCGTTATTTTGGTTTAAACCATGACCATTCCTTCGTCTTGATCAATTGATCACCAGCATCTCCCACATTATCCAATATTTATACTTTCCATACCAACCCGGACACTCGTGTGTATTTAGACTGTTTCTTCGAGTACGCATACGTTAAACGCCAATTAATCTGTCCCTGTTCTATACCAAACCTCTTTCTGCATCCACCTTGACAGACTCCTCATTTCCCGCTCATTTGTAGCCTGTCCTTCCCTGGTTTTGGTATAGAGACAGCGGCAGCGACATCAGAGGATGTCATGTTGACATCCGAACCGCCAGACAGACCCTGACCTTGTTCTGTTGATGAAGCATCAGGCACCAAGCAAAAGAGCCTTCGAATGAGGAACAACTCACTGTACGGTGACGCAACTCCCTCCTTCCCCTTTACATCTCCTATTCACGCGATACATAACCGCAAGCCCACCCACGATAGTAAGCAACGCACGCAACCGCCTGCGTACCCCTGGTAGTGAGCCCTTGGAGTGTGTTGCGGCGGAGAGTGCTCACCATGGTCGTACCGCGGCTTCCAAAATTCTTGCTTGGTGTTGACATGTTCGGTGAAGTGTTGTAGAGAGAGGAATTTGTTTTCTATGTAGAGACCGACGATTATGACGTCATTCTCCGCTCATGTGATTGGAGCACCTACCAAAGGGTCATCACACTTGCATTATACCACCTGCACTGCGTTGTATGCGTCTCAGCCAATGCATACGCCCTAGCTTGGATTTTCGTACCACGATTCCGGCCCAGTCGATCCCGACGAGGAACCTGGCACGCCTGGCCGCATATCTCCGATTGAGCTGGGAGTCAACCTCGAAGCTCGAAGATCCACCTGAAGGAACGGTGAGCGGATGGTATATCCGGCACCCACTTGTGAACGGCCATTCATTGAAATTTCAGCATTTATGTAACTGTGATTGACACCCTGTGAAAACTGAGCCACCCTGTCGAAGCCGCACCCTATTAATGCCCCACCGATTATCATTCACCCACCCCAGTCCCCGATCGCACCCGGACAACTGAAGCTATGGCCTATGGCTCTTATCTGACTCTTGGAGCCCTCCTCAGTGCTCTCACCTATTGGCTGCGATCATCCAAGCGTTCCCAGTTGCCACTACCACCTGGACCAAGAAAGCTTCCCTTGATCAAAAACCTTCTCGACTTGCCCACCGAACGCCAGTGGTTCACGTTCTCCAAGTGGGCCGAGGATTACAGTGCGTCTCTTGTCGTACTAATTCCTGTCTGCTTTAACTGTACTGAATCAGATACCGACATTCTCCACGTCGAGGCGGCTGGTAACTCAATCGTCATTCTGCAATCAGAGGAAGCTGTGAATGAACTCTTGGAAAGGAGATCCGCTATTTATTCCAGCCGGTGAGCGGCATTGTTGAAATTATGGCTCTCGTATTTCAATAACCTGGGACTTAAGGGCAATGTCAAGAGTCTTGTTTGAATTGTAGGCATCGTTTTCCGGTTTTACAACTGATTGGTCACATATGTTTACAGGGTTGGATGGGACTGGCTCATGGTCATGATGCCATACAACGAACTTTGGAAGGAACGGCGTCGTGTGTTCCAGAAATACATCCACCCCTCCGATCCGTCTCTCCACAGATCACACGAAACAGAGAAACTTCATATCTTTCTCAATCTCCTACTTGAGGAGCCCCAGAACTTCATTACACATATCAGGCAGTGAGTCTAAATATACACCTCGGAGCCTACCCAGTATCTCATGAATGGCTCCAGTATGGTCGGCGCTATCACGATATCCATGACATACGGTATCGAAGTCAAGTCCATACATGACCCTCACGTAGAGCAGGCGGAACACACGATCAATAGGCTCTCAGATGCTTTGAATCCCGGAACTTTTCTCGTGGAAACTTTCTATTTCCTCCGCCATATCCCTGAAGGATTTCCGGGAACAGGCTGGAAGAATAGGATCAGGCAATTGCGGCGTGAGATGCTTGACTTTCTGAATTTGCCATACGATGCCGCGCTCGCGGCAATTGTGCGTACTCCCTTCCCCTTTCTGAAGCGGCTTTATAAGAGCTCTATATGCGTGGCAGGCGAATGGGACCTCAACAGATAGCTTCGTGTCACGCTGCCAGCAAGATTTCAACGAGGGTCGCCTTACTCCAAGCGAACAAAAGCTTGTAAAGGATACGGCTGCACAGGTTTTCATAGGTGCTTTCCACCCTCTCTCTTTGTCTCATCATCTTGACAAAATGAATTTTCTTTGGCAGCGGGAGCTGACACTACTGTATGTGTCGTCACGACGTTTTTCCTTGCTATTGTTTGCTTCCCTGAAGTATACAAAAAAGCGCAAGAGGAGGTCGATCGAGTGCTTGGGGGACGTTTACCGGATCACAGCGATATTGAATCCATGCCTTATCTTAATGCCCTGTTGAAGGAGGTCATGAGGTGCGTCGGGGATACGTCGTTTCACACATCTGTGCTTCACGGAGGGGGATATAGATGGCAGCCTGTCTTGCCGCTTGGGTTCTACCATGCAGTACTACGCGATGATGTGTATAAAGGATATTATATTCCTGCAAATTCTATCGTGATACCTAACGTCTGGTGAGATATTTCCATTTCTCCCCTTGCATA
The DNA here is from genome assembly GCA_023014365.1 of Lepiota brunneoincarnata. Classification (NCBI taxonomy): domain Eukaryota; kingdom Fungi; phylum Basidiomycota; class Agaricomycetes; order Agaricales; family Agaricaceae; genus Lepiota; species Lepiota brunneoincarnata. Next base: position 738,978 of record JAEBUN010000019.1, read on the forward strand.
TCAGGCAGCTGATGATATATATTTAGGGCATTGTGCTACGACCCAGTAGAATATCCTGAGCCAGAGAAGGTCAAACCAGAGCGATTCCTCAAGGATGGGAAGCTGCATGTTCCAGGCAGGGATCCTTCTGACATCACATTTGGGTTCGGTAGGCGGTGAGTAGACTTCCGGTTCCTTCTTCCTAGATGAATTCATATTTAGATCACGCGAATAGGGTGTGCCAAGGTCGACATGTCGCAGAGTCGCTCCTGTTTCATGTTGCCTCCTCTGTCCTTTTACTGTTCGATATCACGAAAGCGGTAGATACCGATGGAACTGTGATCGAACCTACATGCGAGTATACTACTGGTCTTGGAAGGTAAGTGTGTGTAGACGTATGGTATTGTCTAGCACTAACATGTGGTGGAAGACAACCTGTGCCATTTAAATGCTCCATCAAACCGCGCTCGGAGGCCGCAGCCAGACTGATCCGTTCATTGTCGTGACTGATCTCCCCTGGCCGGTGAACCTGAACCAGGGACTGTGATGTAGTACCAGTTATATCTCTAATATATAACCGCAGAAACATACGTACTCCCAGCCTCGATTTCCTGTACCTTATTATACAATGAGATGAGAGCCTTTCCCGTGGGTACCGTAGCAATAATTCAGATGGAGAGGCTCAAAAACAGCAGGCGGTCGACCTGGTCGAATATTCCGGGTCTACACATGAGCCTCGGCGTTCAACGTTCATTAAGTAGGGTTGATTTCGGACCCGGCGCGTTCACACACTTATGAACCGATTAATCAATAGTCAATATTACAGCGTTCAACCCTCAATACTCAACCATTCAACTTTGACCGGCATCGGAAAGTGTGTTGTGTGATTCTTTCATACGCCCCTCCATCCAGCACTCGGGCAGTCAAAACTATGGCTTATGGCCATTATCTGGCCCTCGGGGTCCTCCTCAGTGCTTTGGCCTATTGGCTGCGTCCATCCAAGCATCCCCAGTTCCCACCTACCACCCTGGACCAAGAAAACTCCCCTTGATTGGAAACCTTCTTGATTTACCCGCCGAGCGTCAATGGCTCACATTCTCCAGGTGGGCTGAAGATTATAGTACGTGTGCTGTCGTACCACATCTCACTGGCTGGAACCTTCAGCTGTTACCTCAGGATACCGACATTCTCCACGCTGAGGCCGCTGGAAATTCAATAATTATCCTGCAGTTAGAGGAAGCCATCAATGACCTCTTGGAGAGGCGGTCTGCTATCTATTCTAGCCGGTGAGATTTGCTGGATGTTTCGTTGTCGTAGTTCAGTAACCCAGGTTCTCCAGGACGGTGTCGAGAGTCATGTCTGAATTGTGGGTACTACTTCCTTCTCTTCTTCTGCAGCTCTGACCAACCATGGGTTATGACTAGGGTTGGATGGGACTGGCTCATGGCCATGATGCCATATAATGAATTTTGGAAGGAGAGGAGACGTTTGTTCTAGAAATATATCCATCCTTCCGACCCGTCTCTCCACCGTTTACACGAAACAGAGAAACTTCATACCTTCCTCAATCTATTGCTCACGGAGCCCGAGAACTTCATCGCACATATCAGACAGTGAGTACGAACATGCAGTTTGGAGCGCACCTGGCAGTATCTTACACATGGCTGCAGTATGGTCGGCGCTATCACGATATCCATGACATACGACATCAAGGTCAAGCCCACACACGATTCTTATGTAGAACGGGGGGAGCGCACGATTAACGGGACTGCCGACGCTTTGAATCTTGGAACTTTCCTCGTGGAGACTTTCTACTTCCTTCGCCACATTCCCGAGGGATTTCCGGGGATGGTTTGGAAGACCAAGGTTAAAGAGTTGAGGCATGAGATGCTTGGCTTCTTGAATTTGCCTTACGACGCCGCACTCACTGCAATCGTACGTACTCCCCCCCCCCTCCCTTCTGAAGCGGCTTTTTAAAGCTCAATATACATCGTAGGCGAATGGGACCTCGACAGATAGCTTCGTGTCACGTTGCCAACAAGATTTCAACGAGGGTCGCCTTACTCCAAACGAACGAAAGCTCGTAAAAGATACAGCTGCGCAGGTTTTCGCTGGTACTTTCGACCTTCTCTCTTATTCCATCGCCATTACAAACTGATTTTTTTGGTAGCGGGGACTGACACTACTGTTTATGTTGTCACAACGTTTTTCCTTGCTCTTATTTGTTTCCCTGAAGTGTATAAAAAAGCACAAGAGGAGGTCGATCGAGTGCTCGGGGGACGGCTGGCGACTCACAGTGATATGGAATCTATGCCTTATCTTAACGCGCTGTTGAAGGAAATTCTGAGGTACATCAGTGACTCTATGTTCCGGATGTTTATACTTTACAGAGGAAAGCATAGATGGCAGCCGGCTGGGCCGGTTGGATTTTATCATGCAGTAATCCGCGATGATGTATATAAAGGGTATCACATTCTTTTATTCATCGCGCTCTCTTTTTACACGGACCCAAGCCCCTAGACCGTTTCGCCGGTCTGACTATTTATCAGTCATTTTCGTTGCTAACGAAGAACTCGTTTTACAACCTAACGGCTGGTGAGATCTACTATTTCGCCCCTTCTTTAACAGCCGCTGATGATATATAAATAGGGCATTATGCTATGACCCAGCAGAGTTCCCTGAGCCAGAAATGGTCAAGCCAGAACGGTTCCTCAAGGACGTAAAGCTGCATGTTCCAGGCAGGGACCCTTCAGACATCAATTTTGGGTTCAGGTAGGAGGTGAGTAGACTCCTAGGTTTCCTCTTTAATGACTTCATATTCGGGTAACGCGAATAGAGTGTGTCAAGGTCGACACGTCGCAGAATCGATCTTGTTCCACGCCGCCTCTTCTGTTCTTTCGTTGTTCGATATCACGAAAGCGGTAGGTGCTGATGGAAATGTGATCGAACCTACACGCCAGTATACTACTGGTGTCACAAGGTGAGTGATGCGTAGACACACTGGTGGTGCCCGGGTATTGACGTGCACTGGAAGGCAACCTATGCCATTCAAATGCTCTATCAAGCCGCGCTCGGAGGCAGCAACCAGATTGATTCGCTCCTTGGCGTGACTGATTCCAAGTTTCCGATGAATCTGAAGGCCTGGAAATATAACAGCACCAGCAACATCCTAGTACAGACTCAAATAGGGAGATAGTTGTATTCTCAGTCTTAATTTCCTGTGAACCGGAACTGTACTATGAAATGGGAGTTTGTGAGTACCACGGTGGGACATCCAGTAGGGGAGAGGCCCAAACCAGCAGGCGGTTGACTTGACGTAAGGATTTGAAGACGGAGATCCAGTAAACTAACCGGAATTTTTTTATCACCAGTGGATGAATCTAACGTGGAGCGATCTCCCAGGCCGGCGGACCCGGCTATGTACTGTACCTTAATATATATGTGCGGAAAACGCAATCCAAGCTAAGGACAGGGCCTGATCTTAGGCTGCCCACACCGAGACAATCGAAACCAGACACAACACATTCGGCTGGCCCCCGGTGTCTTGAGGGGAACAGCAGGAGTGGAAATTCACCACCACCACCGCCACCACCGCCACCAGTTGACGTGGGCCTGGCGCACCGCCCGCCTACTTTTCATTGCGCGACACTAAGCACGTACTTTATCTCGGATTTTCGATCACTAGATTCATTTTGATTGGTCCTCCTGCCACGATCCACCACTTTCGCTATCAAATAGAGGACAGGGGACTTGGGACTTGGAACGCTCGGCCAGGTGTCTCGATTGAGTCACGGATAGCGCTCATTATTCAAAGTCCAGCGCTCAGCATTTAAAGTCCGATCTGGAGAGAAGGGAATGGTGATAGAATGGACAGGAGCAATCGTATATCCACTGAGTTACCATTAGTCAACATACTTTCCGGCATTCAGGGCCAAGCAGAGTAGTACCTAAAGTAGTGCCTGTTCAGGTGAGGTGCGACCCTATAACTGTGCGCATTTAATACCTGACCTACGGGTTCATCGGCTTCTCGGTCACCTCATCCCTCCCCAATCTCCTCGTTATGGTTTATGGCGCTTATATAGCTCTTGGGGCCTCGCTGAGTGTCCTGGCCTATTGGCTACGATCACCCAAGCGTTCCCAGCTCCCACTACCTCCCGGACCAAGAAAACTCCCCTTGATCGGGAATATTCTCGATCTACCCACTGAGTCCCAGTGGCTAACATTCTCCAAGTGGGCCAAAGACTATAGTGCGTGTTTGTCATACCCGTTCTCGAGCGCGTTGGCTTCAGCTGTGATTCAGACACAGATATTCTCCATGTCGAGGCCGCTGGAAATTCAATAGTTATCCTCCAGTCAGAGGAAGCCGTGAAAGAGCTCCTGGAGAGGAGGTCGGCTATCTATTCTAGTCGGTAAGACTTATTGAACCTGTGACCTTCGTACCCTGATCGCCGAGCTCTTAAGGGCGATGTCGAGAGTCATGTCAGAATTGTAGGTACCTTCCTTTTCTAGTTCTGCAATTGACCTACCAGATGTTATCGTAGGGTCGGATGGGACTGGTCCTTGGCGATGATGCCATACAACGACCTGTGGAAGGAGAGGAGGCGTCTGTTCCAGAAATACATCCATCCCTCCGACCCGTCTCTCCATCGTTTACACGAAACAGAGAAGCTTCACATCTTCCTCAACCTCTTGCTCACGGAACCCGAGAACTTCATCGCACATATCAGGCAGTGAGTCCGAGCATGCAGTTTGACGCACACCCCAGTATCTCACGCATGGCTGCAGTATGGTTGGCGCTATCACGATATCCATGACATATGGCATCAAGGTCAAGCCCACGCACGATCCTTATGTAGAGCAGGCGGAACGCACATTTGTCGGAATCTGCGAAGGCCTGGTTCCAGGAGCCTTTCTCGTAGAAACTTTCTATTTCCTCCGCCACATCCCTGAAGGATTTCCGGGAACAGGTTGGAAGAACAGGGTCAGGCAATTGCGGCGCGAGATGCTTGACTTTTTGAATTTGCCTTACGATGCTGCACTCGCGGCAATTGTGCGTAGCCCTCCCTTCTGAGAAGCGGGCTTTCTAAAGTCCCATGTACATTGTAGGCAAATGGGACCTCGACAGATAGCTTCGTGTCACGTTGCCAGCAAGACTTCAATGAGGGCCGCCTGACTTCAAACGAGCAAAAGGATCGTAAAGGATACGGCTGCACAGGTTTTCGTTGGTACTTTTGATCCTCGCCCTTGTCCCATCACTATTGCTAACTGAATTTTTGGGTAGCGGGTGCTGACACTACCGTTAGTGTCATCACGACGTTTTTCCTTGCTATCGTTTGCTTCCCCTGAAGTGTACAAAAAAGCACAAGAGGAAGTTGATCGAGTGCTTGGGGGACGCTTACCGGATCACAGTGATATGGAATGCATGCCTTACCTTAGTGCCCTATTGAAGGAAATTCTGAGGTATGTCAAGGATGTGTTGTTTCACATGCTCTACGTTACACGGAGGAGAGTATAGATGGCAACCAATCTTGCCGCTTGGATTCTATCATGCAGTAATCCGCGATGATATGTATAAAGGGTATCAAATTCCTGCAAATTCTATCGTGGTACCTAACGTCTGGTGAGACGCCACCATTTCCCCCCTTCCCGAGCAGCTGTCGATAAATATATCTAGGGCATTGTGCTACGACCCAGTAGAATTCCCTGAGCCAGAAAAGGTCAAACCCGAACGATTCCTCAAGGATGGGAAGTTGCATGTTCCAGGCAGGGACCCTTCAGACGTCAATTTCGGGTTCGGTAGGAGGCAAGTAGACTTCTAGTTCCCTCTCGTTCGATGACTTCATATTCGGGTAACGCGAATAGAGTGTGCCAAGGTCGACATGTCGCAGAATCGATGGCGTTTTATGTTGCCTCCTCTGTTCTTTCGTTGTTCGATATCACGAAAGCAGTGGATGCCGATGGAAAGGTGATCGAACCCACATGCGAGTATACTACTGGTTTTGGGAGGTAAGTAAGTGCATGCGGACGATATTGTCGGGCATTGACGTGTCCTCAAAGGCAACCCTGTGCCAGTTTCAATGCTCTATCAAGCCACGCTCGGAGGCAGCAGCCAGATTGATTCGCTCCTTGTCGTGACTGATTCCACTTCCCCGGTGAATCTGAAATGTAATAGTACCAGCGACATCTTGTCACATACCTAATTACAAACATATGTGTACTCTTGGCCTCGATCTCCTTTAAACTGATACTACACAATGAAATGGGTCTCCCATTTGCGCGTCCTGCAGTAGGAAACCCAGCGGAGAAGAGGCCCAAGCCGACCTGACCTAACCTAGCTGCTCCCGAATATCCTCAAATGCATTAGAATTCGAAGGTGGAAATCCAGAGAATGAGCTAGAAAGAAGTGAGAGTTCCGGTCCCGGCGGAAGATAGTATGACGGATATGCGCATGCGCTGGTCGAGGAAGATATTAACGCTTGTAAATGCAAACGGTCACAATTCAGTTTCTAAGCAGATTGGTTGCACAGTTTCTGAAGTTTGCGGATTGTGGTTGAGTTTTTTGGATGTTAATAGTATTGCCTTAACACACTTCCTACTGGCTACCCTGTGAACAATCTCCGCTAATGATGACCCCCAGAGGGCCCAACACTATTCGTCATATAAAATCGCTCGCCACTTGATGCGATGTGATCGTGTTGTTCGTCCTTTTGCAGGGTCATTTTGGGACTTTCCCGGATTGGACCTCTCCGATATCATATCCCGCTCCTGAAACCCGAGATACATAGCTGCTCCAGACAGATTCATGATCAAGTCCCCCATCCCCCACCTGCAGCATAATCCTTACTGGGTAGTATCGTACGCAGCATAGTCACTTGCAACCTCATTGCAAGAGCCGGGACTGTCGACTTGTGGCCCGGTTAATCGGGCCGGAATAATTCGTGAGTGCGAGAGCGCTCTTCATAGCAACGATACCTCCTACCTTTGAACTTCACACGACGTACGTACGTTACAGGGGATGGTGCTCATTACAAAAATCGAAGTATGCACAAGCCGCTGAAAGTGCCGGTGCACCTTGTCCTCACCAGTTCTAGGTATTTCGCGTTCCGCCACGTTGGGTGTTCGTACGCGTGGAGACCTCGGACGGCCTGGTGGGATGGGGGGAAGGTACTCTCGAAGGTCACACAGAAGCCATTGAAGGCGCATACCAAGATCTTCGTGAAAAATTCATCGGCTGGGATTCGAACGATATCGAGGACATTTGGCAGGTCGCTTATCGTGCTCGATTCTACCGAGGCGGCCCTGTTCTTATGGCAAGCTCTATACTAGGAGGTCATTCAGTCACACTAACCGGATAGATAGAGCGCACTCTCCGGGCTTAATATCGCATTATGGGATATCAAAGGCAAGAGACTGGGTGTCCCAGTATGGCAGCTTCTCGGTGGCAAAGTCAGAGACCGCATCAAAGTATATGGATGGATCGGTGGGGATAGTCCTTCTGATGTTAGTGCCGCGGCACGACGACGCAAGGACCAGGGTTTCTTGGCTGTCAAAATGAATGGTACCGGTAGGCCCCTATCCATCTTCGGTCAGTAGCGGAGAGATAATGGGACGCAGAATCCATCGGGTGGATTGACTCTCCAAGCAAACTTGATGATACTGTGACTCGTGTTAAAGACGTACGTGCACTCGGGCTGGATGTTGGGGTGGATTTCCACGGCAGATTGCACAAGGGGATGGCAAAACAGCTCGCCCGGCTTTTGGAACCTCACCAACCGTTATTCATCGAGGGTGTGCCAGGTGCTACCTAATAATACTAAATCGGTTAACGTGAAAACGTGTATTTCAGAACCATTGTTGCCGACCCAGCCCGAGGAAATCGCTGATCTCAAAAACCTTATTACGACTCCTATCGCCCTTGGTGAACGGCTCTATACCAGAGCGGACTTCCGTCCATACTTCGAGCGAAGAGCAATTGACATTGCCCAACCTGATGTGGGTCTGCACTCCTAATTGATCTCATACACAAGCTCAAGGTCATATTGAGTAGGTTTCCCACTGTGGGGGTATCAGTGAGCTATACCGTATCGCAGCCATGGCCGAAACATACGATGTTGCATTGGCGCCTCATTGTCCCCTTGGGCCAATTGCCCTGGCTGCTTGCATTCAGGTCGCCACTTGTACACCGAACTGTAAGTCACTAGGGTATATAGTTTTCACGTGAGAATTAACCAAGAACAGTTATTATCCAGGAGATGGGTTGGGAGGTACTTGGATTTCTTCTGCGCGTTTTGTGGCAAAGTGATGCTAACGAAATTAGATTCACTACAACACCAATTTGGACTCCGATGTTGGTGCGGATTTGTATACCTTCCTCGTGGATCCAGACGTCTTCAAGGTTCACGGCGGCTACATCAATATCCTAAAAGGTGGGTCGGGTTTGCTTCTGGGCTATCGACGTGCGTCGCCTGACACAGCTTCTAGGGCCGGGGTTGGGGATCGAGATCAACGAAGACTTGGTACGGAAGATGTCGATACGATACATTGAGCGGTATCCGGCATGGAGAAATCCAGTTTGGAGAGGAGAAGATGGAGTGGTTAGGGAATGGTAGACTTCGGACTCGGAGGCAATCTACCAAATGAATTAATGAATTGAGGGTATCATTATCAGTGGTTGGCGCGACGGCGTTCCACCTATGACTGCATTCTGGAAGTTCTATGGAGAACAGGTTGAATGCAGGAAGGCAAAGAAGGAATGCATTCCCAGACGGTGATGGGTTGATATACAGGGAGGCCGAAGAGAGAATCATTATTTATACCCACAAGTCAGGGAAACTTCCATCGACTATAACCCATATTCCCCTCTCCAGTCTCCACTTTAGACAGCTAAAGCTATGGCCTATGGGCAGTATCTGGCCCTTGCGGCTCTCCTTGGTGCTGCGGTCTATTGGCTGCGATCATCCAAACGTTCCCGGCTACCGCTACCACCCGGACCAAGAAAACTCCCCTTGATTGGAAACCTTCTCGATTTGCCTACCAAGCACCAGTGGTTCACATTTCGCAAGTGGGCTGAAGATTATAGTACGTGTATTACCGTACCAGGTTCCCTTGATTTCAACCTGCAGCTGTACTTGAGATACCGACATTCTCCACGTCGAGGCTGCTGGAAATTCAATAGTCATTCTACAGTCGGAGGAGGCTATCGATGAGCTCCTAGAGAGACGGTCTGCTATCTATTCCAGTCGGTAGGGAATTGCTGGATTTCCGGCCCATTATTTTCATAACTTATTTCTTCAGAGCGGTGTCAAGAGTCATGTTCGATTTGTAGGTAACATCTCCTCTAATTCTGCAACTTATCGACCGTATATCGTTACTAGGGTTGGATGGGACTGGCTTATGGTCCTGATGCCATACAATGACCTTTGGAAGGAGAAGCGACGCGTGTTCCAGAAATATATCCATCCCTCCGACACCTCTCTTCACAGATCACACGAAACAGAGAGGCTTCATGTCTTCCTCAATCACTTGCTCAAAGAGCCCGAGGATTTCATCGCACATATCAGGCAGTGAGTCCAAATGTACAGTCTATCTTCATGTGGGATACCCAATATCTTATACATGGCTGCAGTAATGGCCGGTGCCGTCTCCATATCCATGGCATATGGCATCCAAGTCAAGCCCACGCATGACCCTTATGTAGCGCAGGCGGAACACACGATCAGTAACATTGCTGAGGCGTTGAACCCTGGAACCTTTCTCGTAGAGACTTTCTACTTCCTTCGCCACGTCCCCGAGGGATTTCCTGGGACGGGCTGGAAGGCCAAGGTCAGGGAATTGCGGCGTGAGATGTTTGACTTCTTGAATCTGCCTTACGACGCTGCACTCGCGGCAATGGTGCGTATTCCCTTTTCTGTAGCCATCCCCTGGTGACCACGAGCTCCATGGAATTGTAGGCGAATGGGACCTCGACAGATAGTTTTGTGTCACGTTGCCAGCAGGACTTCAACGAGGGCCATCCTACCTCAAACGAGCATCAACTTATAAAGGAAATGGCTGCACTGATTTTTATGGGTGCTTTCAACCCCCCTTTCCCCTCGTCCGCCTTGACATGACTGATAACCTTTTTTTCGGCAGCGGGAGCTGACACCACCGTCTGTATCATCACAACATTTTTCCTCGCTCTTGTTTGCTTCCCTGAGGTTTACAAAAAAGCACAAGAGGAGGTCGACCGAGTACTCGGGGGACGATTGCCAAGTCACAATGATGCGGAATCCATGCCTTATCTCAATGCTCTGTTGAAAGAAACTTTGAGGTACGTTAGAAGCATATGGTTCCATATGTGTGTGGGTTATGAATGGGGGTGTAGATGGCAGCCAATCTTCCCATTAGGGATTTATCACTCGGTCCTCCAGGATGATATATATAAAGGATATCACATTCCTGCGAACTCCATTGTGATATCTAACCTCTGGTGAGAGCTTTGTTTTCTCCTCGAGGAGTAGCTGCTGCTGATGTATATTTAGGGCGTTGTTCAACGACCCAGCAGTATACCCTGAGCCTGAAAAGGTCAAACCAGAACGGTTTCTTAGGGATGGAAATCTGCATGTCCCGGGTAGGGATCCCTCAGATATGACTTTTGGGTTCGGTAGGAGGTGAGTAGACTCCCTGTTTCCTCTATTTGATGACTTCATATTTGCGTCATGCAAATAGGGCGTGCGCAGGGCGACATATTGCGGAATCGATCGTGTTCCATGTTGTCTCTTCCGTTCTCTCCTTATTCGATATCGCGAAAGCGGTAGATGCTGATGGCAATGCAATTGAACCTACATGTGAGTATACTACTGGTATCACAAGGTAAGGGTGTGCAGATGCGCCATACCGCTAGTCATTGACGTATACTGGCAGACAACCCCTGCCATTTAAATGCTCTATCAAGCCACGCTCGGAGGCAGCAGTCAGACTGATCCATTCACTCTCGTGACTGACTCCAATTTCTCGCGTGCTGGAATAGTGAAACCAACGGAACCAGCAACGCCTTACATAAATGAAAAGCGTTAAGTGAAGAAGCTCAAACTTGAAGGCGACCAACTTCATCCAATCTGTATTCCCTAGCTCTATTTTTTTTGGTTTGTTTTCAAATGAATAATACAATCAATGTTATGATGCAAGCCAGTGATCATTGGTTGTCGATCAGACCCTGACATCCCGCAGTCTGGCAGCATAGCAATGCCGTTACAGTTCCTGGCAACCTCTGCCAGGGTCAGGCTCTCTACCTTAACAGCAGTACCCCGCATGTTCGAGAGCTCTTCACCAAGTTCCCTCTCTTTTTCAAGCTTCGTGAGCCCATCCGGGGAGCCACCTCGGTATTCCCAACCAGGAAACCAACGAACATCCAACTATTCAAGACCATTCGGCACGGATTCTCCTGTAAATGTAATACATGGTCCTCAGTTTCTTCTATCGACTCCTGAACTCATGTAACCGATGAAGCATTTCCCGAAAGACATCGTGAAAGACACCCAACATCCTCGGCCTGACGATCCCTGGGATGCATGCTTCAAATTAGTACAGAAGTTTGACGATGAGCTATGCAAAGGATGGAGAGAGGAGATAGACACTTTGCTGGTTTTTGTGAGCTAATTTCGTTAGATCCCCCTCATCATTATACTAACCTTAACAGGCCGGCCTCTTTTCAGCAGTGGTCACTGCTTTCACGATCGAATCGGCAAAGGGGACTCCAAGGCGAAGATCCTATCCAACAGTTGACAGAGACTGTTTTAGCCATGAAAAATCAACTTGGTGGTGATTCATTGGCGACCAACGTGGCACCGCCTTCAACTTCGCGTTCTGGAGTAATCCGCCTCAACATATTTTGGTTCTCGAGCCTTACGCTGAGTTTATCCACTGTCATGATTGAGATTTTATGCAAGCAGTGGTTGCGGGAGTACCAAAGATACGAGGGCCTTTCCGCCAAAGACATATTCACGATACGGCAGATGCGATACGAGGGCTTTAAGAAGTGGAGGGTGCCAACTTTCTTGGCATCGTTACCCTTGCTCCTACAGGCGGCAGTGATTATATTTTTTGCTGGGCTGCTGGACTTTCTGTGGCACGTAGAACCTCTCGTGGCTGCGGTGGTCTCGTGTATCATTGGAGTTGCCATGACGGTTCTCATTCTGACAACAATACTCCCTTCTCTCCATCATTTCTTGTGCTTCTCCAAGCTCGACACAGAGCCTGACGAGCACTCTCAGTGTGCTTTCAAATCGCCCCAATCATGGGCCTTTCATGTCTTGGTTACGTTGTGCCTGAGCTCGTTTGCGCGCTTTCGGCCTATGTACCATCTTCAAGCTTACCTACAAGTTCCAAACTGGCTTCCTGAGGCCAACTGGGTTGAACACGACTTAAGGTGGCACACTAGTGGAAGCTTCGTCGAACGAGGGATGTCATGGATCCATAAGAAATTCGGCCGAAGTGCTGATGCTGCCCTATAACCTCATGCGTTGCCTTGAATCCATCGAGACCAGAAAGGCGGCGTCATGTGTCGCTTGTATTGTTCGAGAGGACATGGAGTCCGCTGCTACCTCTTCGATCGTCTGTTCTTTCGGCGCTCCATCGGATACAAAATCCACCACCAGATGGAAGTGCTGGCAAATTATCCTCCGACACAGCATTGGTTCATGCGTCCTTCCTGGTTACTATTCCATCGAGCTTGTCCCACACTATCAACTCTGTGCTTTGAGAGCTGCTTGCGGATTCTCGACACTGCGGATGGATCGGAGAGGATCTCTACAGCCCTTGAGATACTCAACACTTTCATTGGGACAACCCCCGTATCGCACGGTGCGTATCTCAGGCTCATGGGGTTCCCATGCCATCCTCTTGGATCTGCTAATGGCTGCCCTAGAACTCGCTATTCAATTATCCGCGAGATTAGGCCGCCTTATTCAGGAAAACTCTATCAAAGACGAAGATATACCAGCTTTCTGGACTATAATCGGTGCACTAGATCGTTGCTACGGCATCAATGATTGTAGTCCCCACGATCGTGGGCCACCATTACTCAGGCTCATCGAGCAATGGCTCGCTGCACCTTGTGATAATTCCGAAAACGATCTCTCTCGACTTGTGCAGTGCGTCAAGGGCTCCATCGACACATGGTGGTTCCTACCCCAATCCCTTGATTCAGCTACACTCCTCGAACGACACACTCCCAACACTAAAATTGCACCTTTGATATGCGTCCTCGAGCGTCGACTAGTATTGCACGGTGGAGCTGAAAACGTACTGCCGCCATGGACGGCGGCAACTTGGGAAGCTATGAAACAGGAGTTCCTGGGTGAAGGGAACTGCTGATTAATCCTGCATTTACGCGCCCCGGCCGTTACTAGCCGTCAGTATGTACATGATTCGTAATTCTTATGCCGAACGTATGGCTACGCTATAGCTAGACGTGATCAACCTAGCAGTTCCAGTAAACGGCTCAGTTCCGGCTTGAATAGCTTGGATAAACTGGGGGCCGGTGCGCGCATCATCAGTCTCTTGGTTCCAGCCCGATTCATGAACTTTGTGTATGTTCTTACCTGAGTAGGAGCAACCCCTTGATGTGCAACAAGGTAATCTCAAGATGCACCAGAATCAGCTCACGCTCATGAATCCGATGTATCTGTGACCTTGGGCCACTCACCAAAGAACACTTTCAGGTCCGCATTGAAGTTATTGATATCACCATCAGCGCTCACAAACGACAGCACCTGCCAATTTGAATTTGGTCCCCTCCAAAGCGTCCAGGTATGGCCTGCCAGTGAAATTCCCGAGGCTACCGGGGAACCAACAGGTTGAATGCTAACCATTTACGTCAAAAATCGGGTTGTCCGGCGGTGATACTAGATTGTCGGGTTCTTACCCTCCGAGACCGGAAAGCCAGATCATGCTGAAGGGGGGGGGGAAAGGGACCGGTCAATTACTTGAAATAAAGATGGGCCCAGTTTACACACATCTCGAATGATGAAGCGGTGGACGCCGGATCGCCCGAGGACCGAACGCCGGTCCATATGTCATAGCTAACAGTGTAGCAATGTCATTAATGGGGAGGCACTTGAGTTGAAGTCGTTATTAGAGGCTCACGACACGTCTGCTCTGAGACCGGCCGACTGCGTCTCGTAGTTCCAGTTCCATGTAGTCGGGGCCGATGCGACATTTTGCAACTGACGAGAATTAAATCAGCCTCCTGTTCTGATTTGCTTGTTCTAGAATTTATACCTGAACTCCCTTTGCTGAGTTTGATAAGACGTTAGGATCTGGATATTTTGGGATAGGATATTAAGTGCCCGGGTAGATAAGCGTTTTTATGTCCGGAAAAAAGAGCTCACAACTCTTGACATTGTTAGGATTCTGAGCCCAAGTGTAGTCGGTCGACCACGATACACTTGTTCCAGAGGTTCCAACAAGGGTTGAAGACTCTGAACCTACACCAGATTCTATAACAATAGCATTGATCAACTTCTATCACTTTGGTTGACACCACAAAATTTATAGCGTACGAGATCCCCACAGGTTTTGGCATAGAGTGTATTGGCCAGCGGGAAGGCAGTCGAATCGACCAGTGATAGTCTGCCCCGCGCAAAGCACAGAAAGCTGGAAGAGAGCAGCTGCAGAAACTAATTTGAAGAACATGACTAGCCCGGATTCACGTTATGCCGTGGGGCGGGGTCCCCCGACCTTTTATAATAAATCATGCACGAGCCGGGGAAACACAAGGCGTCTTCACTCGGTAAAACTCGCTTCTCGAAGAGCCCGTGCTCGGTACAAAGTATTCTCGTAGACAATGTTCGCCATAACCTCGGGGTCCTCGAGGTTTTGCCAGGAGGGGGAAGCCATATGCACGAGTCCAATAATAGAACATGTGAAGTAATATTACTGCGAGAACCAGGAACGCAGCTGAATGACGAGTGAGTTGCGATAATAGCTATTCTCGCAGGCCCACACACCACACGGGTCTTACTTCTACTTCGTCCGCCCTCGACTTAAACTATACTTCCTGACATGCCGAGCCACGCTGTCACACATTTATGGGCGGGCAGCCACTCCTAACACACTGTCTCAAACACAGTGATCTCCATGGTATCTACGCTTTCCCAGACTAAATCTGACGCGAAAGAAACATCAGCAGTGGGAATAGCATAAGATCTTGTTCTACTGTAGTTCAAGGCCACAGCAGAACCCAGAAGGAGAGAGAAACACCGTGGCTTCCCACAAAATGCTGGCAAGTTGGGAAGGTGTCTGATGCGAGTCATCGGTAATATTTGACAGAGATACTCATGGTTGTCAGACGATACCCAATGACCGTCCTCCTGTTTCAGGATTCTGGTACGTGTTGGCCAATCTTTGGGGCAGTATACCCAGACTCAATTTCGTGTGCGGTACACACGTGCTCTCTTTTATCCGTTGGTTCACCGCTTCGGGGGACGTTCCCTGACTTTGCACCTACAGTATAAGAGGACCATGAATGGAATCGTGATTTGTGTGCATTAGCAATATACATAATTGAGCCGTGAATTGACATCGAATTATTGGGTAGAATGGGTTTCTGCAGGTTTATCCGCAGTATTCAAAATTAGGGCACCCGATAACTGTGCCGAACTCTGTCCGACGGGGAATAAATATTAAAACCACGTGTGTGCTGCGACATACAAAGAGGGACTTACTGCCACCGTCAACGCCAACGACTGCCAACAATGCCTGGAAAACACCGCCGAGGCCCTCACCGGCCAAAAGACCAGCAGCAATAGCGAACATGTACATGTCGTAATTGGCGGGATTACGCCTATGCCAGAAGTAACAGAATGTTGAACCGATGGCCATGGCAGTGGGGTAATAGGTCTGGGGAACGACGAAGGCAAGACCGATGGCGTTCCAGTTGGGGACCCAGTGGTGGTATCTTTTGGGGACCCAGAAGTGCTTGATTGCAACCGTGAGAACACTGGCAATACCAAGTCCGATAGCAGTAAAACCGGAGGTCTTGGGGATGGCTAAATAAAAAAAAGCTGTCAAATAAACTGGGAGTCTCGGTGTCAAGGGAATACTCACGGAGACGCGGCCTAGGTGACCGCAATAGCGACAGGCGGCCCAAGCAGAGACAGAGGGCGCACTATATGTGCACTTACCAGACTCTGGCGGGTTGCTGACTCTGGTGTTAGCCGATATTTCTAGTGAACAGTAGATCGTGGACCCACATGATACAGGGAGATGCCTTCGTGAAGAGGATGAAGAGACCGCAAGTCAGGAACACAGCAACAACGGAGCCGCAGAGCTGAGCAATAAACTGGTTGCGGGGCTTAGCACGAAGGAGGTAACCGGTCTTTAAATCACCGGTCATATCCGCGGCCTGGCCGGAGGAACCGGCGGCGACAACACCAGCAGTCAAGTTGAGAGTCTGAGCAGACCTGAGATCAAGACCAGTAGCCTTGGTGATGCCACCGAAGATAAGCTGGGAGGCCTTGGCGACGGTAGAAACAGGGTTAACGTCGGTATAACCAGTGGACTGGACGGCGATGAAGGAGAAGAGGAACCCAAGGATGAGGGAGAGGATAGCTTCGCCAACATTCATATTGAATTGAGTGGCAAGGATAGCACAGCACATGACCGTGCTGGCAGCAAGACCACTGGTCCACCATAAAGTCGGAATGCGGTCTTCCATCGGAGTCTATAAGACAAAACAGTGAGGCGTGAACTATGGTGCAATCAAAATCTCGCGTTACCTGATCCTCATCTTCTGGGTTGAGCTCGCGGTCTCCACGGCGGAACCAGTTCTTAGGGTTGAAATTATTGGCCTTTAGTTGGAAAAGGAGAGGAGACATGGTGAGGAAAACATCAGCGAAGGAGTAGAGCATCATGATCAGAACACCAGGCCAAAGCAACCAGTAACGAGGAGATGGGCGATTGACGTATTGATCGGGATCAGTGAAAGAAAGGCCGACGTAAGAAACAAGAGGATAGTCATCGCTAGCGGAGATGCCGAATGCAAGACCGTTCTTCACAAGTGCAGGAGAAACTGGTTTTCTATGCTGAGAAAACTAGTAGCTGGAAGAAGGTAACTTCACTCACTGATGCCCCAAGCAAGGACAGCACCACCGACTGCGTGCATGTCATGAGATTCATGATGTTGAGAGTGAAGGGGAAAAGTCACATACAGAAACTCCAGCTGGCGTTAAGACCGCTAAGCATACCAGCACCAAAGAAGGCGGGCGTAAATTCGAGAATCCAGCCGTAGTTCTCAAGGGCGATGAATACTAGTAAAGCCCAGACGGTAAAGTGTCCAGCCAATATGCCAGTCATATATCTTATCCATGAATAAGAACGTTGCTCGAGCGAGAAGAACGTTGGCGAACTCACAATCCCAGGAGCATAACCAGTCATGACCTTGTAGACAAAGACGGCGAGGAACGAATAAAGTAAGGCTAGTGATTTTTTCCTGGCAGCGATGGCACCGGTCCTACTGTTGTGCAGAGAACGAATGGTGTATGCCTATGCGCAATCAGTTTAGTTCAATGGGAGATAGCGAGGTATTCGATGCTTACGGTTGCGGCAGGGGTGGGGAAGGTAAGCTTCTGGTGCACGATATAATATCTACGGAGGGGTATGACGAAGAAAACACCAAAGAAGCCGGCGCAGACGGTGAGGGCAATGAGCTTGCCAATATCCTTCTCGGGGAGATCGGACAAGAGGTTCATGCGATACATAGCCGGAATTGCAGAGACAAAGAGGATACCCAAACCTCCAGATGCTATCAAAATTTGTGAGTTGCTCCCCCGTGGCTGAATATTATTTGCGGTATTTACCAGTTGCAGCACTGAATAACAATAGTCAGCATGGTTATAAATATAATAAAAAAATAGGGGAATTACACTACCTTTGAACAGTACAGTTTTCCTTAGGCCCAAAAGAACCGCCAAAGAGACGGCCCAAAAGGCCAGATTCAGGAAGTAACTTGGAGATGGGTTTGAGGATAGCAAAACCGAAAATGGCCTAAGCAAGACAGTTATATCTAGGATAGTGAGCTCCAACCAGGAAACGACTTACACCGAACAGTTGTGGACCGAATGTGAAGCCGGTCTTCAAACCGAGATAAATGTTGGATGCACCAACTAGGTAAATTGTCAGGGCTTATGGGCGCTAAAATGAATTCATTTCATGGCATACCGACTGCGCCGAGAGCACACCCAACAAAGATGGCTCTGAAGGTGAGTTGGTGAGTCTCCTCTGGAATACTGGGGTCAATGGGAAAGGGTTTTGAACTACCAACGGGTCAAAAATAGGAGGAAAGCGTGAAGCAAGGGTACATACACATCATGGTCGTCGTAGCTCTCCTCTAAAACGTGATGAAGCCCCTCCTCTGAAGCGATCTTTTCCTTCTCCTTCGTAGAGGAGCCATCCACCGAGGCGTTGGTGCGATACCTGAGCTCGTCGACGGTGTCAGTCATTGTCGCTGGAGATTGTCGCCTAAGACTGCCGGTGCTGAGGCACAAGGGAGCTTGCTTCCGCACGGGGAACGGGGTGGTAACGGAAAAGGAGGAGAAGACTTCCCGCTAGCCTTTTGTAGTTGTACAGCTGAAGAAGAATGATGAATCCGGGGGGAGCAGGAATCACAAAGGGGGAATTCAGTTGCCAGGATGCATCGTATGGCAGACGGTCAATGTGGTTCTTGAGCCCCATTCACGTGGGCAGGAACTATCAATTCCAGCTCGCTAGAGAGATCCCTCCGATTCTGTATGAGCCAGTGAAAATCGGCGACACGCTCCATGCAGCGTTTGTGCGGAGATGTATATAACCACAATGTGTGACCGTGTGAAACACTTGATATTCCGAACTTTGAATCTCCGTTTCTCAAGTTCCATTGTCCCAACGCTTGATTTTTGCGACTTTCAAGGCAAGGCAAAGCAACAGCTTGTTCCACCACAGACCAATCAACGCTCTTCCGTGGCTTCCCGATTTACCGGACTTCACAACTCAAACGCTATTTTTATGTGAACTTTCCCACTCTGGAGCATAAATGGGCTTCTGAACGAATCGCATTGTTCCAGTGACTCCAATAAAAGATTTATTCTTAATCCCATATGCAAGGGACGAACCTTGGTTCCTCGTGGTGCACAATTGCCAAGCGATTTCAATGTGGTGATCAATCACAACGTTGCTAGCTGAATGGGCCTAAATCTCCTAGGTCACATGGATTCTGTGTCACTCGACAGCGCGACGAAGGTTGGTATACTCATTCACCTGTTGCTAGATCTTGATGATCATGGACTGTAAATTTGTGGACCTACTGACTGTGGCCCCCGTTCCTGCTCGCGTCCTTGTCTACGATATGCTGCTCGTCACACGGATCATGGGTCCCGAGGTTACGAACTCAACTTTGACCTCTTGGCACCACACCCTAGCAAAAAATAGCACAATTGGTGACAATTTTAATTCTTCTTTTCAGCTTTGGGCGAAGCTCCAATCCAAAACTTATCGCACAGCCCAAGTAGAAGCCCCGTTCCCTAATTCTTATCGGCTTTCGGATCGATATCATGGGCACAGATCCGGCGGACGCTACTCCGCTTGCTTGTACCCGATCGAAGAGAGAAATGTGGGCATTAACGACAAGCCTTGCCGTAATAATATACACCTTCAATTCAATCTCCCTTATCTCCCTGCTCAAGGTGAGCGGGATTATCCGCATCTTGTCCATTTAAAATGAAGATGATAAACAGCTCCCGCCACAGGAGAGAGAATCACGAGGACTGGCTGCACGGGTACTCTTTGGCACCTCCGCTGTCCACGTAATACTCTTGTCTTCGTATCACGAAACAGCACAGAACTCATGCGGTGGGCGCATCTGGGCGCATCTAGCGTAGCACATGGACATATTCAGGGACGAGACCTATTCAAAGAACCTACCCTTTTAGACACGACTGACTGGCAAGCAGATGGCATATTTGTTATATTTGTAATAGATACCCCGGTGATGTCAACCCCGATAGCGAAAACATTATTAAGTCCATTCAGTTCGTGGGTGAATTGGTGATCCGCGCAAACTCCCTACAACTTACCCGGATATCGATTCTAGGATTTACAGGGGGGCAATTAGCGATACTTTGAGTTGAAGATGTCCAAAGAATCCGGCACTAGTCTTATCACAACTCTTGTCAGAATGCACAAGAGAATACGTTGGGGGCAGGTCGTGATCAAAGACAGGGGCTTCTTTAAATAGCCAGACCCATACGTTGATCTCGGGTTCTCTTCTCACCCAGCCCTTTGACAATTTCAGACCATCATCTGTCAACTCTGTCAACATCGTCAGTGGTGTATTTTTGCTGCCCCGCTCTACATTCCCCGCATTCCGAGGAAAGTAAAATTTGTTATTTTTACCTCTGGCATTATGTAGCGCCGAGAACGTCGGTGTTGAGAGGAAATAACACCAACACAAAGAGGGGAACCGCACTCAACAGTATTATTCTCAGGTGTAATTTTCTCAGGTGGTTGCTAAGTTTGTCACGATTCCATTCAGCACTATTCTTAATTGCTCAACATACAATAGAGTCCGCTGCAACCTCAAAGGCTATATAGCTAATCGAGGTGTGAACTATTCTGTAACCAGGTGGTTACAAGTGAGTCAATTTACATCAGTCTGAACGGTACGTGGATTGTACGATGCAAAAGAACTACTGTGACATGTGTGATAGCCAACAGGTATCTAGGTAATTAAGGACAAATACTTGTTACACTTTCCCACCCGCAGTCTTAAGATCATGAGATGTACAAGAGCCACTCGCGAACGCCTGGTTACAATCGAATGGCCACTTTCTCATATAGCCTTCCGTGACTGACGAGCTTTCCGCCTGTATTAGCTTTTGCATTTGCACGTCCCAACTGTACGCTCGACCATTTGGAAATTGGAAGGAGCGTCTATGAAACTCCAGTCGCTGCGTCCGGCAAGCCTTCCCACCTCGGATCTTAGTATGCTTTTAGTAATTATGCAGCATACTGCAGTGGCACATCTAGCTGCTAGCGACACAGATAGTCGCAATCTAAGATCTCACTGACTATGGTTCAATTATTCATACAACTTGCAGCTGACATCAGGACGACTCCATGGAACCCGGTAGTTGTTCCAATGTTTTAGCGTCGACATAGGTCCGTAAACTTCAGCTCGGAGACCCCATCAAAAAACATTCGGCAAGCTCCGGTAGAACATCCTGCAGGGGAGCGAGGGGGCAGAGGCAACATCTGAAATGGTTGTCGCGTGTCTCTTCAACATACGGACACAAGTTGAGGCGCTGACCCGGATTCATGGCCCCGCTCCAAAGTAATGCCGGCAATCCATATCCCCTATAGTCCAGGTGCCGATGACTTCTCTGGTGGCACCACTGACAAGATCACAGCCATACACACTAGGACGCAAGTGTTGTGCCGACTTACGGCGAGATCCTTAGAAAGGTTCCTTGCCTCTGGCACAACCTACAGACTTGGTAGGATTACCCTTTTATGCCACACCGGCACCTCTTGGACACAACATGTTGGTTGATGGCCCACAGGACCGCATGCTACTGGCAGTGGGTTTCAAGTTTCTCCTTTGAGCAGCTTCCTCCCCGAACCGGTTTATTACTCTCCACAGGTGCCCACGCTCTTCCAAGGTGTTTTACGCATTCAAGACGGAGGACGAGCGAGGGCAATTCCAAACGACAGATCTGGATGCAGTGAAAATTCCGAAGGCTTTGATCAGCCCACCTGGCACCTATGTATGCGCCTTGGACTTTCCCTCGTTCTTCGGGAATGTTTCTGGAGCTTCTGGAAGCTGGGTCCGAATCTCGGAATCAAGTTGACTTTTGATGTCGGGTGCCTGGAGATTAACTTCTCTATTGTTCGGGGATAATATGTCGCGGGGACTCTGGAGTGAGAAGAGAATTGACACAGCGCCGGCAAAATGATCACAAGGTTCTTCTCCACACATAAAAAAAAAAAAACAGAAATAGGTATGCTATTTTCCGGAAGTGTAATGGTGAGAGCTAATCGAGTGTTGCCTGGCTTGCTATCATTTCACGGTCTGGTTTCTATTTACTGTGTATCTAGCCTTTCACCGGGATTGTTGACGTGCTGGAGCGGCCAAACTCAAGGCCTCACCGGTCATCCCGAGCATTTATGCACCCTGTAATGTACAGTTATGGCTGACGCTGTCTCTCTCGTTATCCACGTTATACCGATATTCTGGTTCATCCTCTCAATAGCCAGCTCAAGAACGGTTGCTCGATCACCTCATGTAAACTTGCCAAAGAAAACAAAAATGAGAAAAAAGACAGGTGATGCGAAGCCAGGCATATCAAGCCATCTAGGTACCAGCCATACCTATAACTCCGACATGATCACGAATCTTCGCAATTTCACTCGCAGTCAACCCCCCCTTACTCGCCCGCAAAAAGTCCTCCCAAGCCTGTAATGCATCGCCTTCCATAGTGAACTCGTGCCTGCAACCACCACCCCGCATCAATCCCCATGCTTCAGTAAGGTACCGAATGAATCGCACCTTAAAAACATCAACAATTTCTCCCAGAATTCCGGACTGGCCACAGTGTGGTGATACGTCGATAAACTCTCCACAGACATTTGGTCGGCCGCCGAATCCAACGTCAACAAAATATCCTTCTCCGGCGCACCACGAAGCGCATCCGAGGATGGGCTAGGACTAAGCACGATCGATGGAGTACGTGAGTGCCTCGCGCCTTTGGCGCCCACTCCCGGCTTGTTCCCGGAGATCGATTGCCCGCTATCAGGATGTTCTACAGAGAGATTTGAGCTCGTCATCATGGGTGATGCGCCTAGTGAGGAGGGCGATGGTGGAGTTTCTTTCGGTCTACTTGGATCCCAATTAATTCCGGGTTTGACCATCAAGTTGACGGTGTCGCCTTGTTGGATGTTGTACTCCTTTAGGAGCTTACCGTCTGCGAGTGCCTTGCCTTTGACAAGTAACCTTTGAGCGTCAGCAGGCGGAGCAGTGGGATGGGATGTGGCGAGTTGGGATTTGATAGTGGCGATGGTGTCGGTTGGGGAGACAGTCAAGTTGTATGATGCGGGAGGCTTAAGGGATTTAAATGTCAGTGCGATCTGGGATGGGGCTGTGCGCAACGCGGATTAGGTGGGATGCATGGGTATGGCCGAGATCGTATCAAGGTTGTATGGAAATGTTGTAGCCGTGTTAAGATGCGTGTAATCGAGTTCAATGGTTGCATAGAGAAGTAGAGTGACCATTGACGTCAAAGTAGAGGTAACCATTAGCCGCCCTGCGCATTTGATCGTACAAATGCATTGAAAGCTCACCAGCAGCAGCCGATCCTGAGCTCTCAGCATGAGGTCTTTCCGGCGGTGGCGGTAGCTGGATCTATTATCCGGCCAATGATCGGGAGGCACGTTGATAACTTGCGTTCACCACGGGGTAAGAGAAACGAATAGACGTACAGGAAAGATAGGGATCCGTTTCAGCGAGTCCTGGGGGGGTTGCTGATAGTCGTTGCCGTATGTGATTGGCTGTGTTGATAACGTATTCAAAAAAGCTCTTGCAAACGCGAGTTCGCCCTGTTCCGCCATTCTGATGAACCTC
The DNA here is from genome assembly GCA_023014365.1 of Lepiota brunneoincarnata. Taxonomy (NCBI): domain Eukaryota; kingdom Fungi; phylum Basidiomycota; class Agaricomycetes; order Agaricales; family Agaricaceae; genus Lepiota; species Lepiota brunneoincarnata. The sequence goes on from JAEBUN010000019.1 coordinate 762,586, forward strand.
TCCAGGCAACAATGTCGACGATAACTGAGATTATTGCACACGTGACATGGCGTTATCCATCGTCACACAATCACGCAACCGTCGGTGACAAGAGGCGACCAGTTGAAAGTGCAACAAATAATAATCAATGGCAGTGAGTCTCTACTTGGTTACTGAAAACACGATATCTCATCATACATTCTAGTCAGGCTTTGGCTTTACAGGAGGTGAGTCCACCTTCCGACCACCCATCCGTCACATCAGGCTTCCGAAATCGCCCTACGCGGTGCTAACTGGCCAGCTCGGAATTTCTAGGACGCTCACGGTGTTTCGCCTACTGGCAGGATTTTTCAAAAGTACGTGGAGACAACCTGACGGTCATACTTGTCATATACTTATCTGCTTGAACAGTGCTATGCCGGTACTAATGACCCCAAGACCTGCTCGCCCCAATTAATAGACTACTTTGAGTGCCTGCACCACCCCAAGGAGGTTCGTCATTTTCCCTTCGCCTGCGTTTTCGTGTTCTGAACTGAGTATCATACCCTTCTTTCCAGCTCGCGCGCGCCAAAACGGTTGAACAGGAATTCCTCCGTCAGGCCCAAGCTGTCGCAAAAGAGGGCCGCAAAGCCGCCGATGTACTCGCAGATGGCGCAATTGTCGGTCTTGGGATCATTCAACAATCACAGGAGGGGAAGGGAGAGAAGGGAGGGAAGCAGTCATGAAACACTCGCAGAGATTGAGTTGATGTTATTGGAGGAATAAGCGGCGATTGATATCGTCGAAGTTGCTAGGGCGTTGACATCTACCTCTTTCCCTGCTCTTTCTGCTTGTGGTCCATATCACTCTCACCCCTGCCAACGAAATAAACCTTCTAGACTTTTGAATATGCCCAACGCCTCAAGCTTCATCAGCCAACCAACGACATGATTATTTCGGAGACAAGATCTCCTCAGAATTCTACTCATGCTTCCCTGACAAGAGCTGTCTTCCGGACACAAGGTACCTTGATGTTCGCCCCTCTTCCTTGTGGACCCGTGAGATGCCTCCGGATAAGGGGTTAGGGATTTGTGACTAGGCCGGAGGTTCATTCCACTCTAGAGCCCATAATTTCCTGAGATTGTGCACTGTCGAGAATATCAATGATCGAGAGGGGCTACATGCTACATAATTTATAAAAAATCTGTAAGGAATTAACTAAAGCTACAGGGAAGAGACACGTCTGATAACTGCGTAGTGTTGCTGGGACGAAATAGACGAAAATATCGTGCTGGGGGAAGTCAAGCGAAAACGCTGGATGTGATACTAATGCATATGTCCATGGGCCACAACTTCTTGTGTCTTGATGACCGGGACTTGCCAGGGAAGCTGCGCAACACCAATCTCGTATCCCGATGTGTGACTCCTCCTTGACGCCGAACACGGGGATGAAGCGCGCGGCGAGGGCATCTCAATCATCACAACCACCTGTAACATCTCCTCCTGCTTCGCTTCATCCCTGTTTTCGCCAGATTTTTGAATGTACCCAGAGTTTTGTGTACCGTGTTCCACATCGTAGCCATTGTATTCTGTCTGACCTCGCTCTCTGCGGCGCGACGACCCAAGCCACGAGGTTGGCACCAGGTAATGAAAGATGCCATGCGATGGTACGGACCGTTCCTGTTGACGGCGCGTGTCCTCCTCCCCTCCGCGTGGTGTTATAAGATCATTAGGATTCTGAACATATGGCAATTCTTGAGTGAGAGCAGAGCTTTGTGATGTAGAGGAAGTTGAATGTGTTCGGGGAACAGAGGATAGAGTCGTCATTGCGGGCGTGGTGATGTTATTCCTTCTTTCATAGGGACCCGTAGGGTTTCGCGCGCGATCCGTGCTGAGAGGGCCTGCGTCACTCACTTGCTTTGAATTAAGTTCGTTATCGGGAGGAATAATTATCGCAGCCAAAGGCTAGAAACCACGAGCCACAGCAAGAACAGAGGGGAGCGAAACATTTATCAAAACTGGCCCCCACTCAGAACATATCAGGAAAGCACTCACAGTCATGTCCTTCCATAATGATCCATCCTCCGCCCTGGCCCAACTTTTCTCCATCAGGAGGGGCGGATTATAGCCCACGTCGCCTCCTTCCATCCTCTCTGCCCATGGCTCCAGGTTCCATTCGAACCTGGCTCTGCGCTGCGCTGCGAACCTCCTCCTTGACAAGATGCCACAACCAGCAAAAGTGAAGAGCAGAACGACGAAGGTAATGAGAAAGCCAAAGAAATAGCTAGCTCCACGCTGCATCCCCCCACTGCTGTTGTCGCTATCTCGTGTTGCGCTGCTGGGTCCGGGGAACGTGCCAGAGAACGTGAACGTAGTGGACATGATAGGCCTGAGTGAATGATTATTCATTCCAATCTTTTACTCGTCCTCCGACACAGGTCACATGACGTCATTCGGCGCTATCTGAGTCGCTCCGCCCGGAATCTAATCTACTCGGCTCTGCTCTCCCTACCACGACACCACTCTCTGCTGCGGTTTCATGGTAGCCCATAGCTGCACATAGGCACGCCAAGCTGGCCCCAATCACCGACTTGCATGAATGTTTGAGGTGTTTTTTCCCTAGGAGCGGTAGCTTACGGATAAGTGTCGTCATCTGGGGCGTTGACTAACCATATTCATTTCTGCTGGGCACTGGTGCAAACAAAAGACATTGACCTTGGCGTCCAAAAGCGGGATCGAAGCTTGCCTCCGAATTAACCCTAAGTCCGCGCCTAAACTCGCCTGCCAGAATAGGCCGCCCTAGCGACTGAAGGTGCTGAACAGGAGCTGCTGGCCCCTTTCCAATGCTACTCGACCCCCAGTAATGAAACTAAAAACAGGTAAGAGGTCTATGTCTATCTCCTCTCTCCACCCTTTTATGCAGTAGTTTTGAGGTATACGTCTCAGAGATCACCCGGCCGAGCAATAAGAGCGGGGGAGAGCCAGGTATCACGAATTGGATCAAGTCAGCTGGCACCGAACTTCTCTGTTTTCTGCTGCGGTGATCGTAAGAAGGGCTCCTATTTATCGTACGGTTTCAGTTACAGGAAATCGAAGCTTAGAAATACACATGTCTCTTTATTTCGCTCAACTTGCTATCCCAAACAGCGGAAAAGGTTGAGCCAGTCATGATAATGAGCGGATCAATCTCGCTGCTGCCCCCGAGCGCGGTTTGATAGAACATTTAAATGGGATGGGTTGCCTTTCAGGAGATGTCAATGCTCGACAGTATCCGAGTCACACGTTTACATACACTTACCTTGCGATACCAGTAGTATACTCGCATGTAGGTTCAATCACACTTCCGTCGGTATCTACTGCTTTCGCAACGTCGAACAACGAAAGAACGGAAGCAGCGACATGGAACATCGCCGATTCTGCGACATGCCGTCCCGCGCACACCCTATTCACAGGAACCAAACATGAAGTTGCCAAAAAAGAGGGAATTAGGGAGTCTGCTCACCTCCTCCCGAACCCAAAATTGGTGTCCGAAGGATCCCTGCCTGGAACATGCAGCTTTCCATCCTTGAGGAACCGTTCTGGTTTGACCTTTTCTGGCTCAGGGAATTCTGCCGGGTCGTAGCACAATGCCCTAGGGTATGCGTACATCAGTCAGTGGCTGCCCAACCATGAGAAAAGTGACAGCGCCGCCTCACCAGACATTGGGTATCACGACGGAGTTTGCAGGAATATGATACCCCTTATACACATCATCGCGGAGTACCGCGTGATAAATCCCTAATGGAAAGACTGGCTGCCATCTACACTCTCCTTCGTAAACCACAAATATATTGAACGGCACGTCCCTGACGCACCTTAGGATTTCCTTCAACAGTGCATTAAGATAAGGCATGGATTCCATATCACTACGGTTTGGCAATCGCCCCCCGAGCACTTGATCCGCCTCCACTCGTGCTTTGTTGTACACTTCGGGGAAGCAAACAATAGCAAGGAAAAAAGTCGTGATGGCGCAAACAGTAGTGTCAGCTCCAGCTGCAAAGTAAATTTCAGTCATGATAAGGCTCATGAGGGGAAGAGCGGGGCCGAACGTACCGATAAAAACTTGTCCGGCTGTGTCCTTTACGAGCTGTTGTTCGCTTGGAGTGAGGCGACCATCGTTGAAGTCCTGTTGACAACGTGATACGAAGCTATCTGTCGAGGTTCCATCCTCCTACAATCTGCATATAGCCCCCAGAAGGCCTCCCTAGAAGAGGGGGAGACGTACAATTGCAGTGAGGGCGGCATTATAGGGCAGGTTCAAGAAGTCAAGCATCTCACGCCGCAACTCCTTGACTTTGTCCTTCCAACCTGTCCCTGGAAATCCTTCAGGGATGTGGCGAAGGAAGTAAAAAGCCTCTGCAAGGAAGGTTCCAGGGTTCAAAGAATTGGAGAGCCCGACGATCATGTGTTCCGCCTGCTGTACATAAGGATCGTGCGTGGGCTTGACTTCGATGCCGTATGTCATGGATATGGTAATGGCACCGACCATACTGCAGCGGTGCATGTGAGAGATACTGGCCATGTCCCAGACTGCATGACTCACTGCCTGATATGCGCAATGAAGTTCTCGGGTTCATCGAGCAAGAGATTGAGGAATATGTGAAGCTTCTCCGTTTCGTGTGAGCTGTGGAGAGATGTGTCGGAGGGATGAATGTATCTCAGGAAGAGACGTCTCCTCTCCTTCCAAAGGTCATTGTATGGCGTCAAGACCATGAGCCAGTCCCATCCAACCCTACAATAATTATGGTCGATCAGTTGTAGGGTCAAACTGGCGCTTACAATTCAAATATGACTCTCGATATCGCCCTAAAGAGCTGGGGTTATCGGGGCACGGGAGCAACGGGTTCGGCAAGCCCTACCGACTGGAATAAATCGCCGACCGCTTCTCCAAAAGCTCATCCACGGCTTCCCCTGACTGCAGGACGACTATTGAATTGCCAGCGGCCTCGACATGGAGAATGTCGGTATCTAGAATACGACTAAAGCCAATGGGAGCATGGTATGACAAGACACGTACCGTAGTCTTTGGCCCACTTGGAGAATGTGTACCACTGGGACTCTGCGGGTAGATCGAGAAGGTTTTTGATCAAGGGAAGCTTTCTTGGCCCGGGTGGTAGTGGGAGCTGGGAACGCTTGGGTAATCGCAGCCAATAGACCACGACGGTCAGGAACCCAAGAGCAATGTAAGATCCATAGCCCATATTTTCAGCTGTTTGTATGGAATAAGAGACTGGGGAAGGTTGGGTGGATGCAAACAATTGAAGTTTATGAGGAATGGATCACTGTTCCTTTCCCGAGATGTCTTCCAACACCCTAAATCCACACGAGAAGGATGCCACATATTGGCAGGGATGCCATGTCCTGCGATTCTGGGTGTCTGGTTAATGGGTAGCATCAGATGGCGGACGCCTCGGTGGACTTCCCTGCCTTCTGCCATGGAACCAGGCATTTCGCAGCAGGTAGCCTGGTTCCGTTTTTACAAACTTGGGTCTCCCATCTTTATTGGTCAGAATGGTTGAGTGACGGAAAAACAAATATAGGACAGTTAACGCTTCCTATTCTCCGTGGAACATCCAGAATGCAGGATCCAGTCACAGCTGAAATGTTGAGTTGGTGCTATCAGCTTATTGGTCCGCCAAATCCAGCATTCTCTCACCGTTCCATTTTCTCTTCAAACTGGATTTTTCTATGCTGACACCAACATTACTATGAACTTTGAAGATATCGGGGTCCGCGAGGAAGATGTAAGAATCATCGATATCTAATTTCTCAATTTCATACATATATCACACTGTAACACCCCCTCATCTCAACCTACCCAGTATCGAGCTCTGTCGGCTATTCCTCCGTTCTCCTTACAATTTAAGCTTATAAATCAAGTGTATTTATTTTATCTGGACCCCTCATAGCACAAGATCCACCTTCCATGATGTCAGTGGTCATCAAGAGGATTTTGTCGCATTGCCTCACCGCGACGCGTATTTATCGATCTTTTCGGCTTCCTGCCATCCATGGAGCCCCAGAATACAGAATCTACTCACAGTTCATATGTCGAACTGTTTAATAAAGAGATTGGCCTGAGTTCGAAGTCCACTCCATCTTCTCCGGGTTCCTCCATGCTGGATACCGCTCAAGATGAAACGTTGATTGTCTTCTGTACCAAGCCTTCGCTGGCCTCAATGCCCGACGCCAACCCGTAAGCGAATCTAATCGATCAAAAAGTCAGGATCAAGCAAGGGTAGGGTTCAACCCGCGGTTGGTGAATAATTTTCGAAGAGATGCTGGCGCCCGTACCCACTAGTGACCGGTGACCCTTCAGCATATGAATCCTCCTCATTCGCTGGGATTCACATTCACGTTGTTTTTCACATTACGTGCAATGTCCTACACCGTGACGTCCGGGACGGTGTTGCTCGGCTCACGGCTTTGCACACGACACCAGATCCAGCACCGACCACCACTACTAATTTGTAATGTCGTTAATCCAATTCCCCTGTACAACTAGGTAATCACCGGATCACGGTATTGCAGGAACCAGCTCCAATAGGGATCAATGCTTATCACTGTCCCCATGCATTGTTGGGCTTTGTCTGACAAGTGATCGGAAAACTTATCGGAAGTGCCAATGGAGTTCCGGAAAAAGACCTCAGTTCGAGCCTAAACCTTACTCGAGCAGCCCTGTGGCGCCCTACTGCGGTCTTAGGCGATGGTAAAAATCCTGAACACGGTCGGTGGTGATCTTGCAGAGGATATCCATACCTTACATAGTTCCCTCAGGCACCAGTAACAGAACGTAAGATTAGACATATATTTCCGAGATACGAATAAGGAGATAAGCGGACCAGTTATCATGGCAAGAGGACAGAACCAGAGAATGAGTACAAAACCCTAGGGCGATTTCGCAGCTCATGGCTACAGCATCGGCAAGTCACCATAGGGAGAGAACCGCCGTGGTAAAACCCGCCAAACCATTTCTTTTTTGTCCCTGAGACGGAGAGCGTTTTAGACGAGACTGCTAGACAAAAGAGGGAAGGAAATAAGCAGAGTGAAAAACATCGTAATGGAAAGAAGCTTATTAAAGGACAAGAAGAGGAAGGGTCATCTTCACTTGCCAATCGCAAGTCATTAGGATCGCGATTCATTGGGATCAGGTACCCTTCCTACTCCTCATTACTTTATTCCTCAGTGCCCTTTCCTTGAGTTCATTTTCTCGCTTTTCGAGTTCAACATGCTCTTTGCCACCCCGTGCCTATAACCGCAGAGACGATGAGAACAGGAACATTCATAACGACAAGCAGAACATACGCCATCACCCGGCCCTTCATCCCACTTGCTCTTCCTCCTCTCAGCTTCAGCCTGACCCCGAATCTTGAGCTCCTGTTTGGCACCGCTACCACTAGGACCAGAACTCTTTTCGTCATGTTCCTCATCCACATCCATCCTATCATCCCGACGCCTCGGTGTTTGACTCCGACTCCGGTCGTCATACCGTCCCCTTCCGCCCCTCTCCTGAGGTCGTCGTTCGCCACTTCGGCCCCGTCGTTTGGGCGACGGCGATCTAGAAACCGTCGAGTTCGACGGACTCCGCCTGCGTACTGTACGAGGACCTGGACTCTTCCTCCTATGTGGGGGACTGGCACTTCTGCGCCTAGGATACCCACGCGGACGAGGCGACCTTGAACGACTGGGTGAGTCGGAGCGGGAACGGTCGCTGGGAGGGCCGCGGCGCCGGCGAGGAGGGCTATCGCGACGACCTTTATACTTGCGATCTCGGTCTCGATTTGGAGGGGTATAGGAGGGCGAACGACGACGCCGCCGAGGGAGGATGGGTGTGCGTGAGCGGGACCGAGACTGTGTAAGAGGGCGGGACCTAGCACGGGACCCCGAGACCGAAGAACGACGACGTGGAGGTGGTGGTGAGCGGGAACTCGAGCGGGGTGGGGTCCTTTGGCGGGGAGGCGAACGGTACCTTCGTGGAGGCGAACGAGATCCTCGCGAGGAAGCCATTGAAGGTGACCTACGTCGCAGCGGGGGACGAGATTCGCGACGGCGCGGTCCCTAGATATCCACCCAAAGCGATGTTGACATAAGCTCCCTTGTGTGTATGGTAGAATTTGGGCACTTACGCCGCCGGGACCGCCACCTCTACCTCCCCACCCAGAATCCCGAAGTGTTCGGTCATCTTCAGGTCCGCCCCTTCCACCCCTTCCTCGTCCCCTTCCTCGTCCCCTGCCTGGACCACCGCCTCTGCCGCGCTCAGTGTCCTCTAATTTCGTCAAGACGAGCCCGACGATCGCGTTCACCTATTGCCCGAGAGTCGTTCTCGCGCGCCTTGCGCATCTCTTGTTTCTTTTCTTCGACCATTGTACGTGGAACGCCTGTCACATCCTCCTGTGCCTCGAGCAGGAGTTTCCAGAGTGCTGACATGAACGCTGGAGTATCTTTCGTCAAGAAACCTGTAAGGTTGATTTGCATTTTTCTGGGATCCGGTGTCTAAGGACAAATCAGCGGTTGTCCAATGACGATAATCGTGAGTGGGGCGTACCGGCTGAGACTCATCTTCTAGCAAACCCATGGCGTACTCAACGACGACTTCATCCTCAAATCCGACCAGTTCGATAATTTTTTTTGCGATCCAGGGCCTGATTACAGTCAAGTTCACTTTGCGCATGTCCACCTACATAAGATTCCGGTTAGAATGTACATAGATCTGTAGAGAACTGTCGCTTTTCTGACCTTTTGATCGAACTCTGGAGGAAATTTCATACTTTTGAGCAGCTTAGTTTCCTTGTCGGAAAACCGTCTGTCCTGCTCGGCAGACGTACCCTTGAAGAAACCTATGGTCTCACTGTAGCCAGGGTGTTTCCGAGGTTGTGAAGGGCGACTCACCAGCATCAGCCATTATTGTCGTGTTCAAACGAGAGGTGGCCGGTGACCGGACCCAAATACCTTTTCGTGGGAAAGTCTTTGTACCTCCCTGGACTCAATTGTTTATGGCCAAAAACAACGTGAAATAATTTGCGATCCGGGTTCCTCAAAGTTCGTGGCAGATGTGGTACGTTCGAGTTCGTTTCCGGGTGGTCAATGCAGGTAATCTGACACTGCTTCGAGGGTTGCGGCTGGGCATTGACATCAATAGGTCCAGGTCGATCCAACATGTTTAGCAGCACCCAGCGTGGAGGAGTCAAGACAATCATCTACCTCTGATATATGAACCGAGTAATCATTACAGCAATCAACGTTTCAACGTTCAACTGTGACAGCGTTTAGGAAGTTCACGGAGAAGGGCTGAGAGCAGGAAGCCAAAAAGCATTTTTAAAGGTGTCCGTCGGGGCGGGGCACCCTATGACTTATCGAAAACAACCTGCGTTTTGGCTAATGGTCCGTGACACCAGGCACCTCTGGGCTGTCTCCCCACGCTGATTCCTGACTGACGGAAGAAAGGTGGTGTTAAGAAGCCCCTCTAGACGCCCGTCGTCCGATTCTGCCGTTCATTAAACACCACAATCGCAGTAGTACCGCAATGCGTGGTCTTTTTACGTCGTGATTGGCCTCTTCTTCTCGCGCGGAACAATTACCCACAACACTGCTCATAAACCAGGGAGTTCTCCTACAGTTACCACTCATCTCCATCGCCGCCCCCCGTGTGTCTCGTTCCACACAGACAGCTGAAGCCATGACCTACGCCGAGTATCTATCCTTTGTGATCATCCTCAGCGCCCTGGTATATCGGCTGCGATCATCCAAACGTTCCCAGCTCCGACCACTACCACCCGGACCAAGAAAGCTCCCGTTGGTTAAAAATCTTTTCGATTTGCCCACCGAGCGCCAATGGTTCACATTCTGCAAGTGGGCCGAAGATTACAGTACGTGTCTTGTCTTACCAAGCTCCAATTAGCTTTAGTTGTATTCCAGATACCGACATTCTCCATGTTGAGGCCGCTGGTCATTCAATAATCATCCTGCAGTCAGAGGAAGCCATGGATGAGCTCCTGGAGATGCGGTCGGCTATCTATTCTAGTCGGTGGGACTTGTTGACTTTGTGGTCCCCGTATTTCAATAACCTAGTTCCTCAGAGCAGTGTCGAGAGTCATGTCCTGAATTGTAGGGTGTCACTCTCTTTTCTAGTCCTGCAGCTGGTCAACCATCTTATGATAGGGTCGGATGGGACTGGGTCATGGCGCTGATGCCGTATAATGACCTTTGGAAAGAGAAGCGGCGTTTGTTCCAGAAATACATCAACCCTTCCGACACATCCCTTCACAGTTCAGCACGAAACAGAGAAGCTCCATATCTTCCTTAACCTCTTGCTCACGGAACCAGAGAATTTCATCGCACATATCAGGCAGTGAGTCTGCATATGCAACTGGGGACACACCCAGCATCTCATTAACGCGGTTGCAGTATGATTGGTGCTATCACCATATCCATGACATACGGCATCGAAGTCAAGCCCACGCACGATCCTTACGTAGAGCAGGCGGAACACACGATGCATGGGCTTTCCACTGCTTTGAACCCCGGAGCCTTCCTCGCAGAGACATTCTACTTCCTTCGCCACGTTCCTGAAGGATTTCCGGGGACAGGTTGGAAGGCCAAAGTCAGGGAGTTGCGGCGTGAGATGCTTGACTTCTTGAATCCTACCTTATGACTGCTGCGCTTGCGGGAATTGTGCGTACTCTCCTCTTCTAGAGTGGCTTTCTGAGAGCTACATGCCACGGTACATCGTAGGCGAATGGGACCTCGACAGATAGCTTCGTGTCACGTTGCCAGGAGGACTTCAACGACGGCCGCCTCCGTCGGCGCGAACAAGAACTCGTAAAAGAAACGGCTGGAATGGTTTTCATTGGTGTGTTCGGCCCCTCTTTGCTCAGAAACTTTGTCATGACTGAAATTGTTTTGCAGCTGGAGCCGACACTACTGTTTGCGTCATCACAACAGTTCTTCCTTGCTGTCGTTTGCTTCCCAGAAGTGTACAAAAAGGCACAAGGCGAAGTTGATCGAGTGCTCGGGGGACGATTGCCAAATCACAGCGATATGGAATCCATGCCTTATCTTAATGCGCTGTTGAAAGAAGTTCTGAGGTAGCTCAGGGACATACCGTTTCACATTTTTATGGCTCACGAAGGAGGGTATAGATGGCAACCAGTCTTGCCGCTGGGGCTCTATCATGCAGTACTTCAGGACGATGTGTATAAGGGGTATCACATTCCTGCCAATTCCATCGTGATACCGAACGTCTGGTGAGACGCTACCACCTTCTTCCCCGTTGTTGGGCGACCACTTACTGATGTATATCTAGGGCATTATGCTATGACCCAGTAGAATACCCTGAGCCAGAAAAGATTAAACCTGAGCGATTCCTCAAGGATGGAAGGCTGCATATTCCAGGCAGGGATCCTTCAGACGTCATTTTTGGGTTCGGTAGGAGGTAAGTAGGCTCCCTGGCTTCCTTTCCCTGATGATCTCATATTCGGCGCATGCAAAAAGGGTGTGCCAAGGCCGACATATCGCAGAATCGATGATGTTCCACGTCGCTTCTTCGGTTCTTTCGTTGTTCGATATCACGAAAGCGGTAGATGCTGATGGAAAGGTAATTGAACCTACGTGCGAGTACACTACCGGTGTCGCAAGGTGAGCATGCACAGACATACGAGAGATACCGTTGGGCGTTGACGTCCCTTGAAAGACAACCCTTGCCGTTCAAATGTTCTATCAAGCCGCGCTCGGAGGCAGCAACCAGACTGATCCACTCATTGTCGTGATTGACTCCAGTTAAGTTTCTGATGATCTGGAGAGTTGGATCAGCAGAACGAACCTCCGAAATACTACCGGCGACGTCTTGTAACATATATGAATAAAGAAACAGGTTTAATCCCAGCCTTGATTGACATGTGCCACCGTCAAAAATGACAAACGGTGTTTTGTGCATTGACAATATATATTACAACAAAGGATAAATTCACATCATCTCAGAGCGGCATATACTGGCCAGATTGTCTCCAGGGGCAGTATTAAATAACCATTCAGTCCAGGTGGGGGTATCTGATTATTCCCACGCTATGCCACCTGGAAAATCAAACGCCGTCGGTAATTATCATCATGATCACATTACATTCCAACGGGATCTATCCGTCTAGCAAGTTCAATGGCGCCATGCCAAAGACGTACATGCGCTTGGGCCGGATATCAGGGTGGATCTCCAATCTCCATTGCCGGCTTTTAAAACCTACGAGTTCATACCAGCCACTACCCAAGATACGCAATCTGCTATCGTGAAGTCATGTATTACAGGACCATTGTTGCCGACACAGCCCGAGGGAGTCGTGGATCTCGCAATATCGCTACGACCCATATTACCCTAGGTGAATGGCTCTACGCCGGGGCGGATTTCCCCCCAAGTTTCAAGCAGAGGGCGATCTGTATTGCCAATCTGACGTGGCTCTACGATTTCGGCCACAATTCCAAGATCCTACCAAGCAGGTTTCTTGCAGTCGGTATCGGTGAACTAAACCACGTAGCGGCGGTGACTGAAATCCCCTCGGACTGGTTGCTTTCACTACTTGTATCAAGTCGCCAACTATACACTAGTCTGTGGGTCATCACGGCACATATCCTACATGTGAGGACTAGCCGAGACGGTTATCCAGGACATGAGTTGGTCCAGTTTGGACTCCGGCGCTAGCACCGTTTGTCTTGGATCCCGACCTCTCCAAAGCTCACGGTGGACATGCTGATACAATCTGTCCCTGACCCTGTATAACATTTCAGCGTTCAACTGTGACGGCATTCCAGAAACTCATGGAGAAGAAGCCGAGAGCAGGAAGCTGAAAAGAGTAAAGGGGTGCCCCATCGAGGCGAGGCACCTTATGATTCACCGAAACAATTGGAATAGAAACTGAAGACGAGGAGGCTGAATTGGTGGCACTACACACCTCTGGGTGGGCGCCCACACTTATGTGTTATCTGACCCATAGCGGAAAGGTGGTATTGAGCAAGACGTCTGTTATGTGATGCTGTCATTCATGAAACATCGCCTCCTTTTGTCGTGCTTGGCCGACCCTTCTCATGCGTAACAACTGCTCGCTCCTCATAAACTCTCTTTCGACTATCATTCACACTCACCCCTCACCAGTCAGTGCCTCTCTCGTTCAAGCAGCTGGAGCCATGACCTATAGCCCGTATCTGGCCCTTGCCGCCTCCCTCGGGTGCCCTGGCCTATTGGCTGCGATCACCCAGGCGTTCCCAGTTCCCGCTACCACCCGGACCAAGAAAACTCCCCTTGATCAAAAACCTCCTCGACTTCCCCACCGAGCACCAGTGGCTCACATTTCCAAGTGGGCCGAAGACTACAGTACGTGTTGTCTTGTCGTACCATACTCCAATTGGCTTTAGTCGTATTCCAGATACCGACATTCTCCATGTTGAAGCCGCTGGTCATTCAATAGTCATCCTGCAGTCAGAGGAGGCAGTGGATGAGCTTTTGGAGAAGCGGTCGGCTATCTATTCTAGTCGGTAGGGCCTGTTGATTCTGTGATCCTCGTATTTCAATAACCTAGTTCTTCAGAGCGCTGTCGAGAGTTGTGTCTGAATTGTAGGCACCACCTTTTCCAGTTCTGCAGCTGATCGTTCATATTCGCTACTAGGGTTGGATGGGGCTGGCTCATGTCGATGACGCCATACAACGACCTTTGGAAGGAGAAGCGGCGTCTGTTCCAGAAAGTACATTCATCCTTCCGACACGTCTCTCCACAGTTCACATCAAACAGAGAAGCTACACATCTTCCTCAATCTCTTGCTCACGGATCCAGAAAATTTCATCGCACATATCAGGCAGTGAGTCTGAACTCGCAGTTTAGGGCACACCCATCTTTTCATAACACGGATGTAGTATGATTGGTGCTATCACCATATCCATGACATACGGCATCGAAGTCAAGCCTACGCACGATCCTTGTGTAGAGGAGGCGGAACACACGATGATCGGGATCTCCAACTCTTTGAACCCTGGAACCTTCCTTGCAGAGACATTCTACTTCCTTCGCCACGTCCCTGAAGGATTTCCGGGGACAGGTTGGAAGGCCAAGGTCAGGGAGTTGCGGCGTGAGATGCTTGACTTTTTGAATCTGCCTTATGACGCTGCACTAGCAGCAATTGTACGTGCTCCCTCCTTCCGGAGCGGCTTTCTGAGAACTCCATGCACATCGTAGGCAAATGGGACGTCAACGGATAGCTTCGTGTCGCGTTGCCAGCAGGACTTCAACGAAGGCCGCCTTACTCCAACCGAACAAAAACTCGTAAAAGAGATGGCTGGAATGGTTTTCATTGGTGCATTTGGCCTCCTTTGCTCAAAGGCCTTATCATGACTGAAACCTGTTCCGCAGCTGGAGCTGATACTGCGGTCTGCGCTATCACGACGTTCTTCCTTGCTATTGTTTCCTTCCCAGAAGTGTACAAAAAAGCACAAGAGGAGGCTGATCGAGTGCTTGGAGGACGATTGCCGGACCACAGCGATGTGGAATCCATGCCTTACCTTAACGCACTGTTGAAGGAAATTCTAAGGTACGTTAGGGACATACCGTTCCACGTATTCAGGGCTCACGAAGGAGGGTGTAGATGGCAGCCAGTCCTGCCGTTAGGGCTCTACCATGCAGTACTTCGCGATGATGTGTATAAGGGGTATCACATTCCTGCCAACTCCATCATCATACCTAATGTCTGGTGAAGCACTACCACTTTTCTCCTGGTTGGGCAATCACTGAACAATGGCATACGCATATCTAGGGCATTATGCCACGACCCAGCAGAATTTCCTGAACCGGAAAAGGTCATACCAGAGCGGTTCCTCAAGGATGGAAAGCTGCACGTCCCAGGCAGGGATCCAACGGACCTCACTTTTGGGTTCGGTAGGAGGTGAGTAAATTCCTGGTCCTCCCTCTAGACTCTTTGGTGTCTTCATGTTTGGGTCATGTGAATAGGGTGTGCCCGGGACGACATATCGCAGAATCAACGATATTCCACGTCGCCTCTTCTGTCCTTTCGTTGTTCGATGTCACGAAAACGATAGGTGCTGATGGAAAATTAATCGAACCTACATGCAAGTATACTACTGGTATCACAAGGTAAGCGTGTGCAGAGGTGCGATAAGGGTGGTGTTGATGCTTTCCGAAAGGCAACCTATCCCATTTAAATGCTCTAATCAAACCACGCTCGGACGCAGCAGCCAGGCTGATCCGCTCACTCTCGTGATTGACTCCACGGTGATCCGGAGATTTGAACTAGCAGAACGAACCCCTGAAATAGTACCAGGAGCGCCTTGTAACATAATAAACAAGTGTACTTCTAGCCCTATGTTTCTTTGCCTTCGTCCTTAGTCGTTGCCTTGATCGGAGTCAGTAAACTTAGACACAGAGGAAGGCAGCCTAAGCAAGCAATAAGCCGTACACCATTGTAGGAAAGGGAATCATCCTCCAAGACAATTGTAAGGGCGAAGTGTGATCGACGAAACAACCATGGGCTCGTCTTCTCGACCTTGTGAAATTGGGTACAGGTACAACTCCAGGGTGAGTAAGGGAAAGACTGAGAGAGTGAAACTGAGGGAAGGAAACTGTAGGCCAGTTACGCTGTTGCCCTGGAGGTCTTATGGCAGTGGAGACATTCTCGTCGTTAGGAGCTAAGGTATCTAAGTACAAATGTGCTACTTAAATACCTAATGAAAATGTGTTGAGGGCAGGATTTTGCGCGCAGCAGAATTCTGTTCCTCACACCGTACTTCGTGGTCGATGGAGAAGCTCAGCGAATCATGAGGCACTACTGGCGTATAACTATTTTTGAACATGAAATATCCTTTGTTTATATGCCAAAATATCAGACAAGGATATCACAATCATAGATATAATAAATGTCCAATTAGCTCAAGGCCAGGTAATAATCACGCTCCATCCCAGCTGACTCGCTACACCATAATTAGTTCGGCGGTTCTCTAATTGATTATATATTCCCAAAGCAAAAAGATACGAAATAGATGTGTACATATGTTCTCTCACATTAACCAACGATCCTAGTACCCCCGACTCTTTCATGAATCACTATTGACAACCTGGATAACACGTTCTTCGAGGCGGGTGTCTCTATTGATTCCGTTCACCAATGTCTCCGTTGCTTCATTCCTCAGAGCAGCCTCCTCCACCATGGCGTGTTCGGGATGAGGAGGTTTGAAGTTAGCCAGCTGGTACTCGGTTTGGTCCTCGAAAATCGTTTTATCAGACGATGCGGCAACAAAGCCGAGGAATGGAGGCGAAGGATTAAGCGGGCGGGTACAAAACTCTGGATGGGCTTGCAGACCCACGAAAAACGGATGATCTAAAGAAAATTTCAACTATGAGGAGTGAAAAACGAGCCAACATAACCTCAGCCATACCGCGCAATTCGAGAATCTGCATCCGTTCACCCTTCTCGTCTTTCCCAATGAATGAAAGCCCACTCTGCTGTAACATTTCAACCAATTGAGGATTGACCTCATAGCGGTGTCTGTGGCGCTCCCAGATCTTACCCGCACCACCGTAAAGACTCCGGACCTTTGACCATTTATCCGTATCGGGTTCGAAGACGGTGGGGCGAAGTCCCAGTCGCATAGTGCCTCCCATATGAGTTCGAGAGATCTCGGGCATGAAAATGATTATGGGGTGCTTGGTATCTGGGTTGAATTCAGCAGATGCTGCGCCTGGAACAAGTATTGATCAAAAATAAATCCAGGACACCGAGAACTTTCGTTACCTGACATTTCCAAGACGCTGCGAGCCCATTCTATTACGGCGAGCTGAAACCCAAGGCAGATGCCGAGGAATGGTATTTTTTGTTCCCGAGCATACTTTATGGCAAGTATCATTCCCTCCGTTCCACGGGAGCCGAAACCTCCAGGCACGAGGATGCCACTACAAAAATTTGATATTCATATCCGGAGGGTTAAGAGTAAGGTCTCACCCTGCGCCGACAACTGCCCGCCACGCATCGTGATACTTAGCAGCATTTGACTCTTGCGTTTCAGGCTCGAGGTCTGACGATTCTACCCACTGCATATGGTCATCGAACGGAGAAGCGAATGACATGGATAAAAAGGACGAACATGAATGATGAGTCTTCTATGAACCCTGAAAGCTGAGTGTTCTAGGGCCTTTGTGACAGACATATATGAATCCTTCAGGTCTGTGTATTTGCCAACCAAGGCAATAGTCACAGTATCGAACAGTCGCTCCTGGCTGTACTACCTTCATCAGAAAACATGTGGGGACAGCTATCTGGGAACTTTACCCAGTAGTCAAGTCTCGCCATCGCTTCTCCAGGCTTCTGCCCTTTGCGACCATTGCATCAGAAATGTTGACCCTGTCAAGGCACAGACGCTTTTTAAGATATCTAACTATGCCCTGTGAATGCAACAAGAGTGGGACATGATAGACGGAAGATACGTCATGAACCCCAAACACCTGTTCGGAGCTGACATGACAAAACATCGAAATTTTGTCTTTTGTGGAGGGGTTAAGTGGCTGGGGTACGATGAGTCGGCACGCAATCTGCACGTTCCTGTGAGGATGTGATATCGGGAGAAGCAAAGAAGTTACGCACCAGGTCAGGTAGAAGACCCAGACCTCTCAGTGAAGTGCACAGTCGTTTGCGTGGGTTTTGTCTTTTGTTCCCCGTGCATGTCTGGCACAAGCGAGACATGAATTAGAGCGAAATTTTCGTAACCGACTCGAAACTGGAACTGCCGCATAGCTTCGACAAAGGGGGCTGACTCGATATCACCCACGGTCCCTCCCAACTAGATGCCCTTCGTGAATTAATCGTAGGCCAGTAAAACTGACCTGGTGGATACCTCGATGATGCATACGTCAGGCTCCTCGTCGGTATCGTCGACTGGTATTTTCGAGACACGCTCAATCCAATCCTGAATCGCGTTCGTGATGTGGGGAACGATCTAAATGGGAGCTATGAGCTCCTCCTTGAGAGGGCGCAGCAAGCGCACCCATACTTGTACGGTTTTCCCGAGGTATTCCCCTTTTCTCTGTGAACATCCCACACCATAAGATTGCGTCTCATCTATCGCATGACTCATCTGCGAACCTCTTTCTCAATGACCTCCCGGTAGATTTTCCCCGTCGTGATGTTGTTATCCCTTGATAAAGTTACGTCCAAGTAGCGTTCGTAGTTCCCGAGGTCTAAATCAACTTCGCCTCCATCGTTAAGGACATATACTTCGCCTTGATGCCAGTGAGTTCAGCTCAGATCTCCTGGTGACCTTGCGAGTTAACCTCCAGCTTACCATGTTCGGTCGGCCTCATGGTTCCAGCGTCTATGTTCATGTAGGGATCAATCTTGATTGCGGTGACCTTGAGGCCAGTAGTCTTTAACAAGAGGCCAGTAGACGATGCTGTACGTCATGAAGCGAATTTAATCGCAGCAGATAACTGGTTTGTAGCAGATCGCACCAATAACTCCCTTCCCAATTCCACTCACGACACCACCAGATACTAAGATATACTTGGTCATGGCCACAAGCAGGGCCAGAAGGGGGAATTAGGGTATCGCCTCAAGAATGGCAAGATAAGAAATTTGCTGCTTTCATTTTCCAATTCAAATGTTTCGAATTTCCTGTGGCTGTACGCCTTCTGATCCAAGCATATACAAATATCACGGACGAACTACTGGCACAATTATTTTATTTTATTTATCTCCGAAGGGTCATCTCGGTTTTTTTACGAAACGAACCAGCACGTACGACGTTCAGAGTTGATCGACGAGCCCGGAAGCGATGCTGCTGATGTTGACATACCAATTTTCGGTGGTGGTCTGAACACGGTAAGTGACACGCAACGGTTTTCCTCTGCCTCAAATTCTCACCTCAAGGTAAAGGATGCCGTCTTCGAAAACAACACCATTGTAGCTGCCATGCTTGACTTTGTCCACGACGCGCATTTTGATCACCTTCTTCGAGAGAATCTCAGCAATTCCCTCCTGGATTAAATCGTCTTCCTTCACATTGTCGGATTGAAGTTTTGATTTGAGACCATCCCTGTAGGAAGTAATCCTTGAGTTCCCAGGTCCTGTAGTTCCTCATTTTTCTCACCTGAAGTATCCCAAGGTCGCTGGGCCGAGGTTACTCATCCAGCTCTTGTCGTCCTTATTGCCTGCAAGTAGCTTAGCGTAGTTCTCTTCAAAGTTTGGATCGAGCTTGATGTCTGGGATGTTCAACATCGCGCCGATCTCCTCAGTGAGTTCCTCGTACTCAGGCTCCCAACTCTCCCTGATAGAATTCTTCGCTTCAAGTGACATTCCGTCGCGAGGAACAGCATCAACGGCGACTTGGAGGTCTCTGCCGGAAAGGTAACTCGCGTTATATCCGAGTTTCTCGTGGTGGAAAAGAATTTGGAAAACACCGTCTTTGACGCGGGCAGTGATGGTAGGGGCCTGAACGTGTGTCAACAGAGTTGATAAATGAGCCTGAAGCAAAAACTGACACTGTCCCCGAGCTCGTTGACATTAACCGTAAGTTCCGATTTTGTAACAACAGAGTTGAATTCCCGAATGCCTTCTTCGGCGTAATCCTTCTTGTAATATTCCAATGCACTCACGAAGCCCTCTGCATAGCTGCATGGGGTGTCAGTTACCTTTCAAGCCACATGAGGGATGCAGAGCCTACCCAGCCAAGGTATATCCAGGGTTTTGGCCATCGTCTCGATCGTAAGCCCAGATTTCGTTAGGATTGAAGCTGAAACGGAACTTGACACCCAGCAGCTCGCTGACTTTAGCTTCAAGCTCCTCCTTCTTGGATTCGTATTCGTCCCTGACTACGAGCAGGGGTCAGTTTGGCACACGACGGCGTTATTAGCGATCTCAACATACTCTGTTTGCGGGCAACCAAAGGAAGTTTGGCGACGGGCTCCTTGGGAGTGAAAGTGTTTTTCGGCATCGAAGTTTGACTGAAAGGCTGAGAGCGCGAGAGAGTGGAATTTCTGCTCTCCTCCGCTACTTTCTCTTGAATTCTTATACCCATACATTTCCCTTCTTCTTCCTCGGGTCGCCCCAGAGAAGTTGTCCATCAACCTCGCGGTAGATACCCTTGGGCGCAGCATCATAAGTCGTCGTTGCTATGGGTCCTGATACAGCCCATCAGAGAGACCTGCAGCTCCACGCACGCTTACACCGCTTAAGTATACATGGGAGCGAGCGAACAAGCCGAGTGTGATTGATTTGCAGACATTTCTGTGATATAGGAGTCAGTGTTATTTTTAGCATGTGAGATATTGCCGCAAAAGGAAGTTGGGGCCTGGGGGAAAGTCGATCTTCCCGTGTCCCGTCAAATCACTGTGTCAAATACCGTCGCGCCGGCTGTCTGCAACAAATTCATCACAGCTCTTAGGCGGACAGCCTGACTTTTTTCCGCAGTCAATCGTGGAAGCTGGTAATTAAGATGCCGTCAGTGCGCGCACTGGTAGGCGCCCGACACCTGTATTTAATTATGCTGGTAAATTATTGGGAAACCAGAACGATTTCTCGACACATTTTTCACGATGTCATCAGACTTGTAAGCCATTACATCCTCTATCTTTGCTTTATCATTCAACGTATCATAGGCCTATGAAAGTCCGTATGGACGTCCGCGACACCTGGAACAACCAGAACGGATCACTCCAAGTCGCCGTCAAAGATCTAGAAAAAGTATTGGGATATAACATCAAGCCTGAAGCCGAATGGTCAGCGTTATGGAACAGCTTGGGAGCTAACTTTCCCGACAAAACTACCTTTGTGCCGAGCATTGCTCGTGTAGTAGTATCCTGGTATCAGCTACTGCTCTCGAGAGTCGAACAAGACCACCACAAAGAGTGGACAGAAGAATTGCTCGATGCACTATCTCAAGCACGAACTGGCTCCTCTCGTACCCTTATGGTTCAGGTCAGTGTACTCATTCGGGAATGAGAATGGCCCCTGATACATGTATTGTAGTAGCCAGCGACCACCGCCGCCGCTACTATTCGCAGCGGGTGGGACAAATCCTTATTCAGATTTTTTATCGACATTCCGAAGGCAATGGACCCACAGCTCTCGGGGATAGACTATGATTTTGACCGTGATTTTGAGGGGTACTTTTCATCACAGCCTCAATCTACCGAAGAAGATCTAGGAAGCTCTATCATCAAAGAGGCTCGCATTGACGACACGGGATGCGATTGGGCAGACATTGTTGTTGAAACACGAAAAGTGCCATCGGCTCCAGCTGTGGCCCCGTCTGGCACTGGGACACAAAGTTCGGGCCAGCTGGTTCCCGCGAAACCGATGCAAATGCCCAAGATCGACACTACGCCCCGCCCAGCAGAGCTTTTGAAGACCGTTACCTCCCATTATCTTATCCTCCACTTCGAGAAGATGCCTGCGTGTATTCAATGCAGCCATGAACCCACATTGGTTTTCATATCTGAATACCTCAAAAGGCACGGTAGGACAAACACTAATGATTCCGAAAGGGTAAGTGCATTATCTGTTCCTACGTGTTTCCGGATCACCAATCCATATTTTCGTTCCTGCAGAGACAGATGTTCAAATTCCATCTCCAAGAGTCCATGTTCTCTAATGGTGTTCGAGATCTCCTCGTGATAGACACCTATATGAACCTGGCTTTCCTGATGGGGCCTCAGGCACTCAACAACCCCACCGTGATCCTCTCATTGATCGAAGGAGTTTTAGGATACAAATTGGTGGATAACAGCGGTGGTGTTTACCTCTTCCGCCACGAAACGGGTTTTATAGCTAGTCGATGAACGTTCTGTGTTTGTATCATAAATATTGCCCAAGATATCCTTGTTGAATTCCTCATCGACGTAGTCTGTGGCACGGCGCCAGTGCTTCCCGACCAGTATTCTAGTAATACATCTGCTCGCTCGGCTATTTTGACCTGAGTAGAATTTTACACAGACCATGCAGCCCGAAACAGTACCGAGGCGAATGATTGGCTTAACCAACCATCAGTCAGTCTCACGGCGCATCATCTATTGTCACAGTGTTCCGAGCAACCTCAGCTCGCGACATCAGCTATTCACAAGTCGCCCCAGAGGAGCTGCCATGGTACCGTCCGGGTTCTAACAAGGTGACTTCCGAATAATCTTGGTTTGTTTGTACGCTCTGTAGGATGTTGTTGTGCTATCACCGCGGGAAATTGTGGCCTTTAATGGTCGAAAAACGTGATCGGTCGATGACTTATGTCTCTCACTATCCATCTGGTCAAAGCCATTCGAAGCGTCATCCAAAACACTTCACGTGCACCGTGCA
The DNA here is from genome assembly GCA_023014365.1 of Lepiota brunneoincarnata. Lineage (NCBI taxonomy): Eukaryota > Fungi > Basidiomycota > Agaricomycetes > Agaricales > Agaricaceae > Lepiota > Lepiota brunneoincarnata. The sequence goes on from JAEBUN010000019.1 coordinate 784,903, forward strand.
GGGTATATAGTCCCCGTGCTTCCTTTACCCCGGCCCTCTCAGCACCTGTGTCACTTGCACCATCAACCCATCGCACGAATATCAGTCACCGTCCATTCACCGTCAGATCCATGAGTACCAGGGACGTCACTAGCCAGTCCGACATCAGCAAAATGAGAACCGAAAAGGATGGCACGTTCAAGCGCCAGGACGCATCGTTTCGTAATTCTATTACAAAAGGAGGCCAGTTCGAGCCTGAGCCCGGTATGTATATCCCGCTACCGCCTCTAAATACCCGAGGCTAGAATCCTATATGCAGACCGATACCACCTCTACGTCTCCTTAGCTTGTCGTAAGTTCATCGGACTTCGATGTCACCTACTACCCCTCCCTGACTCTCGTCTTTGCGCATAGCATGGGCAACAAGGACGCTCATTATGCGCAAACTCAAAGGTCTTGAAGACATCATCCGTGAGTATCGCCACGTTTATTCGATCACCTGCGCACGTCGACAAAGTGCTAGACATACCTCTTTTCTCGACCTTTCTGTGTGACATGCTGATTCGAGGTTACCGCACTGCGCTTAGCCGTCACTGTCGTATCTCCTCGAATGGGTCCTAACGGCTGGCCCTTCGCCAATGTCGATTCCTTCCCTGGTGCGGACGTCGACCCTAACAACGACTCTCAACATGTCAAAGATATTTACCTCAAGGCTCAGCCAGGCTATTCTGGCAGGTTCGTTCCCCTCATTTATTTAAATCCATCCTTCATATTAACTCCACGACCAGGTTCACTGTCCCAGCTCTTTGGGACAAAAAACTCAAAACAATCGTGAACAACGAATCCTCAGAGATAATTCGCATGTTCAATTCGGCATTCAACCATCTCATTCCTGTGGACAAGGCAGCGCTTGACTTCTACCCCGAAAGGCTCCGCTCTCAGATTGACGAGCTCAATGAGTGGATTTACCCTAATATTAACAGTAAGCCTGTATATCCACACACCTCTCCTCGCCCCGCTCGATCCCTTTAGTTCCCATCGCAATTCTATCCTTTCTCCCGTCAATTGTTCGCTTACATTCATTATTTGGACAGATGGGGTTTACAGATCAGGCTTTTCTACAACCCAAGAAGCATATGCTAACGCCGTTCATGACGTCTTCGAAGCCCTTGACAAAGTAGAGAAGATTCTTACGGGGAAAGATTACCTTGTCGGAGACACTCTCACAGAAGCTGACATTCGACTTTGGGTTACTATCGTCAGTAGCGTCTTCCAAACTGGTTTTCAGGTAAAAACAACAACTGAACCACGATAAAGATTCGCTTCGACCCTGTGTACGTTGGTCATTTCAAGTGTAATTTCCGAACCATCCGAGACGGTTATCCCGCCATTCACCTGTCAGTATCGTGGTGCACCCTTCTTCTGCCAAGTCTGACTGATACACGACTCAATCGATAGATGGGCGCGCAAGCTTTACTGGAATAATGATGCGTTCAAATCGTCCACTGATTTTGATCATATCAAGACTCATTATTACTGGTCACATGCATCAGTGCGTTTTTCTTTTTTTTTGGAGTTGCCAGCCCTGCCACAGATCTCATTTTTACGCACGTTCAGATCAACCCTACCAGGATCGTGCCTGCCGGTCCCGTGCCCAATATAATGCCGTTGTAAACAACTCCATTTGGTAACCTTTAAGCACAAGTACATCATTTCTCAAATGTATAGTAGTCCCAACATTGAGCCCCTAACTAAATCCGAAACTCGTCATCGAAAAGGTATTTATAAAAGTTGTCCAGCTAACCGCAAAAGTGGGTAAGATAAACGTGTCCCTGTGAAGATAGTGTCTGTTGCCAACGCAAAAGTCCAGAGAACCACCTTCCAAAATTTCAGAAGAGGAAATGTGCTAAAACCATACCGACGGTGAGCGTAGAACCAATCCTTGTCACGAGGCTTGTCATCCCATCCATCAAAGCCGGCGAAGCGCCCGAGGTCGAGGTAGTTGTGGTACTCTGTCCTCCAAGGCTTTGTCCTCCGAGGCTCTGTGTTCCAGTGCTGATAGACGTGGGGGCAGCGGGGGGACTGGTAAGGACACCGGACTTTGGGTGTCCACTGAATCAGTAGCAATTCTTTGACACAAAAAAGAGGAGCATACCACAGGAGGGGGTGTACCAACAGTACCAGGTGCTGTGCCAGTCGAAGTCACTGGAGATGCAGTCGCTGTTCGGAACGTGGTAGCCACTGAAGATGTAGTATGTGTTGGAGAAGGTGTCGTACCAGGGGTCGTAATGGCAACACCATTTCCAATGGTGTTGATTGGTGTGCAAGATGAGCTGGCCGGGCGGGGATGCGCAGGAGGTGTGACGGGTTCTCCCTGGTGGAACGTTGAGGCGCCGTAGACTCCCATGGGCTAGTAATGGCAAAGTGTCAACACTTTGTGAGCGGGGTTAGTAAACAGGAGAAAAAATAAAAACCTCGCCGGTGTCGGCGCGGACAGGAATCAAAGCCCGCAGCATAGTTGGCTGGCATGTTCCATTCGCATCCCATCACATCGTATATATGTTGGCAGAGCGTGGCAGCCCGAGGTCCTGGTTTGCAAGCCCTGAAGCAGAACATCGTGTCTGACATGAAGTTCTAGCATAGAGAAATCGGTTAAAAAAAGAGGCGACCTTGGACATAAAAGGGCAGTCGCGCTCACCGTCCATTCTTTGATTTGCTGGAGATTTCCAAAGGCGCTGGAAAAGACTAGACCACCGATGGGGTTACCTATGACGGAGTCATAAATTTAGCTACAGTCATTAACGGGAAGGGGACATGGGTCACCATTGCCGTCGGCTCCACTGAGGATCAAGCTAGAAATCACTTAGAACGGGCAAGTTTGGCCGATGTTGCGTTTCATACCTCTCCCTTGAAACGGTTATAGGTCAGGAATTGATAGTGCGTATATTTGAGGCGAATACTTACGCCCTCGTCACCAGCAGGAACGTTGAGCTTTGTCAAATCCCCGATACCTATTGAGTTCCCTCAAGAGATGCCTTTAATCCATCAAGGTAACGCTTACCGGTGATTTGCACGAAATCCGGTGTTTGGATAAAATGAGCACCCGTGATAGGCGCCGTCGGGAATCAATCGAGTGCCCTTTCCCTCCTAAAACAATCGCTTCTCAGCATCAGACGTGAGAGAGTAACAGCAGGTTCGTACAGTCGTGCACCAAGCTACTTCTTCGCGCTAAGTAAATTCCAAACGATGAGCGCTTTCCTTGTCCCAGCCTAAACAAATAGCTGAATGTACCTCTGTGTTGCCAATGACGGAACCTGGGCCCGGCTGGGGAGGAGCGTATAAGGCAAAAGTCGTTGACAGAGTTTACTATATCGCGATATCAGCGGACCTCGTGTGATCATGGCCCGATAGCCACTCACTGTACGCGTTCTGGCACATAGAAGTTTGGCTGGATTGGGTTCCGCAGCGGTTGGTACCAGTCTGACCGTCTTGGGTCTTATCGGGGGCATTTCCGGGAAGGAGCTGGGAATAGGTGTGAGTGGTGAGATAGGCTGAGAAGAGGACTAGGTGCCGAAGACGAAACATGGTGAGGGGTGGGTATATAGGATGGGAAAGAGGGGAAGGCAGGGGAGAAAGAGATGGCCTGCGGCAGATGGGCATTTATACCAAGGTCCAGACAGGCGATGAATAGTTCTAATATTAGTGTTTTCTGCCCGTTCCTTTACATTGAATCTTCCGTTGAAACATATGGGTACCAGCACGTGTACCGGCAAGCGTGTTAAAAATAGATCAATCCCGAAGGTGGCGGTGCCAGATTCGGCAACTTGTGGCCACGCTGGGTCATCATTCGGTCCGGGAAACTGGGGACATCATATGACGTGACATGTGACCTGTTGTCGTTCCCGAGTGAACAACAAGCCGATCCCGTCGTTGTGCTTCTGCCAGATATCCCAGCCAAGGATATCCATTCACAAGAGTTAACAAGCTTTACCCACAATACATCACAGTGTTGAGCGGAGTGAGCACTATCTTACGTCAATACTCCTTATTTCTCGGCAAACGCCTGATTCTATTGCACTGTCTAGAGACGACCTGTTAAAAGGAGCTCAACCGCCATTCGGAAATGCACCACGAACCTCTTCCTCTCTCCACCATGATCATCGTTACCCTTCGCTGGCTCTACGACCACCTCCTTCTCACCATCCCAGCCTCTGTTCTCCTTGTCCATATTGTTCCCTGGCTCTTGGACCCGCATGGCATCCGCCGCTACCCCGGCCCTTTTCTCGCAAAATTCAGCGATGCCTGGCTAGGGTATATCTCTAAGAAGGGTCACCGCTCAGAGACTGTGCACCAGGTACATCGCAAATACGGTACGTGTCGATTCTTATCACTTTGTCCACATTGTTTCGGATCTTGCGTCTGCGCCGACAAGCACTCACATCCCCACTTGGCACAGGCCCTATTGTCCGAATTGCTCCTAACCATGTCTCGGTTGCCGACCCTGATGCTCTCGCTATCATTTACGCCCACGGAAATGGTGCCCTGAAATCCAACTTTTATGATGCGTTCGTCTCCATCCGTCGTGGCGTCTTTAATGTTCGCGACCGGAACGACCACACGCGCAAGCGCAAGATCATTTCCCACATCTTTTCGCAGAAAAGTGTTATCGAGTTTGAGCCGCAAATTCGTCTCTATGTCGGCCAGTTGTTGAAACAGTGGGATCGTTTGTACGACATGGCCGTCAAGGGTATGTCTGGCAAGTGATGGTGAGGGAGGCTGGGAGGGAAAGAATGGTAGACTTTGGCTCGATTGTCTCCCTTGTGAGTTTGGTTGCGCTGTTTTCTTTGGGCCCTATGCTTAAAATTGCTTCATTTTAAGGGGCAAACTATTTGGCTTTCGACATCGTTGGTGACCTTGCCTTTGGTGCACCTTTCGGTATGCTCCAAGCAGCAAAGGATATCGCACTTATACCCAAGGATCAACAAAGCATGATGAACTCTTACGGAAAAGAAGCCAAACAGGAGGAGGTTGTTGGTATCCCCGCGGTTAAGATTTTGAATGGCCGTGGCGAATTCTCGATGTCGATGGGCGTCTTACCACCCTATTGGCGCCCCATCGTTCGCCGACTTCCTGGGTTCAGGCAAGGTGGTAAGGATGTCAAGAGTCTCGCAGGTATTGCCATTGCAGCCGTCGCAAGACGCTTCGCTACTCCCACGGATCGAGTCGATCTCTTGAGCAAGTTGCAGAACGGTCGTGATGGTAATGGTAATCCTCTCGGACGGGAAGAGTTGACGGCAGAGGCTCTCACTCTCCTTATTGCAGGTTCTGATACCACGTCCAAGTAAAGCTATTCCGTTCGCTATGAGTACCCTGATGCTAATGTTATTGTCTAGCTCAACCTGTGCGATCCTCTACTACCTGGGCGGCAATCGTCATGCTCAGGAGAAACTTCATAAGGAACTTGACGAACAATTGGGTACGGAAGACGAGTTTGTTGCAAATGAAGCTCAAGTTAAGCGACTTTCGTATCTCGACGCTTGCATCAATGAGGGATTGCGGCTTCACTCGACGTCCTCCCTCGGTCTGCCTCGAATAGCGCCTGGGGGAGGTCTTACTGTTTGTGGACAATACGTCCAGGGGGAACTGTCCTCAGTGTGCCCAGCTACACAATCCACCGTGACCCAACAGTTTGGGGCGAGGATGTTGAAGTCTACCGGCCTGAGCGGTGGTTCGAGGGCGACCAAGTGGCCATTCAGAAGACTTTCAATCCGTTTTCTGTTGGACCTCGGTGCGTGATATGTTCTTCCGGCTGTAATCTCTGTTCTGATTCCCCCTTCTTAGGGCGTGTGTCGGACGTAATTTGGCGGTCTTGGAGCTGCAAATTATCATTGCATCAATTATGCGGCGATATGACCTTGTGCTTGAACACCCGGATCAAAAGGTGAGTAGTGCAGGGTCGCGGCTGAACCGGACTAATGCTTCTGATGTGTAGTTGGAGACACGGGAAGGCTTCTTGAGAAAGCCGCTGGGATGCAGAGTCGGCATCAAGCGGCGAGACCTTTAAATAGCCAACGTAGCTGTAGTCTAAGGTATTTAGTCGGCATATCTGTACTGTATACTCAAGCGACTGGTGGTGGAGAGGGAAAATGTACAACATGTCTGGCTGCGTGGACGCAGTGGGATGGAGGGTGAGATGGTGATGGGAGAGTGGGCATTTTATAGTTTGATCAGGTGCTTCTTTGCAATCACTAGCCTCGCTTGGAAGGGTTTTGACATCCCCATGCCCCTGCCCCCGTACACCCACCATGTCCTCTCAGTCCTCACCAACGATTAGCTCTGCAGCCCAACCGTCCCGGACATCTTCCAGCAGTTCGGGCAATGCCCTCATCTCCCCTGCGGGCTCACCCCCGCTCATCCTCGCCTTTCTCGCAATCGGGATATTCTCGGCCGCCATGATTGCCGTCTTTGGCTGGAGACGAGTACAATACCCAAGAGAAGGCGGTGGCGGGCTTGTGCGTGATACTGGCGGCGGGAGGTGAGAGGAGGTTTGGCGCACGCGGTGGCACGTCCGGGGCGGCCGCAACAACAAGTGGATCGTCCTCGCGGTTTGGAGAGAAACCGGAGTTATGGGACCTATGGACGGATCGGAATTCGAAAGTCTATATGGTAGATTATGGAACTTGGGATAACATTCATGGTTCGTCCGTTTAATGCTTTCTGAGCATTTTTCTTTCTGGACTGACTCCTTACTTTGCTTCGAAAAAAAAAAAAGCCTCTTGCAGTTGTACCTCCGTCAAGACACAGATGCTCATCATCGTCCCAGAGCCAACGGACAACATCAACAACAACAAGGATGTCATCTTCGTCGGCAGCACCACTGCCACCACCTAGACCAGTGCTTGTTTATAGCATTCTTGGGCCGCGAGCACTGGTGTCAAGGATTTCAGCTGCTGCTGCTGCTGCTGGTTCGATACCGGAATCTGTGTCTGCTCCACGTTCTCGACGGCAGCGGTTTGATGATCTCACGCCTCTGAGACTTTTGCGACGGCATGTACGCGGAACGGAGGAGAATCCAACGGGCGATCGTCTCATGGGTTCTGCGAATCGCCGGGAGGGCAGTACGTCGGAGGCGGATGGAGGAGGAGGAGCGGATAGAGATGGGGAGAGGGATGAGGATGGGGATAAGGATGGACAGTCACAAAAGGAGATACGGATTGCTGTGATTATAGAGATGCCTTCCCCTCTTCGTGCCTCATCTGCCACTCCGAAACAACGGCATTCACAACGGGCTCGGGAGGAGGAGGAGGAGAGTGGCCCTTCCTCTTCAAGTTTGGTGGACAAAGCGGAGGAAGTGTTGGCAGTGGGAGATAGGAAGGAGGGTGGTACGTTGCAGTATTGTATTGGAGTTCATACGTGTGCTTTGCCTGTTGCCTTCTACTGGAAAGACATCGTCGGAGCGGATGCAGTCTCTTGACGATGATGAGAAATAGTTGTTATTTTTTTCTGACTTTTCTTTCTTTTTTGTTTTTTTAATTTTAACACTTGTAATTTTTTCTTATCACCGCATACGCTCAACGAGGAGGATCCATTAATAAAGCTTATGGTGGGATGTCACGATACTGTCTATGCTGCGGAGGCCGGGGCTGCTTTCGTGTGATAGGTGAGTATTTTTGCGTTCCATGCCGCCGCGGGACACATCCCATCACGCCCATTATGGGGTCACATGTAGCTCTGTTCGTTAGAATGCAGATGCAATCTCCTCACTCTCGGTAACAGCAAGAGACAGGGGTATTGTTGCTGTGACGGCACGAAATGGTTCGGCTGTACGACGTAGGGCGATATCATTTCATGGAAGCCCCACGAGAAGCCCCAATCCCCCCCCCTCCCATCAACGTTGCGCCGGGTTCCACTTTTAAACAAAGAAATGATCAATGATTAATGAGGGTGGGTGGGGATCATACCAAGTGAAGGAGATGGAAAAGAGAGACTGCGGACTGAGATGTAATGGTAACTGAGATCATGGTATCATTCGTAGACGAGAGGCACATGTGGGTCGTACTTATAGATACAGTCAGGGGACCGGATCACGAACAGTACGGATACAAAATAGGCACAGAGAGAGAGAGGGAGGGAGGGGTGGGGTGGAGATAGGGAGATAGATAGAAAACGGAGATGGGAATAATGATGAACGAGGACAACTCCACGGGAGTCGAACGCGATAATGTATACAGAATAAATAAATAGAACAGGGAACAAGATAGAGGACAGATCATGGCAGGGAAGAAACATTGTACGAGTGGAAAGCAAACACCCAGAGCTGTACACACTGGGCGCTACAATAAAGGTGCCGGAGTACGGCATAGGCAAGAGGGAATCTCCTTTCCACCACAGGACTGGGTCGACGACCCAAGGTCCAGAGCCAGGAAATAAATAGAAAACACAGACACAGGAGAGCAGAGCAAAAAAAAAAAAGTATAGGAAATCACAAGCCCAGTAACCACCGGTCTTCAGTCCCAAAGGCAATGTTACAGGGTCGCCAAGGTAGGACATAGATGGATCAAGGATCCACGTTTGGATCAACACCGCTGCCGAATGGCGGTTCAACAAACTTTATCCCTAACCCCATACGGCCAACCGAGACAAAAGCTCGCCGGGGGCGACAATGACATACAGCCCACACAGAACATACACACGCACACCGCATCGCAATGTGCAACCCCTTCCTCCAACAAAGACAAAAACGGACACGCTTTACCTAGCTCTACGGCGAGCAGGAGGGAGCAAGCAGCACTGCCAAATGCGATGTTGGAGAGGAGGGATGTCCAGAACCTAGCGCCCATACCCAGTGGGGGGTGTAATACCCATTCACCGATGACCAACGACTTGAAACCAGTGCCGACACGCTCTTTCCGCGCTTTACGTTGGTCTCCTCAACGACAAGATACACGTGAAATTCTGGTCTGGGTCGACACTCAACCCGCCAAAGAGTGTATGCTGCATCAACGTGTCGACCTTTTTCACTCCCGCGCGACACGCCTCCTCTGGGCTCGGATTGATGGACGTCTTCCATCGACGCTCGAACGCCTCCAGGACCTTACCGCGTCGCTTCTCTTCCAGCGCGGCGAGGCTGCTGGTTGAGACGGGTGTAAGAAGGTCAATGTGGATGGACCTGAGAACGTCGTAGACCGTCACGTAGGATTGCCGAGGCCTCGGAGGTGAGGAAGAGGAAGAAGATGCAGGCGAGCTGGGAAGGGAGGGAACTCGGTGAACCCCGAGGAGGGGAGACGGAGGACGTGACGATGAGATCCCAGGGTTTGGGGTACTCGCAGGTTATTTGAAGGAAGGGTGCCGGAGGGTAGGTTGCGGGTTCGGAGAGGACGGCTTGAGGTAAAGGTGTGCCAAGCTGTTGAACCGATTGTGCGGATGGGACGGGATGTTCGCGGAGGTCCCAGAGGATATGAGAGAATATGCCTTCGCGAACAGAGTGTTGAGTCGTGCTGAGGACCGGGTTGAGGGCGAGCTGGGGTTCGGGGGATGATGAGGAAGACATTGTCGAGATGTCGTGTACGCGGTCCAGAGATATCGACTGTGTGGGTGTTGGACGGTGCGGATGGTACGGAGGGATGTCCTGGGTGATCGTGGTTACTTTAGAGCTGAGGATTGCACTGAAACTGGCTGGGGCGATGGGTCCACTTATATATCGTCGGCCTGTATAGCTACGGATTGGTGACATTGGCCGCGAAGTCACAAACACGAGGATATGAGGTGCCACAATAGGAAAGGCGTCTGTTTTATGAGCAAGCTTGGTCAGTCCACGGGATAACTTGGCATCCAACAATGGAGGATAAGGTAAAGAGACAGCCAACAGCAGCGGTTCAGTCAGCCATTGTTAGGCAATATTTAGACGGATGAGGTAAGGCAGAGAGAGGCTCGGAGAAACTTGAGGTGGGGTGGGACAAAGCGAAGGGAAAGGGGGGGAGGAGGGGGGCTCTGCACCGCCCGATGGTGATAGGGGCCGGGAGGAAGGCAATAGTAGGTCCCCGGGTGAAGGATGTTGTAACCCGACATCTCAACCAGGTGCTGCGAGCCAAACGCACAATCTCACTCTGAGAATTGCCATGTTTGGACGACCGGGGGATATCCATGGAACACCTTGGAAGGACGACAAGCCAATCAGGTAGCCCATCTATTCAATGCTGTTAAGAGGATGACAGTGCATTGCTAGAGAATTGAGCGGGGGAAGCGACAAGCGAGGACACGGATTCGGAGGAGGGGGGGGGTGTACACTGCCTCCGTACGTGTCGCCAGGTGTGTTTCCCCCGATGTATAGGTAGGTCAGAGGGTCGTGCCCGGAGTGTTTCTGAGGTGCATTTTGGGGTCTGTTTGTTTTTTTTCAAGCTTGGTAAACCGTATGGACGCATGTTGATGTGTGTGTATGACACGGAATGATTCACGGACGGTCATTCTGACAGGGGCTGCGGTGAATGCGATGGGGGATACGCGTAAGGGAGCCAGAAAGAGCATGCCAGGGGTGGTTCCATTCAACGGCAGGTGGGTTTCCGGCCTAGTCGCGGCGCACAAGGGACTCGGGCGGGGTTGTTGTTGAACGGTTTCCGCTAATTGGATTTGCAGAGAGAAAACATTGGGTGTGAAGCAGTGAAGTGATGTAGCGATGGCCTCCTGTTCCATCTCCATCAGAGGATTCACGATTGCTCACAGAGAGTACACCGGCACACCGGCTGTTGAATTCCCTTTTGGGGTTATTGCTCCGGCGGGGCGGGGTTCGTTTGCAAGGCAGGGCATGCCATAGGCTGTAGACTTGCAGACATAGACCATGGGGTCCCAACCGCCCGTCGCCTTCCACCAGTCCCGGCATGAGCATCCTGACGACATTTTCCATCATCACCATGACAAACACAAGTCTAAACTCCCTGTCATTCCGGACTTGCGCTTCGAGTATAGCTACCTGAGGAGTATCAATCGCTATGTCCACGTAGAACGCATCCATCGGGGAACTCAACAGCACCACTCCAGCGTGGATGAACTGTTGAAGGATTATGAGAAAGTTGAACTACATGCGTCGGAGCAGGGTGACGTGGCTATGGCGGATGACCAAAGCAGAACTGCCTCCCCGACTCCGAGGGAGGTGGTTCATGTGCAATGGAAAAAGGTCCTTTGGGTAACGACTCGGGACCAGGTCATTAGCCCGTTGCTACAGGGGGCTCTCTGGTGTGTTTCTTCCGTTTCCTTCTGAGCGTATCTCTGACAGCTTGGAATGATAGGGCAATCGCTAGTTATTTCTTGACCCCCTATTCGGCCCAGTTGGGTTCGAAACTCGGTCATCTCGTGCATGGGAAGCTCTCGACTAAGGAAGGCGCATGGTGCTGGATGGCTACGGGGATGGGTGAAAGGATTGGGCCTGACTACGTCTAAATCAGCAGAAGGAACAGGACGATAGCTATCAGTTGCTTGGGGGACTCTAAGAGCCTCGTCTGATTCAGCTGACTTGACCATTTGCGGAGATCCACAATTTGCTTAGATATATTTCACCACAGCATCCCATACAATCCACCTTTGGGGTCCAAAAACATTGATGAAACGTGTATCAATTACAAATTATGACATAAATTAGTTCACCTCGACTTCTAACCATTCATTAACCCACATGTAACGCGAAAAGGAAACATAGAGCCATCGGAACCAGATAAACTGGCTGGTATGCATACGCATTGCCCACAATGCTCGTATATATTCTGGAACGCCAGAAATATACACAGCCATGTCCTTGGCCTGAAGGGATAGGGCATGCTCTGAGAGAGGTAGTAGCCCTGTGCTTAGCGCACCCTTCTTTGCCATGATAGTTGATTAGGAATCCAATTGCCCCGCCCAATATCAGGTCGAACTTGGCGAGCAGAGGAGCAAAAACTGACGTATACTTCGCGAAAAGGGGGACGGTGATTAGGGTATAGATGCCATGGAGATTTGTGTCCGTCTTCGCGGAATGATCTGGCAAGCTGCACGATACCACGGGGGAGTGACTTGTGATTCGGATGTGAGGAGATGCCTTCGTAGTCAAAAGTCAAAATCTGGCGTGTTTTCTGAGGTGTTTGGGTCAGGTCCAAGCAGAGTCAACGAACCGTATCAATCTTGTTATCGAGGATATACGGCTCGAGAACGTCAGCGATGGTGACTGCATCCCAGGAAGCAGTAAAGTTGTCTTGGAGGTCCCTGCACCAAGATCAACATTGGGTTGCGTCCGTGGCCAAACAAACATACGGGTGATCCACTATCCAGCGTCTTGCAGGACTGACACCAAGAACATCAAGACTGTGCGCAAGCTCTTCTTTGCGGATATGGCCAAGCCCATCTGCGTTCCCAGTGGACAAGCAAAGGGAAAAGAGTTCGGGAGGGTGTTGGGTATTGAGGAGGCCGAGGACCGTGGGCGCAAAGAACATGCACTCGTCATCCGGGTGCGCAGTCAGGAGGAGGATGCGCGAGTGATCATCGTCTTGGAATGTGTGTGTGCTCAAGGGTGAATACAAGAGGGCTACGAGGATGGAGAGGAGGACGACGATGGTCGATCGCAACATGTTCAGGACTGATTTGTCTCACGCGTGATTTCTAATTTAAACTTAGCTACTGACCCTTTTTCTCTTTAGACCGCCACCATGATTGTCTCAGGCTCTGGCACAAGAGATTCACCAATCGCCATAGATGACTCCGAGGACGAGGTGTTCAATGAGCTCGTTAAAGTCCCGTCTATAGGCTCAACCTTGCCTACCCTGTCTCCTCGCCGGGGCACCTTTCTGGCGGAGCTGCCTCCCCACCTTCTTTCGGGTGAGGTAGTACGTGATCTCGAGCAGTTTAAAGAAAGTTAGCCACTTCGTGTATTCCAATATCGGAGTGACTCACTGAAACTCCCTTTCCACAAACAGAATTACAACTACAAGCGAAAAAACGCAAGAGAGGGGCAACGCCCTCACATGAAGATGCCAACGATAGCTGCTCCAATCTACCCTCGAACGCGGCCCGTCTCCCCCTTGAAGACAGGCTCAGCGAGTCCAAACCTGAAAGCAGCAAAAGGGCCAAGAAACGCCGCAAAAAGGAACGCGAAGCTATTAGGGCAGAAGCTTACATCCAACGAAACAAGCCCTGCGAGGTGCAGTCTAGCCATTACGATCCAAGCGAACATGGTCGTTATGCTCTCCTTCCTTTGGAACCAAGACAAATGGATCCTTCCACAACCAGCTTGCCGACATACCCCAGTAACATGAGGGCAACTGCCTTACTCGGTCCGTTTGATCGTTTAGCCCTTACGCCCGACAGGTCCTTGAACCATTCAGTAACGTCCCATGGGGCTCCACACACGCACGTTCTCCCAACAAAGGGATCTCAGGCAGCATCCAAACCCACTCGCCGGACCTCCTTAACCAATAAATCATCACACCACCCAACACCCTTTACTGGACCGAGTCCCGCTCAGCCGTCCACGTATCCAACTCCGTGGGGCAACCAACCTTTTCCCCTTCCCCTGGCCCAGACACAACCGACTGCGCTTTTGCCTATGCAGATTGACGTGACTATGGGTCTACCTGCTGTCCCTATACCCACGGTCAACGTAGCTACAAGACAACCTCTACATACGACGTTGCCGACACTGCCTACCCGGCAACCTTCTACAGCATCGCACTTAGACAAGCATCATATTCATCAACGGAGATTACCTATCCTACAACCCGTCACGAGTTCCCTTTCTTCTAAACCGAACTTGCCTCAAACCCAACATCAACCGAAACAGGCGCCTAAGTCACCTTTACCTACGACACACGTACCCATCGGGAAGCCCGATTTCAACAATAAACATGGCTTTTTCCCTATACTCCCCAACATGTTACCTGACGCCAAGAAGCCCTACCTTCCCAACGTCGATCGCACGCTCGTCATGGAACAAATTCCTAAATCGCTGTGCAACGTAATGTGGATAACGGCCTGGAGCCAGAAAGCCAGTGGTGTTACTCCTCTGCGTATTCTACTTGGTATACAACGGGCACTCATAGAGTACCGGTCAACTGACCTGGCTGCAAAAGCTTGGGGTAGCAAAAGGTTGGGTACGGATGAAAGTGGCAGGCAACTGGACGGTCGTGGCGCGGAGTATAATATCACGGTTTATTGGTATAGGAGGAATCGTGTCGAGGAATTGACCCCGTTATCGAAGTGGGGAACGGTGGGGTCGAAAGGGGGGGAGATTATGGGTGTGAACCCCGTGCACCCACCACTCAACGGGGGGAAAGAGGGAATGGCAAGATTAAAGCAGGCGGATAAACAGCAAGAGAGATCGAGGGAGGGGACAGCAAGTATTATGTCAGAAGCAGATCGGGAAATGTGGGCGAGGATCGAAAGATCAAGGGCCGAGAAGGAACAACTGAAGCAACAGATAAGAGTGGGAGTAGAGGAAGTACAGAAGCAGCGGAAGGTGGAAGGAGAGGTCCAGGAAAGTCGCGTGAAAGAAGGGAATAAGAGACCAGAGGAGAAATTAGGAAAAAAGGAGCAGAAAGCGGGCCAAACGAAGAGGAAGGCGAGCCAAGCAAAAGAGTGGTTGGAGCGAGAAGTAGAGACCAACGAAATGGGAGAACGCGACGATAACGAACGACGCGGAGAAGAGTTTAAGCAGAGCGAGAGGGGCAAGCAAGTACCTCCAGCGAAATTCCGCCAACAAGACATTCTGAGGAGAGTCGCGATAAGCCAGCACCAGAAGCAGCAGCAACTCCTGGCATCATCTCTGAACGGCCACCCGACTCGAATTGCACCGCCAAAGGACGGCCCAATACAACAATTATCTCCAACACCCAGATATGCCCTCTCCACGCGGCAGTCCCCACCTACAAAGCTTCCGACTACTCCTAAACCGTTGAGTTCACAAGCAACTTCCCCTTACTGTCCTTCATCCTGATCCTCGCAATCCTCCGCTTTCTCAATCGTCGTATGCATCGAATCGGAGGATGGTTCTCGATGCAGTGCTACCTCCTCCACCCGCGACGTTTCGACACTCTTCATCACCCTCGCTACCCGTTGTTCCTGTTTCCTCGTCCGAAAACGTGCCAGAGTCTCCGTCTCCGCGGGGTGATGATAAGGATATCGGTCCAGACCAGGACGTTATTCCCGATGGTGACCTAGCACCCCCTAATGGCAAGAGTGTCGATAGTAAAACGGATCTTACCAAGATGCCCTCCCATTCTAAAGCACATAAGTGGGCACCTGGACCATAGCACAGAACCCTCCATGCCTGAGCTCCTATTCGGGTCCCCCCTGCCTCCGTCGATCCCTCGCCCTTCTTTTCTCAAGTCATCCCCGAACCTGCTTCGCCCTACCTCGACGAGTAACGCCCCGCCAGACGCCCGGGCACAGAACTTGAATTCTCGCCTTGCCAAGAAGCAGTACCCGATCCCCAAGCAGAAAGCGCTAGAGAAGAAGCTGGCACAAGCTAGGGAAGAGTTGGTACGCCGCAGTAGACCTGGAAGTGTCGACGGATTTATCAATTTCATCCGACACATCGACCAGTGCCGCTGGTGTTAGCAAGAGGACGGGGGTCGCCAGTAATGAGGTTCAATCTAGTACTAGGTCGGATGGACGTTGCAGTTGAAGAGAAGTCGAAACTGAGCGCCTCAGTTGTTCGCTCCGGTTTCGTACCTGAATCTCACCAACGGATCGAGTGCTCCGACGACTAAAGGGTCTCGAGAAAAAGCCTCTGCCACCTCATCTCCTGAGGCCCTCAACCCATACTCAACTCCGAATCACAGCTTGTTGACCCGCCTGCTGCGCCCGGCGCCAACTCTGTTCCTTCCCCAACGCCCTCGCCTCCCGGTACCCCTGCCCTGACATGCTCAGCGCCACAAGAACCCGAGAAACACGAAGCAGGGCCATCGCGGTCAATATCAGACAGTTCATCCCTCTTGAATGCTATGATTCAGCAACCCTCGCCCGACGATATGGAGGTAATCCCCGTCTCACAAAGCAATAAACCGGCGGTGCCGCAAGGTATACCCGAATGCTCGGTCGATACAATTCAGGTTTCAGCTCAAGTAGGATCCGCGATGAGTGCGACTGGAATTCAGGTGCAACAGCAACAGCAGAGTCCAGGACCGATTGCTCCTAGGATCTTGGACTTGGCTCCGCTTCAAACGCCCGATGCGCTGCGGATGATCGCGAAACAATCACTGGCAGCAAAACAGAAACTGTTGGAAGAAGAGATCAAGGCGACCAAGCTATTAATGTCCAAGATCGCCGAGGCGCGGACAAGGCAAGAGCGTGAAAGGTTGATGGTGATGCTGCGAGAGAAGAGTCGGTGCGTTATTCTGCTTCTTGGGAGTTGTGATTGTGGACGCGAGGCGGGCTGAATGGTTCATTTCATCTGCAATTCCTATTGGTGACGGGATCTCATATGTATGATCGACCCGCTCTCTGTTCCGATTTATCGCGATCCGTTCCACAGCTCTATGGATGAAGTTTCTAACAGTATCAAGAGCGAGGCCCTGGTTTCCACGGGAAGATACTCGCAACAGATGAAAGGATGGCTGCGGATGCGTTGGCCCGAGAGTCGGGAAGATGCTGGGGTACTCATTGTTAGCGATGATGAGGATGAGGCGGACGAGTCCCAACACCATTGATTTTCTATCATTGGTCGTGTTTTGGACACCAGGTAGGCCACCTAGATGTGGAGATCCCACGTTCTCGCTCTTCCGGTTCTTTTGGATCCTTCGCTTTCCACTTCTGTCGCATGTTCAAAGGGAGCAGTCAATATCTAGTCACAATTTACGATCTAAATCGTTCAACTAGGGGTATTATATCAATTACCCTCATTTTCCTTTACTGGTGGGTACTGTCCTCGTTCCTTTATACACTGACTAATAGGGTGCACCGCCCTAGAACTTCCGCCTAATCATTACAATATTCGTCTGTTAACCTCGGAGCAACGTTGAGCACGCCTCTGCCCTCGGAATGACTTTTTTTTGTCGAGCTAGGAAGCCTCTGGATACCTTTGTTTGGCTAGATGGCAGTGCCCCACATCAATCCAGATGGTTGGCGACCTGAAGAAACCTGATTGGCAGCCTCACACAGCCCGTCTAGAAATTGTCCAGCCGACTACCTCTTATTCCCGATGCTATCATGACTATCACAATTTCATGTAATTTTATCTTACTTTTTGACTAGGTCTGCACAATCTGGCTCGTGGACTTGGATTTCAGATACTAAATAAGGGTGTACCTATCCCACTGTGATGCTTTTTTCTTTTGCCGAATCGCACGCATTGTTGCTGGATGCACCGACATAACCTGCAACACACTGTCGGAAGGGATTGATGATCATGTTATTCCCCCTTGAAAAGCTTTTGGGGCGCTGATGCGGAGGCGCTGTAAAGCGCCTGTCTACTTGCACCACAAAAAAATTAAGTATTCCACAAGGTTCGAGAGTTTGAGCTTCGAGAGGTGTTGTTGTTTAACGACACGACACCCGTTGACGGGTTCAGCAGGGACGAAGTTACTAGAAAAGGCTGTGTCTGGATGTACATCCTGTGCTTAGTCATCATTTCCTCGTGACACCCACAGCTTACAAAAAGTAAGCGCAAATAGCCGCTTCTCAGCTTACCCCTTCACCACCACCAGGTCTTTACCTGCCTTACTACCTCTCCCCCTCAGCAGGTACGTATTTCGAAACGCTGCCATTTACTGCCGTCATTAAAGGGCTTACTGTCTCTGCGTTATCGCCTTGGCATCGCATCGCCCACCATCTCTGTTCGACTTCTCTCCATCGCATTGATCTTGTGCGATCCAAAATCATGTAACAGCTTTCACCTCTCCCTTCAACGTTTCGCGATGGCCCTCAAGCGCATTAATAAGGTATGTATCCTTTATACAGACAGCGTCCATTCTATCGTGCTTTTTGCGCAGCCGAGCGCTCAGGGGTTCAGAGCTGACAGATTGCTTTGACAACAGGAATTGGTAGATCTTGGCCGGGACCCACCGTCATCCTGCAGTGCCGGCCCCACTGGCGATAACCTGTTCCAATGGCAGGCGACGATAATGGGTCCGGTAAGCTCCTAGTCGCTGCGTGACCCTGAGTCAGTAGGATCTCACCTCATCCAGGGTGACTCACCTTACGCTGGAGGTGTCTTCTTCCTCTCTATCACCTTCCCAACGGACTATCCCTTCAAGCCCCCCAAAGTCAGCTTTACGACCAAGATTTATCACCCCAACATCAACGCCAATGGATCGATCTGTCTGGATATCCTGAGGGACCAATGGTCGCCTGCATTGACCATCGCGAAGGGTCAGTTCCATTTTTGCTTGACTCCACTTTTTTTTGCTTATCATGGCTTATCAACCGGAATGGCTAGTTCTACTTTCGATTTGCTCAATGCTTACTGACCCCAATCCTGATGACCCGTTGGTCCCTGATATTGCCCATCTGTACAAGACAGATCGCTCGCGTTACGAGGCAACAGCTCGAGAATGGACGAGGAAGTGAGTTTCAGTCAGCTTTTCATACCGGGGTTAGTGCCATACTCATTCGGACCCTAGATATGCTATGTAGCGAGAATCACCGAGTCATAGGCAGTTGTGAAGAGTTGGCCGGGTTTTGCGCTGTATACATACCTGTTCTTGCGATGTTTTAGTAATTCAATGTCAATTTTCCCCATACCACAGTCTATTCACATACACGCCGTATATCGGAGGCCGACGTTTGCCGGACAGCCTCGTAGGAGTCGCTTGTAGCTCTGGTTGCCATGCGTGGCTTGTGTGCCGAGTGTTGAACATGTCAGTTCCGCACTTGGAAATGAGTTCAGCGACTGAGTTCGATAGCCTTTTGAGTTTCGGGCGCTCTTCACAAAACACATGGAACAGCCCGTCTCATGATGCGTACATTGCGTATCCCAGCTCACAAGTTTGAGCCGCTGTAGTCCTTGCATGCATAGCAAGTGATGGGTCGCAATGTTTGGGTGAGAAGCTGAAGCACAACAAACCTACCTACATCAAGGTCAAGATGTGGATGTGAATTGAAGCATGGATAATTGCTTTCTTGCTGTTGGGTAATAATATCCATATATGGAGAGAATAGGAACTGAGATGGCCGAAGGAATTATTGGAGAAACACACAGTCTTACTCACCTCGCCACGCGGTAGGGTGCCGCTCCCGAATTATAAAGGCTACATTTTGACTTACAATGAACTTGCATCGCTTGGGCTAGGAGAGCCCTTACCTCGCATCTCTCGTTACCAACCTGACGCTGAAACAAATATTCCCGCGCCCCCGTTGTTATCATTGTGGCCGGGCTGAAATTACCAAATTTAATTTGCTGTGCTAATAAGAATACCAACAACTGTTTCAATCAGAGTGAGCTCGGTGCAGCTGCGAAATGTTTTCATGTTCAGACCGAGCAATGACTAGGTTCCAGTGATCGTGGAAGTGTTGGTGATGTATATGTCCGACCCTCAAGCCCGAGAAACCCATAATATGAATTTTATGCGTTCGGGGTGAAATGGCAAGGGCGTATATAGAGGACTTCTCGACACCATCCTAAAACCAACATTCCCCATCCCTTCTCATCCTCTTCTTCACTCCACTTTCTCACTATTTATCGAGCTCCCGCTTTTTGCATTCCGTCGGGGCTCAGTCGCATATTCCACCCGTTCAGCTTTTTTTTCCAAGGTTTTCCCTACCGGAACTTTTTTTACTATGTACTACCAGAACCCCTTCGGTAGCTGGGCTGAAGCTGGCCAAGGCCACTCTTCGGGCACGCTGTGGACCAACACTCCCCCTCCCTCGATTTTCGGCGCGCTTCCGTACCCATCCGCTCCGTCCAACCTCGTCACGTACTATTTTACGTCGTTCAAGCCGAACATCTTCAACAGCACGGTCATTGGTCCGCAGAATCAAGCATACTACCAAGTCGTGACGGACAATAGCATGCCGGGATATACGATCATCAAGAACGTTGAAGGCAAGAACACGGCCTTGATTGAATGGCAGGCGCACCCGTTTGTGGAGATTCGAGGAGTCCTCGCTAAACAGAACATACGGAACTGGTTGCGACTTTCGCCCGATCAAAGGTTCTTACACATCATACTTTTTTATTCCGCTCCGCGATCTCACCTCTTCTCAGCCATAGATCTATGGATGTCCGTGGGATGCGCTACCTTTGGGCTCCTCGCGACAAATCTATAAATGTAAGCCGTTCTCTTAACTCCCGGAACAAGTGGGAAAAGAGGGCTGATCTCCTGAATCTTTTTACAGTTGTACACAGGTGGAAACGGGGCTCCTGCTACATTCCTTGCAAAAGTTACGAGGACTGGCACCCAGATCATCACGGTTGATGTGACGCCCGACGCTATCCAACTCGGCTTGTTGGACACCATCGTTACCGCCACCATGCTGTTGCTTTGCGGAAGGAATATCGACTAGGCGGAAAGTGTAACCGCTCAGGTCGCACTACTTGGGACGGTTTGAACGATTTCACTTACATCTACATCATCACATCACTAGTTCACGACGACGACTATCACGACTTATTTATAGCGCAAACACTCCTCCCCCGTGTTGACGCGCTTTGACTCTATATAGTTATATACTTTAATTGAACACTATAGATGTTATTGTATTCTTATTTCCACCTGATCGCTCATAGTGTAGTGTAACTCCGGATTCACCCTCCGATGTAAATATACTATGTATCGTGTAATATTTATTAATCTCCCTTTTGCGAGGCCGCCGTTGATCGTCAATTTTTTTGAACTCCCAAACCCCTCGCCAAATGAACGATTATCGTCGATACCTGAGTCCTGAGACGTAACAAAGTTTCCTACCAACCTGATCAGCCTTTTCAGGGTTTGATCCCCGCCGCATCAGTCAAGGGTTATCCATCCAATCACTTGGTGCTGATCACATCAGCAACGAACCTTGGAAACTAGCTAATCATTACATAATCAGTAAACTATTGGCAACTTGCATTGGGCGCAACTTGGGGGGGTGGTCACTCTTGAGGAGAACGGTTGCCCAATCGTGTACTTGCTGTAAATAAAATAAAATAAAAAAGCTATATGTAGAAAAGGTGAAATTGATGATGCAAGGAGTTACGCGTCCCTGACGCCGCCTATCTTAACATTCTTGGAGGCAGTGCCACTTGAATGACAACCATTCGGCCCCACCATTCCACTTGTCTGTTCAACGCTCGACATCATCACTTGGGCAGGAGTACAGACAGAAACTGTTCAATGCACAGGTTCGATGCCATGAAACTACTGCGCTCCCGTTGCTTACCTCTCGGACGAACCTCTGCATTAAGAGCAGTTCACCTTTCCCATGGGGCCATGGGATGGATTCCTGGGCTGTACGACTTGCAGGGAAGCAACCTACCAATACCTGGCGCACTTTTTACTCCGTCTCAAATGTTCTAGGCCCTCTCTACTCTCCGAGAGCCGACATGTGAGAACGCTCCTGTTGCTTGGTTATTCGCTTTGGGATCGCAGTTGGTCGGCGGGAAACTTGAAGGATGTGTAAAAGCTGCCGACGTGGCCAACTGACGGAGCAAGTTTTTTTGGCGTTGCCAAAAAAGCTCAAGAGGTCGTCTCCGTTCCCCCGCACAAGCCCGTTCTTTCCCCCCCCACCCACCTGAACACCAAGCTATTCCGCTGGGGTAACATGTGCAACCCAAGTTCTCTATCACACAGAACTCTTGTGTGAAAAAAAGAAAACAAAGTTGGCACTGACGGCCGGCTCTTTGGCCAACCCCCCCACTGGTTTTTCAACTTCGGCATTATGTTTTTATGTCAGGTGAACAACTCGTGGCCTAGTTCTTTGACCACTACGGCAGCGCTGGCCGGATGTTGGCGAACTAATCTAGCCATGTTGCGGTTCTTAGCACGAGGCAAAGTGACTCCCCGGTCTCCACATCCTCGCGGGAGAGCGACCCTCTGATAGTTGATCGTCTAGATAATCGGGCCTGAGGTACGCATATTAGGGGGGGGAGGCACTAAGCCGGTCACAGTGTCACCGCCGCTATTATTAGCACCGCAGAGTATTGCTGATATTCCGGCTGGGCGTTGTCTGCGTGTGCCAATCGCTCGCTCTGGACTACCCTAAAAAGCTCTCTCTCTCGTGGCAGAGAACTAGCTTCTGTGGACGTGATTCCTCATCTGCCACTCTGCCCTTATGGCTCCAAGACAGAAGGCAATCATGTGGTGGAAGCGACCATCATGAAAACAGGAACGACTCGTTGAATGCCTGAGAAGAGATCAGGAAGAGCTGGGGGTACTTACAGGCATATAAGATGCTTGTAGAGGATTGCCTCCACCCTGCCAAAGCTCGCTGGTATACTTCTAGCCAAACCGCATTCCTTGGAAACATGCTGGCTCCTTCCTTCTTGCTCCGCGCCATCTCGATAGGCTGTTGCGCCGTTCTTGCCTTTGGAGCCACTTATTCCCAGACAGACAGCCACACTGGCAGTGGTTTCCTCAAATCCTTTTCATTCGAGAACATCCCTGATCCCACACATGGACGAGTGTAAGCTCTTTCCCCCCCTCCTCATAGAGTGGCTACGCATAGAAAACGCGGTTGATTGCCCCAACTTAGAAACTACGTGGATGCCAGCACCGCCGCGAGCCAGAACCTGACCTTTTCGTCAGGAGATCACTTTGTGCTTCGCGCAGACTTTAAAAAGACTCTCACTGCTAGCGGACCTGGCAGAAATTCTGTTCGGCTTCGCTCAAACAAGCAATACACCACATCTGTCATGGTGTGAGTACTTTGGAACCGAGTTTTTCTTTTTTTTTCAACTGATGATCTTCTTGCCCAAAGCTTCAACATGCGACATATGCCAGAAGGCTGCGGGTGAGCGCTTGTCTTCTTTGTTTTGCTCAAATGGCTTCTGATAATCAATTGTTAGCACCTGGCCCGCGGTCTGGACTGTTGGCGCAGACTGGCCTAATCAGGTAAGAGTTGAGCTTCTGTTTCAAGGTACCAAACACGGTGTATTTATAGCTAATCTAGGGTGAAATTGATATTCTCGAAGGCGTGAACGATCAAGGCCCAAATCAGTCGACGCTGCACACCAACAGCGGTCAGTGAACCTTCCTTGGTATTCCATCTTCCTATCTGTTCCAATTCTCAAATGTCAGGTTGCACCATGCCGAGTTCGCGTTCGCAAACAGGGTGAGCTTCTTTCTCCTTATTCCCACAGTAATTTACGACTTGTGAACATCAGGACTGCTCTTGGGAACAACTGCGATGTAGCAGCCACCAATAACGCAGGATGCGGCGTGCGAATGACAGATACACGTAGTTATGGGTCCATACTTAACAACAAAGGCGGCGGATGGTGCGAACCCAAATTCGGCGAGAGAGATATACTTGTCTGACAAACAAGCTTCTCAGGTTCGCCGTAGAACGCACGAGTTCCTTCATCAAAATATGGTTCTGGTCCAGAGCTGCCACAGATGTCCCTTCAGATGTCAGGAATGGCGCCACCACAGTTAACACCGGAAACTGGGGTACCCCTGACGCGTACTTTCCCAACACCTCATGTTCGATCTCCTCTCACTTCGGTCCCCACAACATTATTATCAACTGTGAGCGATGGGGTTTCCATCACATAGCTTTTATTTCTTTTAACATGTGTGTACTATTATTAACTCGATGCAGTGACATTCTGTGCGTATCACCCTTGATTGACTCTTGCGCGTTCTTTTGCCTGACCTTGGGGGGGTGCTTTCAGGCGGTGACTGGGCCGGACAAAGCTCTGTCTATGGTGCATCCGGCTGTCCTTCAACCTGTGTTGGTACGTCCGCTCAGCTTTGTTTGTTTTGGGCCTTGGTTTGACCTCCCACCCCCCACCCCCCCCGCACAAACCAGACTATGTGAATAGAAACCCTTCCGCATTCGAGGATGCGTACTTTGACTTTCAGTGGTTGAAGATCTATGGATAGGAAACTAAGAATAAAGTGAAACTGACGATTGGATACCCCAGGCGGTTTGAATCTGGTGGAATATTTTGTACCATTTCGGCGACTCATGTATCTTTAAGGGCTACTTGCCGGATTACGCGGTGTACGAATAACATCGTTTTTATGCGTTCCACCTATCTAGTTAGTCAACTTGTCGGAATCATGCAACTGCACACCAATCGCACCCGCATACATCACGTAGGTTCATAGTACATCACAATCATATCCATACTACAGCCAAAAATAGAATGGCAAGTTCTGGGGACGCCACCACTGTCTCAACACTCGATGCTTTTGATGAAACGTGCGAGGCCCACGCTACTGACCAGCCCTACTTTTGTCGCACCATCCACAGCAGTTAACATAGGCTGCTGGATCTGTGTCTATCAACGAAGTGGGGTCAATAATAGCATAGGAGGTGAAACGGGAGGGGGGAAGGAGAAATCACTGACCAAAGCAATTGGTTTAGTCTTCTCTGTAACGGCGAGAAGGTTCTTGACCATCTCCTCGATTGCGGCAGTGTGTCGCGGATCATTCGTCCAACTACGATAAAACATGTCGGGCAACATCCCAATAATCCGCGGAACGCGTCTGGTCAGATCGTCCACTTCCTGTGCAACAGTAGCGTCCGCGGCCGCTGGTCGCCCGCCTTCGCTATCATCTTCGAACTGGTCTTGGAGTTTTGGCAGAAGGTTCAAAATATGAACGTAATCCAACAGAACCTGTCAAACAAGAAACGGGGGTCAGTTGCTGAAACCAACTTGTATTGATGACATCACACGCGCCTTTCCTCTCACAAACCATCCATCAATCTTGTCGTGCTTGGTTTCACTGTCAAAGACCTCAAAGAGTTCTTCGAGCAGATCCAAATCGCGGCCCAAAATCGCGTCGGGGGCAAGCTCTAACACCGCAATGGTGTGCGCTGCATTGTAGTGTCCCGCAGATAGAAATAGTTCGTATGCGCTAAAAAAGTCACCGTTGCTGAGGGCGTACTGGGCCTGTATTGTGTGATCATCTTAGATAATTCCGCCACGGAAGTTGGCGTTATGCCTCATACCTTTGCTTCTTCTACCCAAACCATTGGTATCTTCAGACTCCCGACGATGCCGCGAGTCATCCACTCATCTAGATGAGGCGCTGAACGGCCAAGAAGTTCCTTGATAGCTTTTTCACGTCTATTCAATGAGGAGCAATCAGAGTGAGGTCATCAGGGGTTTGGATGTCATTTTACCCAGCACTGCCTTCAATATGCAACAAGACGAAAATAGCTTCCTGTATCATCCCCCAGCTCTCCAGCTCGAACGCATAGGTGCTTGAGAGCAGATCTGCGGTTGGACTGTGTCCATCAGCCACCAGTTTCTCGTTTCGGTCTTCCTCGTCACTACTCTCTTCACGTCCGCTACTATTCGTGCCGTTCACAAGAGTCCTCCGCGCGCCTGCAGGCCGTCGGTCGGGGAAATCACGTATCCGCATCACGCGGGACAAAATGACATACAGATGCCAACACATAGCAATACCCACCCCCATAAACGAACATGAAAAGGATAACGGGTCAAGTATGCTCGACAAGAGAGAGAGCGGGCTCGGCATGTAACTTGATGAGCGCAAAGAGCGGATCATCCGGTTCCATACTTGCGGATCGGTTACTCCATTTCGCCACCAAGGCCGGCGGAGATTTCTTCCTGTGAACATCAAGCAACCAGGGAGGCAATGGTCTTGCTACAGATTTGGGCCTTGAAGAAGTTGGTTCCGGACGCTGCGACCAAAGTGTTTCATACGCCTTCACGACGTGGGCGATAGAGGCTTCCAGGCCTTCCCCATACCATAAACATAAACCCAGGACGCGCCTCCAATCTAGCCCCGAACAGACGTCGGCGTCCTTGTCTGAAAGTTCATCCTCATCGTCGTCCAGGATACCACCTAGGAGCGAATAAACTTTCCAGACACCCCGCCCAACCAAACCGCTCCCGAACCCTGTGCCAGCGCCAGGTCCAAGCTTCTCCATTTTCCACACTCGAAGCTGTTCCCGAATGTCATCTTTAAACATCTCGTCGCCTCCAGCCTGGCTAATCAAAGTTGAAAGTTTGAGGTAGCCACCGTCGGCTGTGACTGAACACGCATTTTCTACTTGATGGCCGGTAAGATGTGTAAATGCCGCGTCTGCAGGGCTATATGTGCCTAGGAATACATCAACAAAGACAGATAAGTCTAAAGAATCTTCGAAAAACCTACCACCCGACACGAGACCGTTTGCCTTGGTCCTCAAATCTGACTCCACGTTTGGTCTCACAACTTCCTCCAACCACTGTCCTAGCGCGGCTTTGCGTCTAAGCACTATAATTCGGTTGCGGGTGTCCGGGGTAATAGCTGAGGATGTTGACAGGGCGGAGGGACTATGCTGGGCGCTCAGATGTAGGTCTATAGGATCAAACAACGATACGCCGAGGCGGAAGAGTGTCGCAGGGGTAGAGAGCTCGGAAGAAGGGAACAGGGAAGAGAAGGAGGCAAAGTCTAGGTGTTTGTCCGTTGAAGGAGGGTGAGTGGCGCTACCGGAGGTGATGGGTGCTGAGGGTAAGGGTGTAGGTGCGGCAACTGGAACTCCCTGCGCTATCAGGATGGATTGGCGTGTGGCTTAGATGATGCTGAAGGAGCTTGGAGGAGAGTACGATAACAGACGGTGGCGTAGGGATTGGTTGTACTCGAATTACTAATAAGAATCGAGGCTAGGAGGGCGGGTACGCTGGTGAGGTTGATAACGGATGAATTGGCTGATGTTCTAGGGCGACAATCAGCAAGAGACCAACTGAATAACGCGTTGATGCTCACGGCGATGACCCAGGAGCAAGTATACTACCCAAGTGCGCTAACGTTCCCCCCCGGCCCCCAGCCAACACGGAACGATCGACCCAAGGCAAGGCCTGCGTCAATGAAAGAACCTTCGTTTCCGTTCACAATTGAAGATGCTTTGTCAACTCTCGCGTATTTCCGGGAAGGTCTGGATATAGGTGGTTCGGCCTCATGAGCAAACGAACGCCTCTGAAAATGAAATGGTCAGAGTTGGGGTACGGACGAAAGAACTGTTGCGAACCTCTCGCGAATCTAATCTCAATCCGTCCGCATCCGAATCCCGGCCATGTTTTCTCGCCATCGGTTTTGGTTTTGGTTGTAGCTCTAGAAGTTTCACAGAGGTCCTTGGTGCGCTGGTTTCGTTGAGGGCCCTAAGGGCAGCAGCTTCTTCCGGCATCCGGAAGAGCGATGATTGCATTACGTGCATTTTCTGTGCATCGACACCCAGTTGTTGTGCCCAGGGTATTATTGTGGTATCCCCGTCCAAGCGGCTGCGCGACTTGGATACAACGGCGCCTCCGCTTTCAAGCTCATGTGCATATCGGATTTCGCCATCGTCATCCTGAACCAGAGCGTTTTTATTCCTTGTCAATGGACCAGTGCGCATGTTTACGGACAGCTCGCCTCCGTCCATGTCTGACGAGGAGGACTCTGAGCTAGAGGGCTCGGATTCACTGTCGTCTTCAGATTCATCCTGGTCCACTGGTTCTTCCACGGGAGGGGTCTGGTTTTGGGGCGTAACGGTGTTGTCTTCTTCGTCTTCGCTGCTGCCGCCGCTGCTGCTGCTGTCGCTGGTATAGGCTCGGAAACGCGCCATAACGAAGGACTGGGGACTGGTTTGATTTTGAGATTCCCTCACGTTACAAGCCTCGGATTCAAATATGAGTAAACACAAGTCCGTGTTAACAGCAAAGGCCCAAACAAAAAAGAAAGTAAAAAAAGAGTATCAGCGATTTCCAGAATCCAATGCTATACGACATAACGGGCACGTTTTGCTCCTAATGAGCCACTGCGCCAAGCAATTTTCATGGAAGACATGTCGGCATGACAGACTCATACTCGCAGGCTGTCCATCTTTGAACTGCGACAAGCATATACCACACTTGTTCACCGCGACTCCAAACACACTCAGCTTCAGCTTGACACGCCCATCCGCTGTGAGCCTCCTTCGTTGAATCTCCACACGCCCGGTGAGTGACACGTTTGGCTCATCAACAGAATTCGAGGCCGTTGAGGTGACGTTGGCTCGCGCCGCATCAGCAGGTCCTAAAAAGTCTGAAATGAGTACCAACGTCTGACAAGCGTTATAATTAAGAGACTAGCGCAAATCGACCCGGATCGAGCATACCCACCTCGTAGTCCGCACTGCTGCCTTCCTCACTCAACGCAGCAGCAAGTAGGTCCAAGTCTGTCATCTCGGACAAGCTACTGAGCGAGGAAACATTCGCAGACGAAAAGGAGAGAGGGAGAGAGCGGACCGACGGGTCAGGGGTGGATGTTGACGATCCGGGAGGTGATCTGTTATTAGGAACAGACGTGGGATAGAGTGCCCGGGGACCATCAATCGGAGGTGTCCACGGAACATTGGCATTCTGGCTTGCGTCGTTCTCGAGGTCGATCAGCAAACCTTCAGGACAGTGGATGGTATGTGAAGAGGAGTGCGACGGAAACACTTCATGCCCAGCATAAATGGAATCCACCACGACATTTCGAGATTGAGGTGGGCGGGGCAAGGGTCGTCCAAGATAATGGCGACGGCCAGGATGCGACATGAGGGCTTCAAGATGGAGAGACGAGGAAGAGGCGTTGTTGTTCTGCATTCCAAACTCATCGCTCCTTGTTGGATGCTGATTGCAGGCGCACCCAATTGGGTTTGGTCTTGGCACTGGAGTGTCTAGCAGTGCCGATAATTTAGGAGTCGGCATCGAGGGAGATGGCTGTATATCACTCAAATCATTTAACACCATTTTGCTTTGCGCCGCGACAGGAGTCGTGGGTGAAGACAAACTAACGGTCACGGAAGATGGGGAAGACGATGCACTCTTGGTCTTTGGTGTCTGGATGGGACTTGATGGAAGCGGCGTGTCTAACGCGCGCTGGAAATCTTGGACTCCGTCGCCGGTCCCAGCGTCGCCCCCCTCTAATGGGCCAGCTTCCGGCGCAAGGAGCGTTTCTGGCGTCAGCTGAGGGGCGCTCTGATCAACAGCATTCATCCTTGTCCGGACAGTAGTCACTGCGGGCGGCCCCGGGATGGGCGCCAAATTTACGACCGGACTTGGAGTGGTTCTCGATCGCTGAGCACCTTCCCGACGCGGTCGCCTTCGGAGGAAAGGTTCAATCGCCTCTGCGACTTTCCTGTCACGCAACGAGAGAGGATGAGGCTCATTTAATGACTGTGTTGGGTTTTGTGATCCTGCCTCAGGGGTCAGAGAGGGCTGCGCAATTGGTGGGTTTGGTGGGTTTGGTGAAGTTGGCGAAACATGGGGCTTGGAGGCTCTGAACGTGAAAGTCATGCTTCGTGCAGGCGAAGCTGGGCTCGCCGCAGGGGAGGGTGAATTAGATGCTGGTGTTATGAGGGACATCAGGCTGCGAGGGTGGGACTCTTCGGTTTCGAGGAATTCCCATGAATCTAAGGATTCAGGCGGATGATCATCGTGTAATGTCACCACCCCCTTCTCCTTTCCCTCTCTACCGTGGAAGAATCTCGACTTGACACTTTCGGGCTTGTTCGCCGTCAGCGTCAACGTTGAACCAGCGAACGGGAGCCGAAGGACGGAGGATGTTGCAAGGGAGGTCGTGCTTCTGAAGAAGTGGGCGGATCGCGAGGCCGAATAAGGTAAATTTCCAGGGGAAGGATGAGCGGAGAGTGCTCGTTGGGCTTCCAAGGCTTGATGTCGAGGTGGAAATAGCGTCCGGAGGGGGGAAAGTGAAAGGAATCGTTTCTTCGTCGAACGTACAGGACTGGCCTCCGGCTCAGGTGTCAGCACATCTTCCGAAAAATCCAAAACACTTCGAAGCTTTGTCTTTGCCCTTCCACGCAACAGTCCTTCCGAGGAAGGAGGAACACTGGCATTAACATACGTAGGAGACGTGAGTGAAGGGACAGGACTGGGAAATTCAATTCCTCGATGGCTTATCCACTCGTCTTGGCCTCTGTCAGCCTGCCTGGATGAACGGCTAGTCTCTATAATCTCGAGAGAGTCCTCTGACTCGGAAGCCGATGGTGTGTCCGAAGGAGAATCCCTACTCCCAAGAACAGAAAACGAGGATTCACTCTCCGAAACATCGTGATGGTGTTGCTCATTTGGACGGCTGGGTATATCTAACGATCCTAGTAGGGATGATGGGCCAGCTGCGTTGGGAGAGAGTACAGGACTGCCGATGGCCTCTTGGAAAGAAGGTGGTGGGTAATCGGGTACGACTGGATGTTCATTGGGGAAATAGTATCAACACAAGGTCAAGGATCTACAAGTTTTCGCTTACCTTCGTCGATTCCTTCCAGCGTACCTCGACTCGGACGTCCCGTCCTCCCACTACGACGGCTCATGAGATTGCGGATATTACGAGGGCCTATGTTGAATCGCAAATCCTCGTCTTGTCTGGGAATCGGTCTTTCTGGCCGCGGGCGGCTGCTCGCCATCCTTGCTTTTGAAGGAGATCCCTGTCCCGAGGCCTGGGGAGTCGAAGCATCAGGATGCTCCTGCTCTTGTGCTCGAACACTGCTAGGATAGGGAGAGATACGGGCTGCGTCCGCAATTCTGTGCGGCGACATAGGGATAAGTCAGTGAGAGAGGAGGCCGTTTTGGTAGAACATGCGCAAACCACACTTCTACGGCATTGCTGGGGCTTTACCTTTATTTGGTCTACTTTCAAGCTGCGTAACTCCGAGTTTCCGCTGCTGTGATGTCGATGGTGTTGAAAGCCAAACGGAGTGGGTTGTGGAACCCGATGTTCCTTCCATCCATCGACATTTAATAATAGATCTTGGACGACATATTGGGTATTCGCAATTAATGGGTGTTGCACAACACCTTTGAAACCAAATAACTCCCAATACTTGAGTAGACTTTATTCTTAAAACTTGAACTACTAATCCAATGCGCCATTTCCGTTGCAATAATCGACATTCCCTCTAGCCGGATTTCCAGCCCACTGAATTAATGACATCATCAGTATCACTTGCACAAGGCAGCTCCAACGCTCACCGTGGGGAATGGTCTCTCGACGCCCGATGTACCGAAGACAGCAAAAGACAAGATGAAAACCATTACTTGGGCACCACCATCCAAAGCACCTCCGAGAATATAATTGTATTTCTTGTACCACGCAGGATGATACTTTCTTAACCAGAGCTGAGACACGAGGCCGACAATGATGGACGAAGTGATCGTGGAGTTTACACCGACCGACATCCATGCGGAGTACTATATTCATATCAAATTTGCTCCTCGAGGCTCCACCTGAACCGAGCAAGCGCACCATGTAAATGATAGGCAGAATGACTGTGTCCACTTGAATCGGACCAATTTTCGGCCAGCGCTAGTTTGATGATCAGCAGGAGGCTTGACGGAAGGCCTGATGGGAATGATAATTACCTTCGCGATAAGCCATTGAAAGAAAGTTGGCACCATTCCGACCAGCAAACTCAATGGGATAATGAAATAGGGTCCACTGAAGCCGTACAGCTGCCTTGCCAATGACCAAGTCACGGCTGCACTATTAAGGCTCTGCGTTACTTGGCCACTCCAGACGTTAGTACCCGTGGGGTCAAGCAGGATTTCACGTCGAGCCGTAACAACGGACATCATGACCACTGTGTTGATGGGCTCAATCGCATGCATGGGCTGGAGCTGCTAATTAGCGACGTACCATAGTTGACCACCGCGCCTATTCCAGCATTTATGAACAGTGGATCCTTGATTCAGAACTGCACGAGACGTACCAAGAAGAGTTCCCCAAACCTGGGTCAAAAACATGACGCGCGGCGGTATTTTCAAGTATTGGCCCATCTTCAAGTCACCGGCTAATAGGATGGATGTCGAGACCACGTCGTGACTCCACATAGAGAACTTCATAGCAATGAAACATCAATTTTCCTCGACAGACGCTGAAAAGCAGAAGACGACTTACATAGAGGTTAGCCACCGGTCTTCCCGGATTTACCGCACCTGCAACCATCTTCATGAGCTGATTGGTGGCGATACCGTTCCCCATTCTGGCAAACAGCAAATTCGAGAAGGGCTAAAGTGAAGGAATCAATAGTTGTATTGAGAACAAAAGCGCTTGAATTACCGCCACGAAGGCGCCAACGAGTAACGCGAGGATATAAGACCACCATGGCAGTGTCGTTTGTCCTTTGAAAACGACGATCAACCCTAAGATAATAGAGCATGGGTGTTTCCAGCTATATTTGTGGCATAATCGTAACTGACCGGCAAAGAAGGATAAGAACAAGAGGATGAGATACCACCACCAAGGCGCTTCTTTATATTTCTGCATGGCCTATCATACACCATTTAGCATCTCCCCATTGGATGCCCCGTGGTGAAAAGACCTACTTGATAGTGTGGGTCGGGTTGGGTCCTGTTATAGGCCGATTTGAACGAATCCTTCGCATATCCTCCCCAGAAGAAAATACAGTGAGCTATCAAACCACCAATCTGATGAAAGTTAACTTCTTGTCTTTAATAAATATTGCAGGTACTCACCGAAAGGTTCTGGGTTAAATTTTTCCAAGCATTTGAACCCGTGAGAGCTGGTAGCCCGATTTCCGCCAACGCGGTCTCATTGAGCTGAAAATGTGTCCCGAAAACTGCAGATTGGTGGTAGATAGACCCATTGGAGGAGAAAATGGAAGTTGACAACATCGGAAAATCAAGCGACTGTTTAAATGCATACCCTCATCAGTTTTTGTTTTGAACATCCCAAACGTGTATACGATGAAGGACCCACATTCCATGTGTTAGTGTAATAAATAACCATGATAATGATGTAGCAGAAAAAGTATCCGACCCATGCGTTTGCTAGGAAAACAGGCATGAAGTGGTTGCGTGTCCAATTGAGATTATGGAACTGACCCTGTTGTATCAAAGGCCAACTCATATACCTAGACGTTAAGTGGATTGGTGGTCAATGAATATCCAACAAAGGACAAAAGAAAAACTCACGTCGAACCAATATATTGCCAGTCGAACGAAAAACTCAAGAGCCCCAATCCTTCGTTACCGTCCGCCCCGCCAAATAAATTCGTGAACACATTAACAACCTTCTCTGACGCATGTTGCGACGCCAGGCAAAATACACTGACACCATTGAGCAATGGGAAAATATACGCAGGAAAAACTTCATAGCAAAACATCCCAGCAAAGGCGGACCAGAAGAGTTTGACACGCTTCCCGTTTGCCGAGGTATCATAGTGCAAAGCTAGTTTCGTTTAGCGAGTGCCAATATCGGAACATCGGGTGAAGCGGGCATACCTTGAAAGACTGATACAGTAGGCAGGTTCTAAAGGTTTGTCAGTAGGAGGACCAGTGGGGGCGGAGGGGGGATTGAAGCCAACGTACGCCCCAATACACCATCTCCGAGGGGTAGACAGTCACTGGACGGAGCAAACCCACCAAGCCATACCTGTCAAAGTTGAGCTTCGGTCGCTACTCCTCCGAAAAGAACGGGGCATATGTACAAAACTCACCCAAAACAGGCCGTTGAAAATGTTGCCAGTATAGCGGTGGTGGCTTCAACATGGGTGTCATAATACAACTACTCCAAACGTTCGTTGAGGAAAAATCTTCTACTCATTAACGAAACACCCACTCTTTGGACAGCGAAATTTAAAACAGCGGTACTTCCTGCTGAAGCAGTCGAGGCTACAAGCGAAGCGACGACATGCTGAGATCGACCCGAGCAGCGCGTGAATTAGTCGAAAATAAAGTGAATACAATCGGGTGATTACACCCACCTCCTTCAACGAAAAATGGCCTGGATTCACAAACTCAACGACCCCCGCTAAGAACTCCAGCCGAGTCCCTGTGACAGTCGCCCTGGTAGGCAGTAAATTGGCCCACGCATTCCCAAAGGTGTATGTCAACAAAAGTAAAAACACCGTCGACACCACCATCTGCACCGGCTTAAATAAATATATCTGGAAAATCCGCGCGAAGAATTCTTAACCGTCAGCGCAAACCTTTCCTAATGATCAGAGGGATCAAATGCACTCGCACCTGGCACAACGCTGCTCCCAACCCAGCAAACACAGTCCCAAGCGTCAAAGACCTAAACGTCAACGCCGCCTCGCCGTCGTCCCTTAAATCTACCACATATCTCGACACATCTCTCCCCGTCGTAATCACCGGCTCCCCATTCAACATCTGCACCTCTTCATCCTCAGATCCCCTTATGAACGACCCCTCCGATACCGAGGACCCCTTTTCATCGATGCGGTCTTTGTCACCACCCTGTTCGTACTTTTCTTCAACAGGGGACACAGGGGATTTCTCGTCCTCGTTATTCCCCTGCGCCTTGCTGGGGCTGTTCGGTACAATCATCTTGTAGAACAACGAGGAGCGCAGCCGCCAGTTGAAAAAAAGAAGGGAGGGGGGAAGTAAACAGCGGGGCGAAAGCACTCCTGTACGCCATCCAGAGGCCCGCTATATAAGCAAAAAGTGAACCACCTGTCCACCAGAAGAGCAGACTCAAAAGAAGCGGAAGCATGCTTTCCACAATACTCAACCTCAACTACTGTCTGGTCCCATTCTCGGCAGGAATCCTCGATCCCACCTGGACAGCTGAACAAGACCACATGGCTCCAGCTGCCACTATCTCATCTGGGGTAGGGGGGGACCACAAGTGGCAAGATTGTTAACGGCCTTTATTCGCTTCGCAATACTTACGCGTTCTAGCGCACTCCTTTCCCATCTATCCAACTCCTGATATCGGTGGCTTTTGAACCCACGCATTCCTATGGTATATGACACGGAACATAATCACGCAAGAATGTCGGGGAAAAGAAATACGAATGTGATTGTGTCCCCACGCAAGAAGCCCACACTCACCGAGTTCGTCCACAAGTTGACGTCCGGCCGCCATTTTTTCCCATTTCGATTGCTTTGACCCGTATATTCACCCAGGCCAGATGTTGAATAAGAGTCATACCCACCCAGTTAGGTGGAATGCCTCCCCAATTCCACGACTCCTATCCCAGCAGAGAGCCATATGCCACCGACACTCGGACCCACCTCCCCCGACGCTGTTGGTTGCATGTACAATTCACAAGCCCGCTATCTTTCGAGAAGCAGCCTTATCCTCATAGCTAAAGATAGAATGTATCAGGCCTTTGTCCAATGACTTTCTGACGTGTCAAATCCATGAGGCTACGAGCACCAGATTCAGCCAAAAATAGCAGAATCTCATGCGATTGTCCACAAGAAGAGTGCCCAGAATGGCGTCTTCAGGGCTTTGCCAAGACTTGATTTCATCAGGCATAAAGGGAAAGGGAGAAAAAAAAGAAATTATAGCATTTTATGGAGGGAGATAATTCCAGTACCACCGACCGGAATCGCACAGTCGTACCAATAAAAAATCTGAAGACCTTACCTTCCATGATACCTCGGAGGAACCATTGTCACATACTCCAATCTAATTCGTTTGAGCACCGACAGCCTAGGATCACCTCATGAGCACATCCAATTTCAAGATAGCACAAAAAGGCGTGCTCACCGATCTCCTCAAATACTCCATAAAGACCCCCAAGCTAACATCATCCATAAATGGTCACAGACATGTGTCGTCTGACAGGGTTGAGTTGGATAGCAAGAACCGTGCTTGACTACCACCCCGGTTGCAAGCAATGTACCGCGGGGTCGGGAATCCATCAGCAAGAAGCTCCTACACGATATTTGCCAGTTAACACCTTCCTCGAGGACAGCTCGAAGAGATTACGTACTTGAGCGTCACTTCGAACACTTCTTTGAAATCCTCGTGCCCCTCCTGGTCCTGATACCCCTGTTTGCACCATCGAGCAATAAGCTCGCCGTGGAGGATGAAGATATGTCCAAAAGGGGGAGGACATCGTGCTTGATCGAGACGTTGTCGAGAAGCATAGGTTGGGTGCGGGGGTATCAAAGGTACACGACATCGGTGTTGGTTGGATCATGGATTGTCGACATCCTCTTCGTAGTCTGAGCGAAACATCGTGAGCCCATGCCTAACCTTCTCAAGGCACAACACGCCCATAGAATACAGTCTTGTGTCTGCACTGCTTTTAACCACCTAAACGCGACAGAGGTGGGACGTAAATCAAGGGTATATGTTAACGTTATCGGTGAGCCTGAACCCCGTCCGATCCTCCTCCCTGCAGTCCGAAACCTTCTGGCACAACCTGCGGATGAGCATCCGATCCAACCGCCGCGGAACCTCCAGTGAAACGTCGATCTCTGCCTTGAACACCACGATCCTGGCCATTGGTCAGCAGGTGTCACGACTTGAATGTAGACAGCAGCTGAAGTCCTTTTGATATTCTTCCAGGTAAACGTTTGACACCTGTCTCTCCATCTTTCCCGCGGGGGTCGCGTGACCGATTAAACTCGGTACTGGATATAGGCATTAGTACACTGCGTTAAAAACCCGCCAGCAGTATTTGGGTAGGGTGTTAATACCAATACCGAGATCAACACCGGCCTTACAACGCAGCGCACGCTTGGGCCTTGTCATTGGCAACGGGCCAAGGGCCAAGGATCGTGTCTGGAACAGAAAGAATACCCTCAACCTTCATAAAGTACCGACGTCGGCCTCGGTTCCGATAATGACACTTACAATTTGTTTATTGGCAATGCAATGGTGGATGCTGACGGGGTTGGCTTCCAGAGAGGGCTAGCCCGGTCCTAGCCCACCTGGCCCACCAGGAAGGAAGATTGGGTATGTTGGGCAAGAAGGCGAAGTGCCTGCATGCGGCATTGCTGACATCTGCAACTTCCATCATGCCCTCGCCGAACCTGTCGGCCAGGTTGTGAAATGAGTTTTATACGATAATATATTATGACAATTGGGTGCGATCGCTGTCCCAGGTCCATTCGCCATTGAGAATGGCTAGCTTTCTATAGTGCCTGAAGATCCGAACGAAGACTCTAGCATGGAAGTTGAAGAAGACCTCCGCAATTCGTTAGCAGTTGTTTATTTTTATTATGCAATCACCCAAATTCTTAATCCTAATCTAAGTATCCGCAGGTCTTACAGCGATAATGTAGAAGCTAGCTCCAGCACATGAGGACTTGGCGACGCTGACGGGAGGGGTACCTTCCAGTGGCCTGGCATAAGACTGTGGGGTCTTCGATCACGAACGATCAAATTACGCACCGGTTATGTATTGCACTTGAGACGACGACAAAGGTTACCTGGCTTATTTGACAGCCTATGCATCTTATAGTCGAGAGAGCTTGGTTCTGGAGGTGAAGAAAGTACTGAAGTCTCATAACACATCGCAGTCTAGAGGCCTTTAGATAGATTATCTCGTTTTCCTTGAATTTACATTCTTTTCCCTCTTTTTGATCCTTGGTCCCACACGTTGCCCTGTTGTACCATAAAAATACTTGGCAACTAGGGGTATACTGTACTAGGTGTCGTATGTCGAGTTAATTGAATTGAGTGAGGTATCCAAATAGAGTGGTAAAGTTGTCCAACCGACGGGTCGAGACATCTAAACTCTGCTGTTCCACTGACCTAGTCTCGACCAGGGAGCCACCAAGAACTCGTCTCCCCTCATTCTAACACCCACAATATATACCACCAGGCCTATTCTGATGAATACCAGCAACATGCCGGTCATGACAATGCTATCGCCCCACACGAACATAACAAGGCCGACCATAACCAACAAGATGGCAATATCCACTAGTGCCGGTAAAAGAACTGTGAGGGATCCTCCTGTGACTTTTATTGTAGCTTGTGCTCATAGCAAGTTCCTCATTCCACATAGCGTCAAGCGCCGTCAGGAGAGTCGAGGAGAGGTTTGAAAACCACAAAACACTGACACCGATGGAGACGGCTGGTGCGTGGAAAGTCTGAGGAGTGAAATTGGAGGAGCTATTTTGCGGAAGGTCGGCGGTTTTCTTCTCGCAGTCTTGCTGGAGATCGCGGAGGCTCGGAATGACAAAGGTTGTAACGACTGCGGAGAATAAACCGGTCTGAAGGCTCACATTCAACACAATGAACGACTCTTCAACTTGCAACTTACAAAGATCGAGATATGAATTCCAATGCAAAAACCTGTGGTCAAGCTCAACCTTCCATGCTAACGATATCACGGTCTATCTTTTCAGGTTCTGGCAATATAGTACAGTGCGCGTGAGTTAGGGTTGGACGTGCCTTCCCGTCAAAGAACCGCTGGACAGAGACTATCTACCGTCCTGGTAGAACACACATTTGCGAGATACAATTATGAATACGATCATCGGTATCAATATGATAGCATTGACGGTGATGGAGACCAGACGAGATCGTGCGATACAACAGACGAGGCCGTGATCCGACGATTACCGATTCGCCTAGGTGATACATCTACCCAATGAGAGAAATAGGAATTTATCTTGAAATGGGGGTCACCTGAAGATGACGCTACATCGATTCTCTGACTCTGAACTTATGCGTTAGTATTCTTCTGCTTTCGTGCCTAGGAGGTAGTTTCAACGTGGTTTCCCCTTGGAACTTTGAGGAGAACCTGGTTCCGACGACATCATAAAGGCGAAGATGGACCTGATTGGTTGTCGGGAAGAAGCGTATCAGTAATGGTGAAGCCAATCGATGATTGCTAGGGTGAATTGAAAGAACTTGATCGTCATGTAGGTGTTCAATGACTGCGTAGTTAGGGGTTCGGCTGTGCGTATCTTAATAAAAGGAACTTCAATCATTCATGTTTCGAGTCTTAAATGGCACAATTCCATGTCACTATAGCGTGAGGATTCCGCCGAGACTCGATTTCAAGAAGAGAAAGAAAAATTATAGCATTTTGAGGGTGTTGGCACAAAATTCCGCAGTAACTGGAATCGCAACGTCGTGCCAACAAACAATCCCGCTCTACCTTCCATGGTACCTCGGGGAAGCCGTCCGCCGCATACTCCAATCTAATTTGTTTGAGCGCCCACAGCCTGGAGTCACCACATGAGCACATCCGATATCACGATAACACAACAAGGCGTGCTTACCAATCGCTTCAAATGCTCCATAAAGACCTGCAAACTAACATCATCCGTAAAGATCGCTTGACCCGCCCCTGCACCCGGTGTGGATCCATACATGGTCGCGGACATATGTGTCGTAGACGGGTTGAGTTTGGATAGCAAGAACCGGGCCTGACTACCACCCTGGTCGCAAACAATGTACCGCGGGATCGGGAATCGGTCAACAAGAAGTTCCTACATAATATCCGTTAATTAACATCTCCCTTGTAGAGCTCAAAGACATTACGTACTTGGGCGTCAGCAACGGGGACCTCCAACAACTCTTTGAAATTCTCGTATCCCTCCTGATCCTGGTAGCCTTGCTTGCGCCATTGAGCGACAAGCTCGCCGTGGAAGATGAGGATATGGAAGAACGTGTCCAAAAGGAGGATGACATCGTGCTTAATCGAGACGCTGTCGAGAAGCACAGGTTGGGGTGGGGTATCAAAGGTATACGACATGAGTGTCGGCTGAATCATGATAAGCGAGTTGTTGACATCTCCTCGTTCAGGATGTGTCTGAGCGGAAAACCATGAGCTCACGTCCAACATTCTTAGAACATGACACACCTATAGAACGCAGTCTCGTCTGGACTGTTGTTAAACACCTGCAAGAACTGGCTCCGGCGGAGGTGGAACATAAATTGGGGATATATGCTAAAGTTATCGGAGAGCCTGAAACTCGTCGGGTCCTCTTTCCTGTAATCCGCAAACTTCTGGCATAAGCGAATGAGCATACGATCCAGCCACCGCAGAACATCCGGTGAATCATCGATCTCTGCTTTGAACACCGCAATCCTAGCCATCAGAACCGCGGCCGCTTCCTGATCGAACGAGGCCGCGATACTCGGGGACCCGGCTTCTGCAAAGTTGCGAGCGATGGTGGTAACCCGCAATCGTTGCTGACCGGATGCGTGCTGGTAATGGGTGATGAATTGGATGAGGCCACGAGAGCCGGGTTGTAGGGGTTGGCCAGCAGGTGTTACGACTTCAAAATAAACGGCAGTTGAAGTCTTCGGGGTGATCGCATTAATCTTCCAAGCAGAAGTTTGACCAATGCCGATCTCTGTCTCTCCAACACAAGCCGATTTCTTTCCCGCAGAGATCGCATGGCCAATCAAACCAGACACCTTGAGCTCCTTTGTGGTCTATCAAAGGTATATGAGCATCAGTAAGCCAAGAAAAAAAAGGCTGAAACACGCACCTGCACATCGAACATAGCGTTAAAACCCATTTGGAGATAGCCTTGATCATCCTTGTTAAACATGCGCAAAAAGCTTTGTTTGAAAATTGAAGTCGCGAACGAGTCGGAGAGTACAATGACACCGTTTGTCGAGTTGGATAACGATTTCATTTCCAGAAGGCCGACTTGATCGAGGCATCCAGCAAACAGGTCAACGGCGTGACCGTTATTCGATGCACGCTTGGCAAGACCTTCGTAAAACTTTACAACAAATTAGCTCGACCCGTCTCAAAAGGAATGGATTCAGCACCTTGATTGCCCGCTTGTAGTGCTTTGCACTATCTCTGTCAATATCATGGTGCGACCGAATAGGCTCCTTGAGCTCATTGCTCACGACCATACCAGGACCTTCAGTCGCTGGACCACCGGCAAAGAGCATAATTCGAGCCCCAGTGCTTGGATAGGTCGTCTCAAGCAGCCCAACAGCAACGCTGAGAGCAACACCGGTACAACGAAGAGCACGCTTGTCATTAGCAACGGGCCAAGGGTCACGCGTGAGGCTTTCGAGTATGCCAGTAAGCTGGAACTCGACCTGTTGCACGGGAAGCAAGAAACGTGACGCGCCGAAAGATTGGGGAGGTAGAGGTTGGCCTGGACGAGGGGCGGCACGATTTTGGGAACTGAGACCGAGCATATCTTGAATCTGCTTGGGCTGGTATTCTTTGCCACCGCGGAATACGTAGGATTTGCTGCATTCAGCGTAGCCGAGTTCATGAACTTGAGTCTTGAATCGTAGGGTTTGTGATATGTGAACAAGCCAGGGAGCATATGCTACTCACCATTGTACCATAAGTGATTAAGCCGACGAGGGCGTAGGGTGGAAGCAAACTCAAGCTGATAACGAGAGCATCTCGCAACGCCTTGAGATCATCCTCGTCCAAACACGTATCGACCACAAACAAGAAAACGGGTGGGATTTGAGCAGGGCGGGTTAGCGTATACTCAATGGTGGTGTACTTGGGAAGCAGCTCGGCGGGGAGATTGGTGTTTGAGATGTCTTTGTAGTGTGGTGGAAATGGGTTGCGAGACAGACAGAACGGGCAGATCCAGAGTTTACCGCGGATGTCAATTTGGCTGGAGTGCAAAAGGTTGAATGGAATTATGTGTGAACACAGGTGACGACACACCAGTAGGGGTTCAAGATGGCTCGACACGGCGGTTTGCAAGCGACTGGTTCATAAAGCACTGGCGGAAGATCCTCCCTGACTTTCAAGGGTGTGTAGAGTGCGGCGATTGGAACCACAGTCCTGGTCGCTTCAATACGAGACGAAGGCCATATGTTCCAAGCGAAACGAACGCCTGTAAGGAGTCAGACCCCAGTTTAAGGAGGGTAATTCGTGTATGGCGTACCATCGCGCTCTTCAACATCCTCGAAATTTAGCATGGTGGTGAATTATGCGGGTGTCGCAGACAGCCTCGGAGGATAGTCGTAAGTTGAAATTGAATACTTTATCAAAGCCACGTAGGTTGTGTAAACAACGAACAAACAAAACACCTCATCCACATAAAGCTAAGCAAAATATGTTTCTTGTTTCCGTTCCACGACACTCCGAGTCTAGACGTTGTAGTTAACGTGTCGCTTGATCTCATTTAATCCAGGATGCGTGAAAGCTTGAGTGTGTGCAAGAGCAACATCTAAGCGGGGACCCCTAATAGACCACATCAACTTGTCATGTGAGCTTGCATTGAGGTCATAAATTCCAACAACACCGCCCCCCGACGCGCCCTAGAGTATAGCTGTTAGGTGTCGGTAACAACCAACGATGCTCGACGCACGGCCAAGATATGATCTTCGGGACGGCCTCCTGCTGTATGGGGCTAAAAATGGAAAGCAGATTGTGAGATGAGCTGAGCTCGTGAAGGCTTGAGCGCTCGAGCACTAGTCCACAGCATGATCGATGCGGGCAGGTGTAGCAGATTGCGAAAGCGTTGGAATTTGTCGGCTCATGCCCTCCGTTACGCAAGTTTAGATCTGAGCGAAGATCCTGATAATAAGGATCGTGGATGCCATCTCGGCCTTCTTTGGCCAGCCCGGATATTTGGAACTCGAGCACTTGAACAAGGTACACTTCGCCGAGAGTCAAAAACGACCCGATATGATTATTCGGGCACAAAGATTCGCATTATGCTGCCACCGGCTGCGTATATGATGGTATCTTGTCGGACGGAATTGTGGGAAATGCGGGCAGTGCTGCGCCGTTGGGCGTGACAAGAGCGTGAGTAGATGGATCAGGCGGCGTTTGAAGGCTCTCTACTTCTCTCGCTCTCTCTCTCTCCTCATCTCTTATATATACCCTCGTCTCTCTTTTCTCGTCCCCCATCACATCCCTCACCGCTCCCCCCACTACCACCACGCTCTCAGTGGGGCTGGCCTCTCCATCCTCTGCACCTTTTTCTCTTTCTCTCTAGCTCGCCCACTGCCAGGACCCCAATCAATCGACATCCACCTAATTCCATGTCGATCTCACAAACACCCACGACGGCCACACCCACCCCCAGTAGACAGCGGTTGGAGGCGTTGCAGGAATTGAAGCTCAAGAGTTTTGGTTCATGGTACGCTCTATCGATCTCCCTCTGTCTTCCTCCTTTTCTCACTCGTGTGCAGCCACGGCACACCCTCTTCTGGGACCGCCTCATTACCTACTCCTGGCGGTGGTGTAGTCCAGTTCATGAGCAGCGCAGAACTAGTCGATGCGCCCCTCGGGTATGTCGCCTGAGGACTCATCCACCTCGCTAACCTTAAACCGCCCCATAGCCAAAACGACGACGATGACTGGCTTGCCCAGTACAATCACTATAACCCCATCGCTCCGCCTGGAGCACCTCTTCTCAAAGATTTTGACTCCTTCACGGAGGGGACCGGTGTTGGCAGCTTCGAGTCCATCCCGGCTGCCTCCACTGATGAGCACGGCGACCCCGTCTACAACCTCAGTGAAGCCCGTCTCTCACTCATACCCGCCTCCCGTAATAACAATGCTTACGTGCTTGACTGGCTGAGAACTCTCCCAGGCACGGACATCATGACCGCCGACCTACTCAACGTCCCAGACATTGTGGCCCCGGCTCTCAAACGACCCCGCTCGATGACCTCGTGCGAAGAATATAGACCAAGACGTCCCCGTACCCGATCCTGCCC
This sequence comes from Lepiota brunneoincarnata, assembly GCA_023014365.1. Classification (NCBI taxonomy): domain Eukaryota; kingdom Fungi; phylum Basidiomycota; class Agaricomycetes; order Agaricales; family Agaricaceae; genus Lepiota; species Lepiota brunneoincarnata. The sequence continues at coordinate 828,309 of JAEBUN010000019.1, forward strand.
GTCGTCACGACGTAGCAGCTCAATGGCACCAGACTAGCCATCCCCTCATCCCGTCTCACTCACGTACTCGTCGTATACCGGTACCAAACTCGCCACTAATCAATAAAGGGACACGGATACAATCGCGATACCCCAAGATCTCAATTTCTCCCCGTCCTCATCGTTTATCACCAACTCACGGGCGACAATTATTTATCTATCGGCTTTCCCCTCGCGTCGCCGTCCCACGAGTCAGCCCCCCATTCCTCTTCGAGATGGGGGGGGCGGAGTATGACTCATCCACCCTGCCTCTTAGAATGGTTCCTCGTCGCCCTGGACCTAGCGGAGGTAGAGCTGGCTGGAGGCCGTCCTGATTTCTTTCTCTTTCTCTCTATGTATCTATGTGGCTGCTCCTTGAGCAGAGGGGGGGATACTGTATCTCCAGCATCTCTCTCCTTGCGATCAGTACTCCACTCTTGATATAAGCTCCCCCTTTCCCCCCGAACTACCTATGCTCAAGGATGCTGTTGCCCATTAATGCCTTTGAAATCACGGACTATGGCAAACGTTGATGACTCTGCTGTTCCATTCGTAGATGTCATTAACTTTCTTTCCCGGATCGTCTTTTTCTCTTACTGCTTCATCTCTACTCCCTTCTTGATGTTGCTCTCATTGCTATTGATGATGTTGAATGTGATTTTGTGCCGGTTAGTTGATTTAACCTTCGATAAACCCTATTTCCCCCTTTCCCGTCGTCACTTTGACCTTACCCCTTTGCCCAATGCCCATCATTCCCATCCCACTTTGCCCTGCGCCCTTTGATGCGATGTTGTATTTTTTCGCTATTCCTGTAACCCCTTCGTTATTTTCAAACTTGCCCACATTCTACGTTCTATCTCTCTCGGTTCCGAATCTCCTGCACTTTCGGCAGTCCTTGTATGGTTGTTCATCTGTACATACACTCGCTGTAGCTTTCCACTGTAGTAGTCGGATCCCACCCCTTTGAAATTGATCATTTGATTTCTCGATTTCAAGAGCCAAGGCTTGTTTACATGACATCACTACCTCTGCAAATCTCAGGCACTAAGGTAGCGAACTTGTGTATGTGGGGAGGGGGGGACTTGTGATCTGTGCGATTCCGGGTCGCTTGCGAAGCGTCTTGACTCATTGACTCATCTTCTTGACATGTGCTTTCCCAGAGGGTGGGCCTGTCACGACAGTCACAAGGCCGACCGAAGTTCCGGGACGACTTGTTATTTGGAAACGTTGTGCGTTGTTGCACATGTACCATCTCTACCTATCATTCTTTGAGGAGTTGTGGAATCTACTGGAAGGGTGTGATACGTTGCAGGACACGTACGCAGCGTATTCAAGGGGGCGCTGTTGATTATAGAACAACCTGGAACTTTTCATCATTTATTGTCGAGATAGTACTTGGTAGGAGATCTAATCGTAGTAACTCTTTTTAATGTGATGATCGATCTAACAATGTGAGTGTCTGGTGAAGCCCTGCTGCTGATCCCGCGCGACTACAGGGTTTTTTTGGTATGTATCTCTTTGGAAGAGACCGTTTGTCCTGTATGAACCCGAGAGTGTTGTGCGGGGTGGATGGATATGTTTCAGGAACCATTGGATGGCCACATGATGCCATCTATGTGTTAATTGGGCCTTGTATCTCCAGGGGTCAGTTTCACCGGAAAGGTTCGAGAAAAGGGTTTGTTCGGTGAGAAGTTGCTTCATGGCAATGCAGATCTCGAGAACGTGTACTAGTACTAGTAGTATTAGTAGTAGAAAAGGGGTCCAAACAAGTCGCGACATTTCCGGGAAATTCAACTCGACTACTTGGGTAGATGGGACGCTACGGATAAATCACTCCGAAATTTCTCGAAGCGGGGGAGCCGCCCCGCTTCAAGCTTCACCGGTTAACCGGTAAGTTCTTGGAGCAGTTGGCAAGAGATGGGCAGTGCGATTCGGAGCGCTACGGCTTATTTACTACTACGACTAAGTAGTCGTTACATGTCCCCAAGGTGCGTGAAACCGGTGGTAAGGGAAAGAAATTTCCAGTCACCGTGGAGGGCGATGACACTCCGTCATCGGAAGAAGCTTGCACATGAGGAGGCCGCCACCAACGCTCCTGGCATGCTTTCGATCCACGGTCTTCTCGCAGAAGACGGCCATATGTCTATTTTTAGGCTAAAAAGCCGGATGGGACGTAGGAGCAGCTCAGGGATTTCTTCGGTGGCCATCAAACCCCGACCCGAGTTGATCAACCCCAAGACAAAAGGTTGACGTGCCCACCACACCATCTTGAGAACAACACCTTCGCAGCAAAAGGACTCGGCATCTTCGGATATTGTAGGGCTTTTCTCATATCTAATCATCATCATATGATGATGCCCTATACATTATCATTGTTAAATGCGCAAGTGGTGCCATATCGCAGCAAGGGTCCTGCCTATGTGGGACTGGTATTCATCTCTGTTGTATGGGTGCGTAGTTGCGTAGTAGCGTACCAGGGTCTCTCTCTCTCTCTCCACTTTGGGGCATGTTATTTTCCGGTCCGAAGAGGTATGTTGGCACTGATGGGCCTCGGCATCCGAGTAAGGGCTCGACTGTTCACGATATCATTCCCACCCACACGATTGGGGCATGCGACTCGGGGATTAGCGCCGCATATCGCGAATTTTTACTGTCGGGCCAAGGTACAAGAGTTTTCAATGAAAATGCGCTAACAACCCAAAAAGGCAAGTAACCGCATTTGGAAATAAAATAACAAAACACAAGACCTCGCAAATTACGGACTGACACACACAGAGCGCAGCGGCGCAGCTACCCTCCGGCCGATATAAGTACACCAGGGGGCTCCTAAGTTCTGGAAGAGACAATATATCCCAGCTTACAGCCCCTGGGCGCAGCCTCCTATTAAAGGCATCAATTTCTCTGTGTACAACGTGATGGGGGCAAAAGTTCTACTACATAGCCCAAACGGCGCCAGGCTCACAACTCCCTCAGCCCCCCCCCCCAAATCAACACAACTAATTAACCCATCAAGCTATAGCACCAACCAACGTCCCACCACTGCCACTCTGCCTGATACTGATATTAACTCCTGGCATCTGTCAAAAAGGGTCGTTACCCTGGTATTGATAGACTTGACCATTGGTTCACCGCACTGTGTGTGTGTGTCATACTGAGTGTATATATGTGTTTGTGTGGATGGCATAGGTACAACAAAGTCCCCAATCAGCTTAGCAGCATTACAAGCGATACAAAACTCAGCATACCCAAAACCAGTGCCAAACTTAATCCGCCACTTCTCAACCTGCATCTCCTCTGGTCAAACGAGCAATCAAACATTCGTTCCCAGTCTCATCATCACTACTATGGGGATGTACACGGCGAATTGCGCCCCAAGGTCCCAATATCCCTCTCACTCCCGAGGGCGCCCAAAGGCCCAAGTATCATCACAGCCCCTGGCAATTGTATCCATGCCTAAAAATAACCAGCTCCCCCCAAAAATAAATTGAGCCTGTTTGCCCCTTGCAAATCCGACACATCCAAAAATGGTCAAGTTGCTTCAACCTCCCCCAATGCCCTGCACAGCACACTCGAGTGTTCGGGACGCCACTCAACAGCTTTGTGGGATACCGCTGGCGCTATGAGCCTCAGAGAAGCTGCTAGCAAGATAAAATCGGATGAGCACAAATATCAACTGGTGCTCGTATGTATCTTTACAGGACCTCTTACAACACTGAATTGAATTGAGGTCCATGTCCAAGATCTAGAGAGACGATAGCGAAATTAACCCAAAAGGGGCCAAGAAAGCAGAATTGACCCGGAGATCGGATTTGGCTAAGAGCTATCCGAGTATCTTGCTAGGTCATCGGAGGAAGGTTCCACGGACGTACGAAATACATCCCTCGAATCTTCAGCCTCCTCAGATCCATCGCTCTCATCTTCATTGCTATCATCAAGAGGCAGTGGGGGAGGGGTCGGCACCTTCCGCTTCCCCCTCGCCACTGGCTTCGTGATCTTGGATCTGGTCGGGCCTTGCGCTGCAAGCGCAGGAGCAACAACAGCAGTTGATAACGAGGTCGAAGCCCTTCCCATTCTGCCGTTGTTCCTCGTTAAAGTCTTTTTGTCCTCATTTTCGTGCTTCTCTCCCCGTTCAATTCGCGGTAATGCTCGGCACTTCGGCCGGTCAGCGGCCTTAGTTTTGGCCTGAACCCTGGGCTTGGGTTTCACCGGTGTAGGCGTAGTATTACCATCATCGGAATCCGACTCCGAATCCCTCGAGGCTCTATCACGAGAAAGACAAGACATGATATCCCATGAGCCTCATGCTAATGCAGCGCGATAGATATTAGGGTCCCTACCTTCTCACACGGTTTCGTTTCCGGTCCGCCGGTGTGAGGACCTCAGATCCAGGTGTATGTACTCGTCTAAATCAGGCATCAAATCGAGAACAAGACAAAGAACAGGCATCAGCCTCGTTTCCCCAAACGAAAGATGATTATACGGACTTTGTGCCTTTCTTCTTCGGCGTCACGGATTTCGGCGTCGACGCCGTGATAGACGCGCTCGCACGCTGATTTCCTTTATCATCGAGGCTGTCCACAACAAATTGATAATGTCAGTCCAATGTCCGATCTAAATGAAAAAGAAGTTGTACCCAGGTGTCGCTGCCCTTGAAGCTGTTAAGGTGCCATCATTCTCTTCACTAGGGTCATCAAAGGGGTCATTTTTACCATCACCACTTGATGGTCCTGGCGAGGCTTTGTTATTCTTATCCACACTGCCTTGGGAGTAAGTATCTAGCAAAGGCTGAAGGGCGATGCCGATTTACCTGAGCACTTCCTTTCGGACGGGTGACCATGACCCCATTTCTCCATCGCTATCCGGCGCATCCACATTAATCGCCTCGTACAATCTTCGAATCTCATCATCATGGACATATTTACGCGGGTCAATAGCTGTCAGCTGCTTTGAGTAGATCTTGTTGAAACGTGTCTTGAAGCGTTCAAATGCCTTGGCTGTAGTTGCAACATCAAATGGACATTGCTAAAAACAGTTTCAGTGTCGCGGGCTCTTCGGCAATAGGAGCAAACGTAAACAATATCGCTTACTGTTTGGTGGTTACTGAGCAGAAGATCGACCATATGGATCGTCCGATGGTCAAGGTCATCGGGCCAATACATCTGCTGGTTCAGTAGATGACAAAATATTTTGAGGTCGGCGTCTTACCCGCCTGTATGAGCAAATGGAATAGCAAACAAGGTGAAACATTTACCGGAACGGTCAGAGTCATACATCGCAAGGAGGATGTGAATTGCGACATTTGCGTGGTTGTCCTGGATAGAAGCTATATCCACAGCTCTGAAAATGGCGGATGAGCCGTGACTAGCAAACCAACGCTAGGAACCACCTACTCCAAACCGAACTGTGGGTCAGTCCATGCGAGCAACATCTCGCCGAATTTCTCCGGTGTTACCATTGTCTGATCCTCTTCCAGAGACTCGTTCATACGAGTTATTGTGTCAAACGCGGTCATAAATACCTGTGAAGACTCCATATTTAGTTTTTTTCTAATGAACTCGAGCCCCTGTGGTGCGTACCGATTGCAACTTAGTTTTATTCCTGGGGTGGGCCACACTATAACGAGTAAAAAAGTATGAAAGGCACTGTCTAGCCTCTTGATTGCCCGCTGTGTCTGGAGCGACATAGGCAACAAGAAGGCATAGGAGCATCTATCGCATGCAGTGATTGAGAATACATTTGCACGGTGAGATACTAGGTAAGTACCTTGGGATCGTTTATGATACCTAGCAGTAGAAGTTTTGAGAATCCGATACACAGAACTGCTAGGATCTCAGAGCTTGGTTCGTCCTTGCCAAGCTCATTCTCCATGATGCCCAGGAGGAAAGCTACAAGCTTAGTATCCTTAAACAAGTCCTAACATCAAAAAGTGTACAAGTGACATAGTCCCTCCGAGCTCACCATTTCTCCCGACCTTCCAAAAAACTCCTTCTCGTGCATCAGCAGCAAGTCGAAGATGACTCGCAGGACGATGACACGGATAAAAGTCGGTGCTCGCATGCATTCATTGGAAAAGAGCTGGAAAGAGCCCAACGCCATTTTCTAAGCCAAGTAGATGCAGCTTTCACGGGTAACGCAAAGACGGGACGGGGGGGAGTACCTTGGAAATGAGTGAGCATAGACCTAATCCTGTAAGCGCCTTTTCTCTCAGCATTATCCCCCGCCTCTGTGCAGATGGAATTATAAGATCGTCAAGAATTCCCTGCAATGTTGAATTATCTTCGAACGGCTATACGATGAATGAGCGTGTGAGTCCGGGAAGTTGAAGCAAAGAGCCGCATACGCCGTTAACGCGTTCCAGAACCGAGTTGCATATTATCAGGCAACGAATATCATTGATGTCAGCCATCTCGCGCTCCTCTCTGCTCATCAAGGCCCGATCTTTCGATTTCTTGAACGAACGCTCCCTCCGAATAGTTGATTGCGATGCATCCGAAAATGACTTGTCTTGAGTGCCCTGCAACGAGCTGTCGTTCAGCAAAGATATCTCATCCAAGACAAACGTACCATCTCCATAACCTCTTCCTCCTCCCCTTCTCGAAGGTCAATGACAATTTCGACAATGACCCGAATAAATTCCTGTTCCGAAGGTAACATGGCCCTCATCACATCCATGCATGGGTCGACAAGATCGAGCGGGAGAGCGGGGTGTGTCAACACATCCTCTGTGGGCGTGCGTCAGTAAGCATGATAGCTCAAAGAATTGAAGATACACTTGCTAACGACAGAAAACGCCTTCCGTCGCCCAATTTCATCTCCATAGTCGAGTTCAGCCGCTATACAAAGTATTGATGACAGAATTGAGGCGATTTTATGCAACTGATCCAGAGCTTCTGTCGAGTCTTCTTCCTGATGTAGCATTTCTGCCGTCTCAACGACTTGCAATGCTTCGAGAAGCCTGTTGTATAGAGACTGAATATAGAACGCGAATGCTGTCACCATCGGAAGCCCAACTTCTTCGACTCGTTTCATGCCTGCTATGCCTTGACAGTGACCGATGAATATGCGCGCCAGCGTGGCCGATTCTGGTGTCAGTTCGACCCAATAAGCGTCTGTAACATTTCCTTTGAGCATATAGACTTTCTCGATATGTATATACTTCTCACCAGAAAAGCTGAATGCTTCGAGGAGCTCTGGTTTGAGGACGAAGATCGCATTCACCGCATCCAGAGCTATCTCCTGGCCTCCGACGACATCGAATAGCTCCAAAAATCGGATGAATGCTTTCATTACACCGCCATCGTCGCCTTCCCACTTAGCCTCTTCCTGACTAGGTCCTTCCGCCAGCATAATTTCGTACCACTTCACAATCAGCTTGCTCACAGCCGCGCGAACAGAAGCCTCTCTGTCTCCTAGACCATCCTTGATTACTTTCTCCCGCTGAACAAGATTCAGCGATCTGGGGTCGCTGAGTTTCGAATACAAGACTCCCGAATACAGTAGCTTTCTTGTAAGGGGGTCAGTATCACGAGAACAGCTGAGTAGTATGTCGACGGTAGCTCGGTTAAGAGGCAAGTTGACCAAAGCCGCACGGCGGACCTCACTGAACAGAATGTTAATTGAATGTCTGGGGTTGATGGAATGAAAACTCACGGTTCATCATCGTAGACTAGCGATTCCATCAGTAGCTCTAGAATGCTCTTTTCTTCTACGTCGGTAGGATCTTCCACGCTACTCAGCCTTGCAAGTGCAACGACAGACTGAGCGCGGATAGATGCCTCTTTATCAGATAATCTCTCTATCAGGCTTTCTCGGAGTGATTCATAGATATCCATACTGGGTACGGTCAAGAACATATTGAAAGGAAGTAAGCATGATACACTCACTCAAGTTGACCAAGCCAAAGTATCATTTCTGAAACTATAAAGACGGAACGGTACCTCACATTCTTGTCTTTAGCCAAAAACCCCCGCAGGACCCAGGCAAGAAGACGGGAAACAAATCTCGATACGAATGTGTCCTCTTCCTCATCTTCGTCCTCTGCACCTTTGTTCTCAGCATATTTCCCGGTTGATATTGACGAGTCCGCTTTTTCTGCCCTCACTACACACTCATTTAGTTATTGCAACGGCAGCAAACCGAAATCGAACGAGCCTTTTTCATTGACATACTTGACATACGAACCAATGAATCTAACAATACGGTCCGCCGACGCTATTCCCTTCTTGACCGTAAGCACCCGTGATACCATATCCAAAAACATATTCTGAAACGCATCCTCTCCGACAAGCCTCACGGTAGACTTGCTCGTTGACTCGATATGGCCAGCAGCCCGGACCTGGATCTTGTAGAGGCTGACACAGTTCTTCTTGTGATTTGCAAGGGATGTTTGAACCTGGTTGAATATATTTGAGAGTGCATCATGGAGGGCATCGAGCGCAAAGGCAACTTTGGGCACCATGTTGAGGGCGCGCAGAGAGTGAGGGAGTATTCTGTTGATCAGATGGGGACGCGTCAAAACGCGTCATTGAATCACGTGGTCCACCATGCCTCCTTCACAAACTCCTCATCGTACTCCCCTCAAGCGCGTCTCCCAGGGTTCCTTGCTCAGACTTTCTCGTTCAGGTGCATATCCAGATGCGCCGCATGGCCTGGGATTTCTGGAACCAGCACTTGCAGAATTCGTTGACGAGACAGAGGCATTACAGACAAATCTGGAGGGCCTGGCACATCTGAGTGAATCACTGGCTACTTTTAACGAGTCATTCGCCAGCTGGCTGTATATTATGAACATGAATGCTCTGACAACGGATTGGCCCCAGGCTCGTCCATCCTTATCTCTCTCGGACTCAGTAAAATGACCCGGATCGACAGGCACCCACGCCCAACTCTTTCGCTCTTGCTAAACGGAGAGCTGGTACGATCTAGTCGTGTAGCTCAATATCCTGGAATGACAAGTACTGTAGAGGAGAAAACTGTAGCTGCCGCTGAAGCTCTCAGAAAACAAGCGGAAGAAGCCGCCGCTGCACGCGAAGCCGAGCTAGACAGGACTGCCATGGCCGAGGTGATAGAAGCCGATATGACCACTATCGGCGACACGACAAGCACATCAGCCTTATCTGGACCTAACAAATCCGGCTCTGGGATACCAAAGAAAAAAGTGTTGAAGCCAAAGATGACGGCGAAGGAACGAAGGGAGCGTGATGTAAGACTATCTACAATGCCCACAATCTCGCCTACTTACATGCGCCTACCAGATGGAAATCGAGAGGATAATTTCAGCTCTTCCATTAGAATTTCGTGGCAGTGAACCAGTATGTTATGGGCTGTCTCCCTTGCCCAAATGTTGGTTTACAAGCGTGATCAGACCCTACGAAAGCATATGGAAATCGTTATAGATGGTATCATGAAAGCTTCCAATCAAACAGTCAAACGTACGCATGCTCTTTCGCTCCCGTTTCTCCACGTTGATACTCGCACTCAGTGCCCGATCTGATCAAAACACCCGACTTGAACCAGGCAAGAGTTAACAAATGTCTTGTCGCCTTAGTCAACCGCAAAGTAGTGCAAAAGGACAACAGCACGGTGAGCCCGCACCATCAATTTCGCTTTTCTACCCTCTTACTATAGACACTAAACTCAGGGCACTGTACTTTATTGCTGGAGAGGATTACCCTGATATACCTATCGCATCCGAACCCCAACCATGGCTTCGCACAGCGGTGGAGACGCCAATGTATTTCATCTCGTTGTATCCCTAGCCTCCAACAATGTGGCATTCTTCGTTCTACGCCCACCTCATACTGATTCCGCAGCGACCTTTGCCGCCGCTTTGATCAACAAGTAGAATGGAGACACTGCAAAACATACTCAATGACTACCGCATAACCGAGTTCCAAGAAAGAATCAACGTACACACACCAGTCACCCATACCATGGTTCTATACAACCCCGACAGATCAGCTCAACGCCCGGTTTAACCCGAAAGCGTAGCCAACTCACCGAATCGCCCCATGTGCCTGAGTTCTCTGGTTGATATAAACTACATTATACAAGAAACGCGAAGTCAGGCTACGATATAGGTTCAGCATCCATATCTCCCAGAGCACCGGACGAAGACACGTACTAGAATATGGCAGCGAGATTGACGATTCTATTCTCCAGCTTGGCATAGTTCGCGACGATAACCGCAACACACCAGAACGGTAAGTTCTCTAACCCGTTCTACCCGCATAACAAATGCATCAGTCCCGAAAACGAAGACAATATTTTGATGGGATCGGACTCACAGTGTGGGCATCATTCATCCTATTTACTTTCGAAACAAGCTCAGGATCGACCTTCTTCTCGTTCAACCTGGTGAGGTTCTGCCGGACGCGTACGCTATTGAAACAGTCATGTTAGTAGGCAAACCATCCGAGGCTGGACTTGAGACTGACTTGTCAAATCCAACAGTTCTCCGAATGATCGCGGACTATCCCGACAGACGCGTTCAACCCATTCCGCCCAACACACCTTTAACTCGTGCTCACCTTCTGAAACGCCGGGTGATAAGTCAACCACCACATCACAGGAATGCTATAAAGCGAATAATTTCTGTCCAGGAATGACATGCTGGCCAGATTTGTGCAACGAGAGTAAGAACAAGAATGAGGGCTGAGGCCTCTGCCCGAGAGCTCCCTTTTGATCAGCTGTGTGATTGGTTGCTCTTTCTGTTTCCCACACCCTGATGATTCGGTGATCTTTGTCCCCGATGGCCGATCAGGGTCTGACGTTCAGGGACGTCGTCAACACGCTCAAGACTGACAGAGTATAACATTGTTAATACAAAATCTAAGCCGCGTCTCGTATGGCGCCTTTCTGATTGTAACACTCGCTGGGAAGAAACTCACGGTGTAGGACCCAAAAACTACCACGCTCTCAATGCATTCCCATCGCCAGCACCCTCGCTGACTTGAACAACAACGTTATCGGGATCGCTGGACAGTCCTCAGTATATGGATCCCCCGAACAACCACTGACCATAAACTCACAAACGGATATAAAGAATATCAACGTCCTGCCAGCGGGGAGAATATAGTACCCGGCAGCGATGGATCCCACAATGCTCGGACTCACCTAAATCCACCCCCACCCACGGTTTCGTGGTTCACATATACATGATTATACACAACACGAGTAACAACGCTTGGGAGATATCAATGCCAGAACGTCCCTGTGTATCACCAAAGGAAAAACCGCACTCACTATCCAAGCGCCATCCTATTCATAAACGTGTTGTCGAGTCCGGCAAGGTGTCCTGCAAACTTTTACAGATACCCCATCAGCAGTGAGCTTGCCCGCTATGAAATCCAGTGCCTACAACCGCAGACACCCAGAGAGGGAACGCCTCGATTCCGTTCTACCAAAGAGGAAAGTGAGCTTTCCCAAAGTTTAGCACAACAGGGTGTAGTCCCCACCTGGTGCGCCCCTTCCATTCTTTCTATGCGAGCGGCTAGTTTGGGTGGGATATTCCTGTTCGCTGAGACCCTGGACTTATTGGACCGCGGTTGAACGCTAACGCAGATGATCATAGCATAGGTGTCTCGTAATCTCCGGGATTGAAGGTGTGCACGTACTTGTCATATCCAATAGTACTCTGAATAGTTAGAAACTGGCATAGCATACACTTTCAGAAACCCCACGAATACCACTTAATTGGACAAGCTGCGCACCCTCCATGTGGCAGGATAAAAGCCGACAAACCAGACCACTGGAATAGAATACAAGGACAGTGAGGGGCTGGGACCAAATAACATCGTTGCTTTGCTGAATCAGATTACTGGGAAAGAGGACCGGAGTGAGCTCACGAACTGAGGACGTGCGAATATAAGGATCTCTCAGTCGCCATTATCTAATGATTATCGTGTATTCTCTCATGAGATGGATTATTTATGGGACCTCGTGCGAGCGAAGCGTCGAGGATATTTCATTAAACGAGAAATACTGACCAAACTCATACCTTTGATTGACATACGAGGCCCACAATACAGCCACACCTCCCGCGGTTGTGTCTTCACATTCCCAAATTCAGATCGAGCAGAGTATTGCCACACATGGAGGTACGTGCGTTAGCGGACGTCCGTCTCACCAAGGGACAGGTCCGTAAGCCCAGGGCCAAAGAATCAGTGATAAAGACGGGGAACGTCCATGAGATTCTGAACAGGGGTGTCTCCGTTATCCGAGTCACTAGCACTGGCCTTGTGACTATGAGTCTAACACGGCCATCAGCGGGCGACAAGAAATGGTCAAGTGGTTAAGCCTGTAGGGCCTGGCGCGCGTCAAAATACGGGTATAGAGATCCCACGAACATAAATAGGGAATTAGAATAATGATGCTGGCGGCAGCTTGATTAGCCTGGATCAAGTCCCATGATTAGTGGCCGACCCTGTACTAATGTATCGGACTGGATAAGAAATGGTTAGCTCTGTTTGCTGAAATTTCAAATAGCTTTAAGTTTCATCAGAAGCACAGGGTCGAATTCAGCTTCTAGCGGTCGAAAGGAGTTAACGATAGCTCCTAAATATATTCGTTGATGAGATGAATTCTGATGAAATTCAATACCACGGCCTCACGGACTCCGGTGGACAAACATCACAAACCCACCGCTTTTGGTGTAGATACACTGCGCCTACCGAGCAAATTCGCCACGGGGAGGATTACTCCTATGTAGTATCAGCAGCGCCTTCTTAAGGCGGTGGAAGCGCTAGCAAGTAGCACTCGTGCCTTAAAAACGAATATAAATACAATCCCCCGATACGCTGCAGGAAAGTGTGGTTCTGGTGCACCTTAACTTTGGCCTGCGAAAGAGTAATCCACCGGAGGTAGCGCAAACCCATGCATGCTCTATTCGAACCTCTATAGCGGCCTCCTTTCGTAGCAGCCGCCTCTTTTAAGTTCACTTCTGGAGTGAAACCGCACACAACTGTTTTCGTGCGGTCCTATGAGCTCTTGCCTGTCCTAGCCTAGAGTTGTGGTTACAGTGCTCAGCTTGAACGGGGTCATAAACCAAGAACAAAAAAAAAACAGAGACATGCATATAAGCGGGCTCTCGCAACACCATTAACCCAACTCCACCTGTAGCGACAATGTTCTCTCAAGTACTTATCGTGATTGTCTTCGCCGTTGCTGGTGAAACCCTCATTCATCGAGAGAGAGAGAAGCAATCCACTTACTTTGTTATTCCCCTTCAGCCTCTGTCCAAGGCCTCCCTCAGGACGACGGGGCTTGCCAGCAAACTCACACGGTTATGGACGGCGACAATTGCTTCGATCTTGGTACGCAATTCGGAGTTTCTGCGTGAGTGCTTGCACATCCGCCGAGAGACCCGCCCTCATCGTGGGCACCTCCTAGGGACGCGATCATCCAGGCCAATCCCGGCGTCGCCCCGGATTGCACCAACTTGCAAGTTGGTCAGGTATGAATAAGTTATTATTGGTGCTCACACTTGCTTACTCGCGAGTAAATGCAGCCCCTCTGTATTCCAAATGCGTTTTGAGACAGCGGTTTGCCAGACGGCGAGTCCGCAGAGAGCGGGTGGGACTGAACTAGGATTTAGAAGGAAAGGTGTCCAAGAATCCCCCTGTATAGTGAAAGTGTCCAAATATATTGTGTTGTTCCCTACCTGAGCGGATAAGTCATCGCACGGGCCGGGGCTACCTGGCTCCTGGCCACAGACCAGATGCAGGTTAAGTGTTTAAGCCATAGCTTATGGACAGTCCGGCTGGTCTGAAAGCCTCCCTCTCAACCCCTGGAAAAGGATGAGGGGTTGTGCAGGCTCGGAGGTGACCGGTCCAGACTCTATTGAGCCATGGTGCGGCAGGACCAAGTAATACCACTCCGGATTAGCCTGGGCGGACCCGGTCCGTCGACTGAGAGTAGTGCTCGAAACATGCTGAAACGGACGGACGGAGGAGTCTTCTAGTCATCTAGTAGTCGGTAAAGGGCGCTAAACACGTTCGATAAACCGTGATACGATGGATTCCAACGCCACAGTACCACCCGGGTTCACGGAATGGGCGAATCACCCCTGCTATTACCGTATCTAGCGCAGGTACAATGCGTTAGGGTCGCTCTATGAATATGTGCAACATTAGTACAAGTGGAAGAGACACTAGCATTTGTAGAATGTCAGGAACGTTACAAGGCCGCAGGTGCATCATGCGGTTCTGGCGCCGGGGCTCAAGCTTGTTTTGATTCATGTCATATCCAGTGACGCCATTGCTCTACAGCAGCTGTTTCCTGTTCCACCAGGATATTCGTCGAGGCAAACTAGAACCAGCGCACGATGTAGGTTTTCTCCGTGACACTACGAAGCAGCGACTATTGCTTATTGTGAAGGTCGTCGCCGGGACAAACATGGAATCGGCACGCCACGTGGATTTTCTGCGCGGTACTTCAAGTGCCAGTTCCTGTCTCTCCTAGATTGCGAAACTCTGAAGACCGGACACCCGAAATTTAGGCTGTGGAGTAGAATATCCACTTGAGACACCCTAGTTCTGAACGGACGTCAACTTGTAGCGATTCTAGAGGTGGGGCGGCGATGTCTAGCTCGACACAAGCTCAGAGCCCGCGGACAAAAAAAAAACCAGAAATGTGCATATAAGCAGCTCGTCCTGGGGACATTGGTCTCCATTGCCTAACTCAAGCAACAATCCAAACAACCCAACTTCAGCAATATGTTCTCCCAAGTACTCGTCGCCATTGTTTTCATCATAGCCGGTGAGACCTTGACTGGTTTCGAGGAGCGGAAAGAACCACGCTTACTTTGCCATCCACATTTCAGCCTCTGTCCATGGCCTCCCCCAGGCTCTGTCTCTCTCCGCTGCAGCCTGTCAGGAAAATCAGAAGCCTTATGAGGTCAAGGCCAACGACAACTGCAACAGTATCGGCATGCAGTTCGGAGTTACTGGGTGGGTATTCTCACATTCCTCTAGAGACCGTCGTCCTCACTAAGCATCCAGGGACATGATCATCCAAGCCAATGACGGCATCGCCTCCGATTGCTCCAATCTGAGGCCCGGCCAGGTAACGAATGATTATTATCGATGCTCACACTTGCACTTGCTCACTTGAGAGACGTGCAGTCGATTTGTATTCCAGCCGCAAGTCAGAGCACGACCCCACCCACTGGAAGCGCAACCCCATCCGATGCAGCAGATACTGGAAGCGCGACCCCATTCGATGCAGCAGCAACTGGAAGCGCGACCCCATCCGATGCAGCGGTGGCTGGAAGCGCGACCCCATTCGATGCGGCGGTGACTGGAAGTGCGACCCCATCCGATGCAGCAGCAACTGGAAGCGCGATCCCATCCGATGCAGCGGTGACCGGAAGCGCGACCCCATCCGATGCAGCAGCAACTGGAAGTGCGACCCCGTCCGGTGCAGCAACAACCGGAGGCGCGACCCCATCCAATGCAGCAACAGCTGCGGAGGCGACACCGTCAGCTGCAGCGGCGACCGGAAACGCGCCCCCGTCTGGGTGTCCTGCAGCAGTGACTGGGAACGCGACTCCGTCCGGTTCGGCTCCAGTTGCAAGCGCGACCCCACCCGGTCTAGTGCCATCCGAAAACTCGACCCAATCCGCACCAGCGGCGACCCCATCCGCATTTATTATTTCAGCGGACGGTGAGTGATTGGGTGCCCGCGCTTGGGACTTTGGCCCTTGGTCAAAGAATTGAAATCCAACGAGTTATGCCTAGAATGAGCCCAAATGAGAACACAATGTATCGTTCCTTGCCCTTAAGATTGTTGAGTGAGCCGGCTGCCGGCGACGGACCAACGTAAAGAGTAAGCCAGAGATTATGGACAGATCCAGTCAGCCGGACGACTTCTTCCTGCGCTCCGGGCATTTGAATAGGGGGCTGATGCGCAGAAAAGGTGGCGGCAAGGCGATACACTCCACGAGCCAGAATACAGTAAACCTAACGCCCTCAGACAAGTTTGGAGGCGTCGGCGAACCGCGTTAAGCCATACCAACCAGCAGCGCTCGAAGGTTTGCATCGAAATTGCTTCGTCTTTCCAAACGGCGGGCGCCTGGGTGCTCCAGAACTTGGGCGCTACCTTCCCGCGCTGGAATGGAGCGCAAAGATGATATGACCATTCCGATTTGGTAGGTGGCGCTGTCACCTGCCAATAGGTATTCAAAAGGGCTGAGAAGAGACGCATGTAAACAGCAATATGAATGACTTGGCTCTCCAATGGCCTGTCAAAGTTTTTGCATCGAGCGCTAGATGACGGGACGCCCAGGATAACCTTTGGCCCTCTGGGGTTGTTTCTCAAAACGGGTCAAGTCAAGGCAGGTGGCATCCCAACTGCCCCATGGGCAGGGATTTTGGCCGGTTTGATATTATTCCGGTCGGCGATCCTCGGTTGGTGGGTATAGTTTGGTCGTTTGTGTATTGCCAAGTCGATTTGTCTTGTTCGCCTTACCATGTCACAAGCAGTCCAATTGCCTGGGCATCAGATGGAAGCGGGGCCCGCCGAGGAACAGTGTATACATGTATGTCTCTTCCAAACTCGAGATCCGGCGTGAGAGGAGTGTATGCAGCTAATACACATTGGACCGGAGGCTTCTTGGGGGTTGACGGGACGAACGAATGTACCGGCTTCCGTGATGACCGAACGGTTTTCACGAGAAATGTGGAAGCGGTTGAGAGTCTCAGCTGATGCAAAGGCCCGCAATACCCCGATATGCGTTGCTATAACCAAGCCCATAGATGGTCGTTTTAATTATTAGTCCCACGATCGGATACTAGCAATCAAGGAGCTCACATGGGCGTGTATCTTAAAGGTCACACTGACCAAAGATCCAAATCATTGCCCTTCACGGAGAATCAGTCAGTGAAACACAGACATAAATTACCTTAGACTATAGTTACTCACCCCTCTTTACAGAACATGGGCAAGAATCAGATGCCAATCACCGTGTAACCATGCGCCAGACTCCCCAATATCAACGTCGAGCAAAAAAGGGAACCCAGGCCAAAAAGACTCCTCGGTTTCTGACTTACGCCATATGAAGCCATGGATCTGAAACCCTCAATCCCTGCTTGGAAAGAACACGAGATATCATCACAATATATTAGGAGCATGGCAATGTAAACAAACCAATAATAATCATCCATCAGGTCCCCCCCCCTCGCCGCACAGGGCTGTTCCTACGGGTAACTCCCGTAGACAGGAAAACCTTGTGACTTGCCAGTCTGAGGATAGGGTGATTCCACAAGGACCTCCCGTCGTGATAATGATGATCACCGCCGCAAGTGCTTCATCTTCCTCTTCATCTTCTCTTCTTGTATCATCAATTTCCTTTTCTGCGTATCGCTCACATTCGCCTCCGCTTTTTCCTCCCTCTCCGCCTGAGCCATGTGCTCACTGATACATTTCTCCATCTTACCTTGCACCATCAACTGGAAGTCCGTCCCTGGGACAACATCTTCCGCTCCCACCTGCCCATTCTAGATCAAAGCCCCACCCTTGTATGCCGGTATTTGAGATGTGTTGCAGGTGACCAGACGAGGCGCCACTCCCATGCAAAGCTTGGGACTCCGAAGCGGCAATGAGACCACCTTCATCGCGCCACCATCTTACAAGGTACTCTGCCGCTCGGGAAAGGTCCTTTTCTCCACCTCTCTTAATCATACCCATGCGCTGTGCAAGAAGCGGCAAAAACACCTGCAAGTCCAGAACCGGTGGAGAACCAGGTGGGAGCAAGTGAAGATATGCCGGCGCTGCCAGAAGCAAAAAGGCAAATCAAGATGATGATCAGATTTCTCTGGTGAGCTGACTTTGTCTTTGATGAAGGATGGAGCCGAAAATAACCTACACATGGGATTCAAAACGTTTAGCCTGTAAAATAGATAGGCTGCCAGTGCCTCCTTGTCGTATAAGCCTTCTTTGATGCCCGCTATGGCTTGTGCGTGAGCATGAAAGCAAAGTGGCTCTCTTCGAGGGACTTGGAATGGAAACTTTAAAAAAAGGTTTTTACGTACCTATCAGCGCCAGCTTGACTCCTCTCTCGGCGCCCTCCGTGCCGCGTCCCAAGAACGGTAGCATAACCCCTGGACTATCATAAGCGTACACAAGGGGATCAAGAGATAGCTTGAGACGCGTAGATATCGCTTGTGTCATCCCTGGATTCGCCGAGGTCTGGAAGGCTTTTGGGGTTCCTAAGATAAAGAGAGCCAACGGAAGATGATGTGGGTTTGCTTAGCCTTGGTGCGGAAAAATCTACTCACGTCCCTTGATCCCCATATTGCGCAGAGCATTGAGCAGCGTTGATTTGCCGACGTTGGGCATTCCGATAACGAGAACATTTAGCTCGAGAGCATGTGGGTGTTCCTTGGCTACATCTAGGACACACTGTATCAATATCTGGGAGCAGGTACCGGCCAACTGGCGAGGGAGAAGATCAACATACTTACTAACATCTCACTCAAACTACGGATATCCCGCGGTCGATGCAACGATGCAAAGAGCAGCCGTTGTTCAGGGAAGTTTGTAAACATGGCGCGTCGGAAAGGCTAATGGTCATCTCATGAGCCAAGATAGTCACACTGGAGACAAGGGAATGCTCCACAAACCTCCATACCCCACTCAGGAACAAGGTCGCGCTTATTAAGTACGATGATATGCTCGCAAGCCTGGGACTTGAGAATACGCCGGCCAGGGTTATGTGGATCCCACCCACGCTCCGTCCTCCATTTCCGTAGGGCGCCTGGGATAGGACATTAGAGAATGTAGGTCCAAAGGAAAGAGAAGCAGGAGTCGCCATATGAATGATTCATAGAGGGGAGAAAGGGAGCTGATGATATCCGAGAAACACGCGAGAAGCCGCTTCCCACCTTCTAGGGTTCGGTTGATACTGGTTAAAGGTAAGCGAGAGTCTCTGATCTCGAGGACGACGTCGGTGCGGGTAAGCAAAGATGGCAGCATCCGCGTAAACTTCATCATGTGCCCAGGGAACCATGACGGAGGCGAGGGCAGGGAGAGCATCTGGCGACCTGCGAAAACCATGGTTTTTCTTTTGCTTCCTCCCTCGAAAAGTTGTCAAGGGACCTCGCTCTCGCAATAGTTGTGGTGGGAGATCCAGGCACCTCTATCTGGGCGCAAAGGGCATCCACAGCGGTGGAGGTCGGTGACACCAAATGCGAGCTGTTCAACCTTGTGTTGGTCGTGTTTGAGTGTGTTACGACCCCAGGGCATCGGCATCAGGCGTCTTTATCCTCTGGAACGGAGCTCTTAAATTAACGTAGCCAACGCTCAAAGTCTTTCATATTGTAGTCAGCGCAAATGCGAAACAATAAAGATGTGGACTACAGCAGGAATTGAACAGCAAAATCTATTACGAGACATCAAACAAACATTGATTGTTCCGAGTACACGCTGGGGCGCGAAAATTGGTAACCACTTGCCACAGGGTGCTATCCATAGTCAAAGACAATCCTCCAAACCAAACATGCAGAAATAGCAAGGGGCGGAGGGAGTAGCGCCTGCCTCTCCACCGGATGTTATTCGGACGGACCACTGGTGTGCGTGGAATGCAAAGCTAGAATGACCAAGAATACCAATAGAACAACAAAAGATTACAAAGATCAGAAGAACAACCAGAGATGAAACAGTTAAGATAGTGCCCAAGGTGCCGTTCGAGAGACGCTAGAGGAGGAAGCCGATAAGGCCTTAAGGGCGATGAGGACGGCGATGGCGACTGGCGAACCCGCAGGGCCCGAGTTTCTGAGCCGATAGGACTGTTGATGTATGAGGAACTGTCTGGCGGGGTATCGGAATTTATCCACCGTCGAATCATATTATATGAACTCACCTCACACCCAGCTGTCCTTGCCCACGCTGATAGCGTCAAAGTTCTTGCCACTGCGCAGCCTGCGCTCCTGAAGCACAGGGGCAGAGTCGAGGTTGATGAGCTTGGGCGAGGGTTGTGGGGAACCCTCGATCCATCCCTTCCAGCCCTTCTTGTGAGCCATGCGCTTCTTCCGTACCTTTAGCGCAGGAGGGGCAGAGAGTGACTGTTCTGGCTCGACTTCAACAAACTCCTCATCGTCTCCTTCATCGTCTGGTGTTCGTGGCCTCTTAGAAGAAGTGCGGGAAGTGCTGGAAGAGGAGGAGGGACCGGGGGTGGGGGAAGCGGAAGGGACATTGACCGGCGAGTAACCGGGGGGAGGAGTGACGGAGACGGAACGCTCCATGGTCATGATCTGGATATTAGGTCGCTGTGAGTGAGCAGACCAGAATGACTTTTTCTTTTTGATCTGGAGGTGAGGATGCGAAGACTCGGGATTAGAGGTTGATGGCGCGACCGAGGTCGCGTCGGAAGGGGGTATATCGACATGGGAATCGCGCCTGGCAGAGGATTCTGACCTCTTATCCTTCCTCGAGTCCTTCTTCTTCTTGACCTTCCTGGCCTCTTCCTCCGCCTCGACCTCTTTGTTTGGACCAACACCATTGAGGAGACTGGTAAGGACGTCACGCTGTGGAGGAGGATCAAAGTCGCCTGCCATGACGGTGGTAGCTGTGCGACGACGTTTTTGTGGTCTTGGGTGCATGTACTGGGAGTGGGAGAGGAGCAGAGCGAGCATGGCTGGGGGAGTAGTGGTGGTTATATAGCAAAGAGAGGGTGGAGTCGGTGGTGGTTTGGAAGCAATTCAAGGCTTTACGGCATCCAAACGAATGCATCAACCAAACACAGCTCCTTCCTTCCAGCACGTGCATACCAGGAACCTTCCACAATCGTCCGCTAGAATCTATCCCCGTTCGATTATAAATTTATCTATCCTATTTTCCATTGTCCTCTCCTTCCCCCGTCCCCCCCCCGCGCGCGCCTCTCCGGGACCTACAATTCTGACTCAGCGCAACTGCGTGGCCACACACAGCTCGAGTCAGGCCCGCCAGTCTCCCTCCCCTGTCAAGGTTTGCTCCTGAGCCATGGAACACTAGCCTTCTATGGGGCGCGAGGGAGGGGGTCGAGTCCTCATGCCTTTCACACCCTCTAATTTTGATCAGCCAATCACGCATCTCTCTACAGGACCCATTTACACCTCCTGGAGCTTATTATCCTTAGGGCTCGGCACTTTTCCGACCTTCAGGGTCCGCCCTCTCCGTCCTTGCCCGCCACTATGGAGCTACCACCTCCCACCGGCCGGCCAACACTGTATATGGTTTAACTCGCTCAATAGAAAAGATTTTGTGCGCCGCAGTTGAGACCCAGTCACAATTGTCCCGAAACCAGGGATTCATCCTTGATGATCTTGTCACAACTCCTTTCGGCTACGAGCGACAAATATAAATGGTCCTGAGTAATGGAAGAATACGTATACCATCTAGAGAATATTATCCAAATTGTACACCTTTGTTCCACAACTGCTCTTCTACGCCATGGTGACATGTCGACAATTTACTCTCCCTTGGCGACCATCGCAATACACATGTTTTTTCTAAGCCCCGACGAGAAGTCCCCCACCATTATTATTCCGGCTTCTCCAATCTCCTTTATCAAACCATCAGTACTCAATGTCATGCGGGGAGATCCATCAGCGACTCCATCATTGACGGCTCCTGGCCTCGTCCACCCAAGAATCGAAACCGGTATAGTCCGACGGATTGCATTATTAGAACAAGCCCTCAAGGAACCTTATACCTTCCGCACAAACTGATTCCCCTAGATAAATAGTACCTTCCAATCCTACACTGATTCTCCCTGGATTCATATCAGATCATACAGATTTCGTGTCGACGGGTCTGACAAGAACCGGAGCGTTGGCACCATCCCGAGGTTCCTACTCTACTTACCAGGCTGACCGTCAGCTCCAAACCTTCCGGAACATTCTATTCCTCCCGAATAGAAGTTGCGCCGGATACCCCGCGATCAATTGCTTCTACTGTATCTATCCTGGCACCTCACTAACTAAATCATCGCGGAATACCGACCTCATGAGTTTCTGCCCCCCGCACATTAACTGGCTACTAGCACCCGCCGTTGTCATCGTAATCCCATATTCTTCCTTCCCGCCAGGAAATGAAGGAAGCCCGCGCCTCTAGTCTGATATTCCATAACCAAACAACCACCAAAAAATCCAAAAAATTTTCAACCGGTGACCTAGCACATCATACACAGCGCCAGAGCGGTCACACGGGGCAACAACCAAGCAACCGGCCATCTACCGGAACACACTAAGCTAAGAAAATCCAGACGACACCAAGCACAGAGCAAGGGAGGGCACAAATTATGTTACAGTCCCCCTCCCGCCTGGACCCTGAACATTATCGAACCACTAGCAAGTGTTCTCGGCACACAACAGCCTTTTTTTTTTTCTCACCACCCGAACCGCCCGCTATCGGAAATCAATTTCCACGACACGACCGTGACACGGCATAAACCCCAGGGAAGAGGGGAAGCTGGGCATAGAGTGGCCGACACGTGTTATACTTTAGACTTAGTGCCATAGGCGTCTCCCCTGACTCCGGTACCCAGATTAAGTAAGTCGGCTCACGTCCTTACTCACCGCACAAAGAGCTCCCGCGGGTTGATACTGGTTTCCTGTCGAAATAAGGTCCGGAGCCGTCGTCTACATCGCAATAGGGAATAACATTCCGACTCGAGATGATGCTACACAAATCGAGCCACTAATTCAGAAATGGAGTCTACCTACCATAGCCAAACGCCTGCCCTCCCACACTCGTCGAATTTCCAATCACGATTTTGGATGCTCTGATACAGACACGAGGTGTTAATTTAATCTCCGGCGCATACTATGTGCCAATTAATGGAGTCTGGAGTGGGTAGTCGCTGAGCGCCGGACAGCTGTACCCCTATCTTTCCCCCTGCGCACCAAATCGGGTGCACAGTCCCCACCTTCCATCTCCCGACACATCATCTATCATCATATACGAATAGCACACCAAACATCCAGGCTTTTCCCGCAACAACCCCCTCCCCCAATACATTTTTCACACGCACACAGACGCACACAGATAGAAACCTTATCATCCCTCCTCAACAAAAACCCGCAGCACACCCCACATGGGTATATATCCTGCCTATCTTGATCCTCTATTGCTCACGCACATGCCGTTATGCACGCCACGTGAAGACCAGTCACTCCGGTGTTCTGGACCTTGGGCTGGCAGGCAGCTCGCAGATACAAACAATTGAATAGCGTCTAGTCAATTTGCATCGCTTCCCGAACACAAAACAAATGCAACGACCATCGGGTCCAAGAGAATGCGTGCGCCCAGCGGAGTTGAACTGCGGCTAAGAGCGGCCGCTGAGTGTGTGCTAAATATAGCCTCCAGCTGCTGTGAGGAGTGCTCTTGTCCTCGCCTCGTCCGCGCTGGACGATGTCATTGTGGATCACCTCTTATGCGTCTGAAGCTCATACTACAACAGGCTTTCTTGCGTCATCAGGGGTTCTGTTCGAGGACTGTGTGAACCCGACCCTGGATACACCCCCGCAAACGCCGGGGGCATAATGCTACCCCCCTGTTGGACAGTCCACGAACCTCCCGCACTTTGAGACGTCTCAACCCAAGCATATAGATAAAATTAATGGTATACTCACTTCTCACCTCCGTCCCACAGACCGCGCTCCGAGGGTTCAGCTCCTGTCGATCAGGAATAGGTAATCACAATATAAATGATGAACGACGTCCTTCATCAGCTCGCGCAGACGCACAGCTGATAAATTAACCACATCCACACGGTCGTATACTCTAAGCTGTATGGCTATGTCATTCTGACCTGATCCAGTTGGCCGTAGTTATTGGCCATAAACAACCCGAGGGTTGCAATCATCAAGATACCAATCTGTGGCTTTAGCCGGAGATGCCCTGTGTCCTGTGCACCACCTTAGCCATGCTCTGAGTAACAGGGCAGTCCAGTAGCATCGGATTGCCTACGATTGGCCACAGGCCACGTCTCAAACCCCCCAGAAGTCTAGAGCACCTCCAGTCTCTACCACCACCTCAGGTGACACGGTGACAGTCACCTCCAACACTCGGACTCCCAAGCCGACGCTCACTTGTTCCCAAATTTAGGCCGTTACCTTCACTACTCCTCCCTCATACTAACCGCCAACATCCTGGGTGCATTCCCCTACATGCCATCCTCCTCTCTCGCCGAGGGGGGGATGTTAGCGCCTCGACAACCCAGCCAAATATTTACTGATGATCTCGGGAACAAAAAAGGAAGTCAGTTCTTTTCGGCTCTCGGACCGTCCCTGGCTTCACTATCCTGAGGAAGCGTGACCCTGCATAACCCTCCGCGCTGTTTCGGCGGAGCGTTCCATCCCACAATGCAAGCGAATTGAAATCGCGGTTTGGTGGCACCGCGCAACAAGGAAATAGTTTATGCAGGGACGAGGCCGGTTTTCTTTTCAGCCGTAACGATGGACGAAAATTTATCCTATAACGGTGTGTGGTTGCGTGTATATACAATGTGTGCCTGGGTCGGGTAGTTGGGTATGGTACAGTGATATCAATAGTGTCGTTCCGGGAAACCCAGAAATAATATGAGGAGTAGAAAACAAGGTCCGGGAGAATAAAGGCATCTAATCCAATACGAGCCCCTGGTAGTTGTCGGCAAATGGAGTGGTTGGCATAGTGGGGCTAAAACACGGGTGGGAATACGCATCACAATAAAGCTCTCTCAGTCGTCGCCAGACCGCCCTAAATGTGGACATTGATCCCTTCTCATGGGCCATAATGATAGTGCAACTGTAACCGGGTGGAAGTTGAACAGAATTGGGTGGCGCAGGACTGGGTAACGGCGCATTCGAAGCGGTGTTTTTGTACATGAAGCTACTCATGCGACCTCTTGGAGTCACAGCCGGGCTCGATGCAACTAGGTGATTGACGCCAGGTAAGTTAGTGTTTTCGATCGGGGAGAGCGGTGAGTCCGACTGTCCCGCAGAGAACTCGACCCTAAACCTGACTGGTTTCCAAGTGCTGCCTGTCAATGAGTCAGTCATGACCTGCTCTATGCGACATTTAAGTGCGTCCTCCTGTTCGACGTCTGTGACAGTGGTCCCCTCAACGATGATGCCTAAGAACTCAAGCATCCTGCCTATATCCGATCGAGTTCCGCGGAATATCAAAGGGCGAATAGAGAATCCCTTGACTACTCGATTTCCAGTTGAACAGGTTTGTGAACCATCCTTTAAATTCCCCGACCACAGGTGAAGTAATGAGACGACCAGAAACACCAGAATTAGGTGCACTCGGTATGGGAGAGGCGAGATTGATGGGCGATCCAAGGACACTGAGAGGTGAATTTCGCTGCCCGAGGTCTAAAGGAGGTGCTGCGAAGATCATTTGAGAATTTAACGTCTGTAGGATCTTCGATGACACACTTACGTCGGATCTTCTTGTCTTTATCTCTCTTTCCTCTAGGAGGTGGGGCCACATTTCGAGATAGGTTACCAACGTCCTTCCCCACATCTCTCCTCACATCGACTCCAGGTCCGGGGAAACCTTGGTCGTGATCAGAGCCGATATAACTCCAACCCTCGTCCGAGGCGCTCTGGTTTTCCTTATCCGTACTTCCCCGAGGTTCATATCTCGTCGCGCTCTCTTTCCGGGAGTCTCTATGCACCGGTGCATGGGGGAAAGGCTGGAAGGCGGTGACGGGACTAAAACTTCCTCTATTGGGATGAGACCGCGGAGACGCCGGTTGAGAGGAGACCTGCACGACAAACTCATTGACGCATTCAGTAATTTTATCCATCGTTTGCTGAAGCGCCGGATCCGCAGTTTTGGGTGGGATGAGCAGAGGAATCTGGCCGTCTGGAATAATGTAGCGTATGGATTGGGGCGGAGCACTACGGGGAGTCGACCCACCTTGGGAAGGACGGCCGCTGCCGGTGTCTGTGTCCTCAGGAGGATATTGTGAACCGGGTCTTGAATTATTCAGAGGTTTATCTTGCAACCTTTTCTGAGAAAAACTAAGGCTAAGAGGACCACGAGTTGCGGGGTTGCTTTGTTTTACCAGACACGTATTTCCCCGTCGTGGAGGCAGGGGCCGGGGACCGCCCCGCCCGATACCGAGGGTCGAGAACGGACGTGAGGGGGGAGAAGCAGGTGTATGCGCATTGCCGACAGCGAAGTCCTGTTGATATTGACTGCGCCACATTTCGGCTTGGGCTTGGCTTGAATGCATTGGTGGAGGACGGGGACCCACTGGAGAAGGCGGAGGTTGGCCTGCACCGGTCGAAGTTTCCTGAGAGCAGGGTGCGGCAGTGAGGTTTTGGCTCGAGGCCGGCAATGTTGGATGGGGCCGCTGATTAATGGGAGATGTTTGGGCCCGAGGCCGGTACGTTCTTAAAGTTCGCTGTTCTTCCTGGACAGACTGTGAGACATCTTGGTAGCCCATCTGACCGTCAACGAGCCGCTTTCTCGTCGTTTCCTCGCGATAGCGACCTAGAAGAAAATAGAATGCCTTGGCGTGAATACCGTAGCCTGCTGGAGCGCATAAATCTCGTATGATAGTGTCTCCTTGGGGATCCGTGTGTCTTCCCCATATGACTCTTAGCGATGCCAACAGCTCGGGATCTATATCGCCTGGAGACGCTATTGGCCGAGCCAGTTCGCTGGGTGAAGGAGGTAGCGGTGGCGCAAGAATCACCACTCCCGAGTCTGGTGTGTTGCAAGCGGAATTGTTTGTGGCCAGCCAAGGGTGTGACAGGATTTCTGGGATCTGTGGTGGTGTTCAGCAGCATCAGCCGTTCAAATCATGAACCTCATACCGTAACGCGCTTCTTTACGTCCACCACCAACATCCTTGCGAGTAAATCTTTCGCAAGGGGATCAATCCAGTTAGGCATGTCGTATTTTCCAGTCTTGACCTTCGCAAGGAGATTTCGGACATTCTTGTCGTCAAAAGGAAGTCGGCCAGTCAAAAGGGCAAAGAGAATCACGCCGCAGCTCCAGATATCAGTCGCATTGCCTTGGTATTTCTCGCCATTGACTATTTCGGGACTTGCATAATGTGGAGATCCACAGCTGGTTTCCAGCTGTAAGGAAGGGGGGGCGAAGGCGGCCATACCCCAATCTGCAATCTTGATCAGTGGAGGTTTCAGGGAGGCAATGAGTATGTTCTCTGGTTTGAGGTCCCGGTGGATGATAGAGAAGGTGTGAGCATAGTTGAGGCCATAAATAATCTGCTTAAAATATTCAAGAGCTTCGTGTGGAGGGAGCCTACCCCTATTGACAAGGAAATCAAATAGTTCACCACCCTGGACGTATTCCAAGACAAGAAAGAGCTCCTTTTCGCCTTCAAAAACGTCATAAATTCGCATGATATTTGGATGGCTCATGAGTTTCATCATCGTAATCTCGCGGTCAATGCCCAGTCGCTGCTTCTCGGATTTTACTTGCTGAGTTGCCAGAGAGGTCCGGGAGTCGACCAGGGGTGCAATGGGGAGGATCTTAACAGCTGCCAATTGTCCAGTACGCCGATGTTTTGCAATTTTAACTCGCCCAGAGGCGCCTTTGCCGACGCACTCTCCCAATATCCAAGGTCCAATTGACTTTGGGTCTGTCGGAAGGTCGAAAGCAGTGGTGCCGCCCGCTGCCGCCTTTTCCTTCGCCCAGCGTGTCCCGAGAGGCGCTGCATACTGGATCGGAGGAGCCCGAGGAGGACTGTCTGAGACGCGTGACATGTATAGGAATTATGCTGATATGAGATAGGAAATGTAGGTGTATAGCGACGGTTGCGCGGCCAGCGGGCAGGGACGAAGAACGAAAGGGGATGAGAGCGCCAGCCACCTATCTTATCGGTTGCATACGGTCAGGTGATGTGACTTGGGAACACGGGTTACACCTGGCGTGACAGTCAGTCACCACTTTATGCTCACTTCCTCTCGGGCCCTCGCCCATATCCCATTCCCATGGAGGCCTGTTGTTGGTCGAATAGCCCACGGAACAGCTGTACGACACCAGCAGAGGCAGAACTTTGGCGCTACAGCAGTGAGGCCCTGCCCTGTCGCTGCCGTCGATTTCTTCGATGAGCGAACCCTGCCAAACACAACCGGGAAACATTTGTTCAGGAACTATGCTACCTCTGTTCATTCACTGCAAGTGCTCGTGCAAGAATCAAAATTTGAAGAAGCAGGTGCCATGCTCCTGGAGCTACAAAGGCAGGGGGCAAATGTCCAAACACATCCCATTTATGAGAAAGCAGTGGGCAACCTGCTCTCTCAGGCAGTGCTTGGGGTTCAGGACCGCGAACTTCTGATACACTGGTTGGGCCTGCTGCCTGACGTGCACCATTCTTCTCCCGGTGCCTTCCAGGGTCTCCTGAGTGCTCTTAGGCAGCACGTAAGGACTGAAGCTCCAATCTTCATGTCTGTGGGACGGGTGTTAGCACGGAAAGGTTATAGAACGTTGGTGACGAAATGAGATTCTTCCTCTCATAAGAGGATCTCTGAACAGCAGTTCATTTATGCTTTTTGAGCAGGAGTTAATTGAAGCGTTAGCTGATTTTGACTCGCGTGCAAGCGCATCCACATCAGCTATGACCGGTCAATCTGAGGTCTTCGAAGATCCATCAGAGGATTATGCATCTGTCATGGCTACATCCACTCCTCCTCCGCCATCCGTACTCGAAACTATCGAGACAACGCTACCTCCCATTCTCCCAAACCCCGACGCCTCGGATCAGGCTGTGTTTGAAGACGAGATGGACGACTACATCGTTCACCACCCTTCTATCCATCACGCTTCTCGGCAGTTTCCAACGGACCGATTGTCTCGGCTGGTCGAGGAGCACCACTATGATGAAGCTTTCTACCTCCTCTCAGAGCTTAATCACTTACATGTTCAAGTCTCCCCTTGCCCTGCATATGGCGCTGCCGCACTAGAAGCATTACAGCGACCTATCTCTGACCACTATACCATCGAAGACCAGTTGAACCGCTTTGTTGCTTGGTTCTCGCTTATTCCGCCCACGCATGCGACCCGTGATCAGCGCAACATTGGAGCTATCCACCGGTTGATCATGCAAGCCACGATAATTAACATTCAACTTGTGATGCAGTATGCCACCATTCTTGCACAAAAAGGTTACCAGGGCTTCCAGGCTCAAGCCTTGCCTGTTATCATGCGTTTTGCTTCCTCTGAAGCGATTCAGAAATATATACAAGAGCTGGAGGCTGCCGATTTGGCGTACTGGATAGCGTACGGGCCGGAGGAGGCCAATTTATGGGCCACGCGATTTTCGGTAAAACTGCGAAGTGCCGCGGTTCGATTCCTCGCTCACTCGGGCAGAGTGAAGGACGCCCTTGCCCTTATACCTGATTCCACAAGCCGGCTACGGCTGACAACATATACTTACGATAAGCTTCTCCGCACAATCCATGACAGCAAGAATCCTTCATTTGCAGAACACATACCCCGCATACAACTTCTGCGCGAAGACGCTGCACGGGCGGCCAACAAAATCGATCATATCTTCATCAGAGAGGAAGACCGGGTAATGACGGCTGAACTTCACACTGACGGTGCTGATGTCCAGACAGGAAGTCTGCCGGACACTTTGCGTTATCTCAAGCGTGCCCTGAAAAGCGCGGACAAGAACCCTCATCCTTTCGTCATTGTCGACTTCTTAGACCGTTATCTTGCCACAGGACGTTCGCGAGCACCAACTCTACTTTTGAACATAGCACTCAATTCGAGTTATCACAGCACCAGCATCTACGTCTTTGCTGAAATGATCTATTACCGCCGTCTCGGGTATCACCACCTCGTCATCCAGACCTTCATCGATCACTTTTACCTCTCCGGCGTCCCTCGTGATGATGTTCTCCGCCTCTACCACGAATCTCAGAGGTTCCAGACTCCAGACACAAGGCATACTCACTTGGATGAGCCTGAGAACGGAGATAGCATCGCCCGTATCTGTGAATTCTCTCCCTCCTTTCTACCGCGGGGAAAAACTTGGCCCATGAAGCTCCACTGCAATCTCGTCTGGCATGCCCTTGTTGCACTCACCCCCACGCATTCTGAACTCCAGCACCTGTATACAAAACTCATTAACCTCGCCCGGGGCCAGGACGAGCTACGGGTGTATCCTCACCTCGCCTCTATCCAACCCCTTCTCCCACCACCATCATGGCGCCAGCCGGTAGGCTGTGCGGCATTTACACCCTTCATGCGCAGACTGATGCGGGTTTCGGGACCGGAGCGTGGGGTTCAGATTATCGGGGACATGCTGAGCCTCGGAATTGAGCCCAGTGTGTACCACTTTACGGAGCTTGCGGGGAGATTTGCGAAGAGCGGAGAGATGAGCCGTGCATTGATGATCCTTGATCAGTTAGAGGCTTCTTCGAAGCTCCGGGAACGGCTCCAACAGCAACAACGGGATAGGAGAGAACGGGCAATCTCATCTCGATCTGCTTCCTCTGCCTCCACTGCCACTTCTATTTCCTCGGCTCCAGCCCCACATCCTCCTGACCCCTCAATGATCAGCTCCACAAAACTTCATCCAAATCCGAGATCCGAAGAAATCCAGAACATCCCAGAACCCGATCTAGTCATGTACATCTCTCTCATGCGCGGCTTTCTCATTGCCAAATCCATCGATGGGTTCAAGGAGGTCCACAAACGCCTCAATGCCATCCGCAACCTTCTACCCCGGAAGCGGTTCAAGAAAGATCAGGAGGCAACGCTCAATGAGGTGTATGGGGATTTTAGAAAGTTGAGTCGGAGGCACGGGTATGATTGGCGGAGAGAGAGGAAGGGTGGGTTCGGCTCTTCGTTAGAGGTTGGTGTCTTCTCTTTGCGTGAGGGAGAACAGTGTGTTGATATTTCTGCTTCTTGTGTAGGCTGCATGGAGGAGCAAGGGACAGGTGCAGGGGAACACATAGTGTTCCTCCGCCCGTTTTCAGAACATTTAGGGCATTTCGACTGTGCAACGCCTGGCTGAGCCGATACAACGTTCACAGCATCGGCACTTCAGGATATTGGCTCGGAACAAGCTTATGCAAACCGGAAATACTTCCACCTGCATGTGTGGGGATCGGAAATGGCGAGGGTGTCCTGCGCCGTTGTGGCCCAGCGATGCATAGAGGGGCAGATTTTTTGGTGGCGGAAAGAAAAGGTCTGATATATTAGAGCCAGTGATAAGCTAGATTGGTACATGTAATATATCTATGTACAAAAACCGGTAATTTGGGGCTGGAAAGGACAGGCAAAGCAGCATACAGCTAAGGAGTTAAAACCTCCATTAACTAAGCCTTGTTCGGGGGTGGGGGCACTGGCCAGGATGTAGCCAAAGGAAAGAACCCGCAAAAAGGGCGCACGCGAGTGAGTTTGGTGTATTTCTCGAGTCTCGCTGGTGTCAGGATCTGGTCTGCATAATCTCGAAATATGCTGTGTACTCGTCGGGCGTCATTAACTCGTGGTCTTCTTCTGTCACTTCAGAATAAGGGACAGGGTTACCATTGACTGGACAACACAAATGTCAGCCCCCGTCAAGGACATGCAAGGAATACACTCACCATAAACTAAAGGGTCGTCCTCCAACTCCAGTGGGGCCTCTTCACCCAGAGCATGTCCATCAACCATCCCAACATCTCCGTCCCTATACCCGTATCCTGTCCCATTCACCCCAGTCCCATCGCCCAGAGCACCCCCCACACCATTTCTATCCACCTCTCCATGCCCAAGTTCATATCCATTCACACCGTTAATCCCGTTTACACCGCCCACAGCCTCGGATGGCGGACTCATCTTGGCCATCTTGTTCGCCTTCCCGCCCACACCCACGCCCACATCCTCCTGTGACCTCGAGCGTTTCCTGTACTCATTCAACGAATCCAGATACTCCACATTTGGTTTCCTGTCCTCTTCTTCGACATCGATGTTAAAATCGCCCAGATCCGAGGTATTGGAACCGCCAGTCGCCGTCGGTGTCGGTGTTGGCTGTGCGGACACAGAGGTGGACGCTGCGAGTGAAGCATAATACTGATCATAGTCTAGAATCATATCTTGAGAAAAGTCAAACTTTACGGCAAAGGGGGGAAAGACACTCACAATCTGCATCATCCTGTCCACTCTGCGGCTTCTCTTCCTCCACAACGTTAACCCTAGCAACCACACTCTGCTGTTCCACCTTAGCAGAGGACCCGACAATACCCAATCCCCTCAAGATATCGTCATTGGAAGTGCTCGTCATGGCAGCGGCAGCGGCGGCGGCCGCCTCGGCCCTCGTATTTTCCTTGATCCCCAGCGCGGTCAGATCACCAGTAATCGTACTTTTCAAGTGCCACGCTGGGAGTGCGTTCTGCTGTCTCTTCAGCTCGGCTTCTGCCGCCCGTTCTTGGCGACGCGTGAACTCGTCTTTGTCTAGAGCCATCATGATACCAACGCCCTCGTCTTCCTTCTTGTTGGGATCTGATCCCGCAACTTTGAGTCCTCCCTGTGTCTGTGACGATTTTTGTTTATCGGACTCAGTCAAGTGGTTCTTAACCCATGTTGCAACGTCGAAACTGAGGAATGTTTTTCAACTCCGGCGCATATTGGAGAAGAGGAAGTTCCACCTACGCAGGCAACACCATCGCCTCACTCTTCTGCAGCCCCTCTCTGACAAATCTCATCTGATGATTGAAGCGCTGCATCCGATCCTTGCTCCCTTGCACACTCTCCGCGTTCTCGTTATCCACGACCTCTGCATGGCATATCTCGCAAATCATCATACCCCGTGTAAAGTCCATCAACTTGTCGACATCAAGTGGCGAGTAGGACTGTTTGCACTGGGTGCATACGTATCCTCTATTGTCCAATTCCTAATAATAATCATAATATAACGGAAGCAGATAAGGGTCAAGGGTTAGCAACACGAAGCGAACAACAGTCACGCGAGCGAGTGGTGAAGGGAGGGACGACAACCACGTACATTCCGCAACGAGGAATCAATAATGTGCCTCATTTTTGCAACTCTCCATTTCACGACATTGCAGAAGTGCTGATAGTCGATGTAGTAGTACTGTTTCCCAACAGACCTCTGCGCGCCTTCCTTTAGCTCATTCTGTCTATAACTAGAAAATTTTGCTCTGAAGATGAGAGGGGGGAAAGGGATTGAGATGGGGGGAGGGTACTTGCACTTTGACGAGGCAGTCATTATTGAGCACGGCGATGACTTTGTTCAGCTCTTTCGGTTGGAGACCCATTCTACCCGCGAGGTCATCATCTTTGAGGCTGCATTTTCGAGCAAACCAGCAAGTCAATACCACCGGAAACGGGACAATCAAATACAGCAAAAAAGGGATCAAAAAGCAGGAGATTCACGCATAACTTACACCGGATGCCGGGCAAGCTGGTCCATGATGATAGTGTACTTGGGATCATAGAAGGCCCTAGACACATGCTGCACGAGTAATCGCAAGGTCTCCTGGTCCTCTTTTGTCGCCATGGGATCTTCAAATGGAGGCCTGCCCTTGGAACTCCGGGGGGAGAAAAAGAGAAACTGCTACCCCGTGCAGCTGTGCTCTCTTCGTCGTTGCTCTCTGTCTGGATGCTTGTGGGTTGTTGCAAGTAGTGGGTGGTGGTCGTCGTTGCGAAAAGAGATGGCTTTTGTTGTGAAAGGGTCTTGTCATAGCTTATGTAATGCATCGACACGATCATAATATAATTTCTAACTAATCAATGAGATATTTGCGCTTAAAGTACGAACGGAGGTGCATAACCTGCCACACGCCGAGTGCAGCGAGGGAGAAGATCGTAAACCATGCAAAATTTTGTACACGGATATTGGTCGAGGCTTGTGAAGAGTTGTTCAGAACAAGAGAAGCGCCACAACGCATGTTGAACGTACCGTTTGTCAACGTAAATCGCTCCTCCCGTTTTTTCAGATACTCCATTTCCTCCAAGACCTCCTTGACCACACCCTCCAGCTTGCGCATCTCTGTCTCGAGACTCGACAATGATTCCTGGTTCGCAATAGCGCTATCAACAACCCGTTGTCAGCAAAAGCACAACACACTCATCATCGCAGCACACACTTGTAGTCAACGGCGTCAGCGCCAATATCCACGTCCAGGTCTACAATTCTCGACAATTTCGACGCCTTGTCATATGGCACATCTAGCAACGCCATGCCTTAGTACCCCGCCTCACGAAGCTACATGACAAACAACGCACCGCCCTCGATATAATTCTTCAGACAGACTCCAACCTCGCCATCTCCATGTGTCGTAATCGCCAACCTTGTCTCGCCCTTGATCCCTCTCTTGCTCAAATACACGTTCTTCTGCGGCGACGAATCCACAATTTCAATGTCCATCCTCTGGTTGTCTCCAGCCCCTACGTTCGCGGAGACAATGACAAGCGTATTCGGATGGGCCGCGTTCCAAATACACTTGGCCGGCGGGTACCGGAGAGCTTGCATTGTGAATTTCACGCCCAGGACAGGCTGCAGAATGAGTGAAAACAGGAGGGCGAGGCTGAAGAGGAGCATAAGTATGGTTGGTGGTTAAGGGAGGATACGTGTCAATAAATAAATAAATATTTTAGCTATCCTCGAAATCACAAGCCCAGCCAAGTGAATATTCTACACCCAATTGTTTGAGGTCATCCAGAATCCACTGTGGTCCACTGCAACACTCGAACCGCAGTCGCAGCATCCTCTGCCTCACAACACTGATCCCCCCGACCTCTAGTCCCAGTCCCAGCCGTCTCCGCACAAAATCAGGCACAGCAGACACATCGCAACACCCCTCAAACTCATCGTCTACATTCGTGCTAAACTCCACAAACGCAAGTGTAACCCGCTGCAGTGACGGCATTAATACGCTCCGTCTGTACCGTTCCGACGGACTTGAGCTCAGTCCTCCAACAAGTGGCCGGTGCTGTAGCGACGACTGCACCAGCAGCGGAAATACCACACTCGCAGTATACCCCGATACCTCCTGCAAATGCTCGACCCTGTCCAGCCTCGAAAAGAATTGTGTGAGACGCGATTCCCAAAACTTGATCCCGTCCCGTAGCCCGAAGAGCGACAGGTTGAGCGACCCAAAGCTACCCTTGTCCTCGTACACCATCTGCAGCGTCCTCGTCAATGTTTCGAAAATGTCCATTACCAGCTGGTGTCTCTCCTCGCTCTGATTAGGGTATCCAAACGAGAGCAGTAGGTTGACATGACAATTTCCCTCCCCTTCCACTACCTCTCCGCCAATCCCCCCTACATCATCTTTCTCCTCCCCGCCCACCATCTCGTCGACCTTGATATGCAACTCGTGCGTGGAGGGGTGCACAAGCAACGACCTTCTCCTTTTCGCCTCTCTAATTGCCTCGTCCGGCGTCCTTCAATATTCCCTCCATATTCTCCACCCGCTCCTTTCTCTCCCTGAAAAACTCACCCAGCACATTCGCCGCATGTGCATTATTCGCCCTCTTCGCATCCATATGAATCGAACACTCGCCCGGCACAACCAGCCTCTTCAAAAACTCGCAACACTCCATCATCGTCCCTCTCAGCTCCACGCTCCTCAACCGCTTCAACACAACCCTCCCTGCATCCTCCGGGCTATCCGGCTCGACCTCGTTCGCAAATACACTCCTCAGCACCAGCTTTTCTAGGAGCGGTGTCTGGCGCACTATTCCCAACCACTCCCACACCGACATCAGATATGGCTCCTCCAGATCCGTCACCTGGAGCATCGTGAGTCCTGCCAACCAAGGCATGGATGCACCCGTGCCCGAACCGAGCGCGATCATAGCCAACGAAAGGTTCTTGAGTACCGTGGCAGAACCTCTGAACAATCCATCCGGTAATCTCATAGGTACATCTTCACTTCCACCACCCAACCCTGTAGCCCCGCTGAAACCCCCAACAGCCGAGCCAAGGGGTCCAGCAATGCCAGCGGTCGCAATCCTCCTAACCGAACTCTTCATTGCCAACGATTCGAGCGCCGGCGCTCCACTCGAACTCAATGTGTCGACGACCATCCGCCAATCTTCTCTTCTTTCAATCGTCAAATGGAGTCTCCGAATTCGCGCGAGTTCCCTTAGGATGGCACCAAGGACGCCGCTTACTCGACCTGGACTGCTGCTACTGCCACTCTTGTACGAGTAGGATCCGACGACGTCGAGGAGACACTCGCCACTCCTTTTGAGTACCTCCATGACCCATTTCGGGCCCTCGCGCAAATTGAGCGTGTGCGCCCACAACAGGGGTTCGTTGAGTGCTACGGAGCGCCAGGCATGACAGACATGGGAAAGATGGCGAGGAGAGGGGAGGGTGGCAAGGGGAGAGGAAGCGGGGCAGGAGTGAAGGAAGAGAAAGATGGAAGACAAGAGCTCTGAAGGTAGTTTGTTGATGTGTGGGTGTGTCGAGTTGTGTGTGCGTCGTCGAGCGAGGATATTGTTGGATTCCTCATCCGAGTCTGGGTCAGGATTAACGACACGTTTTGGACGAACCATTGGGAAGATGGGACAGGGCGATAAGAGAGCTTGATGTTGTTTTTCTTATTGTCAATTCAAGGACGCCGTGGGAACGTGACGAAATGGATTAGAATAAATACAATGATGTACAGCCATAAACAAATCAAATAAGAAAAAGCACTTTATTTCGCACCCGCAGACGAGAACTCTGCAGTCTCATATCAGTAACCATCTCTAGGACACATACATCCCAAAAATACTCACTCGTCACCGACTTGGTGCCCTCGGAGATGGCGTGCTTGGCCAATTCACCGGGCAAGATCAGACGCACAGATGTCTGGATCTCACGGGAAGAAATTGTCGACTTCTTGGAGTAAGCCGCTAGTTCTATGATAGCCAATCACTCAGCGGTGCTTAAATTCAAGAATGCCATCGACCTACTGGAAGCCTCGGTAGCAATACGTTCGAAAATATCATTGACAAAGCTGTTGAGGATCGCCATCGCCTTATTGGAGATACCAGTGTCAGGGTGTACCTGCTTGAGGACTACCAACACCGAGTCAGAACAAGATAAATCATCCGAATTGGGAGCGACAAACCCTTGTAGATATAGCTAGAGTAGGTCTCCTTCCTAACCTTCTTGCGTTTCTTCTTCTCACCATCACCAGTAGTCGCAGGTTTCGATGTCTTTTTGGCGGCTTTGGCACCCTCAGTGGATTTGGCTGGAGCCTTGGAGGCAGTGGAAGCAGGGGCCTTGCCGGCAGTAGAAGCAGGTTTAGGGGCCATTGTGACAGTAGGACAAAGACGATGGTGGTGGACGACGATGAAAGAATGTGGAATCTGACGGCGATGGAAGGCGAGTGTATAAATACAGACGCGTTAATTTGCTGATGTTTGTTTCAAGCACGCCTTGTGTTGAATCGTTGGTTGATTGCCAAAACGCGCACTAGCACTTTCACGTGACCGCGTGCGTGACCTGCTCCTTACGCGGTATAAATATTGCTGCACACCTTTTCGCAGTTGTTCTTCATCTTTACCCATCCGTTGACCCAACCACTCACTCAATCACACATAATGTCTGGCAAAGGAAAGGCTGGAAAGTCCGGAGGAAAGGCTGGCGGCGATAGCAAGTCCCAATCGCGATCCGCTAAGGCGGGTCTCCAGTTCCCCGTTGGTCGTGTTCACCGTCTGTTGAAAAAGGGCAACTATGCTCAACGTGTTGGCGCTGGTGCACCTGGTAAAGATTTTTTTTTGAGTTCTGTCGCCTCGCAGCTCATAAAAGTGAACAGTGTACCTGGCAGCAGTCCTCGAATATCTCGCGGCTGAAATTCTGGAACTCGCCGGCAATGCAGCTCGCGATAACAAGAAGCAACGTATTGTACCACGACACCTACAGCTCGCCATACGAAATGATGAAGAGTATATTCAATTCCTCGCGTTACTAGATTTCTTCACTGACTGGTAAATCAAGGTTGCACAAGCTCCTTGGTAATGTTGTGATTTCACAAGGCGGTGTCGTCCCCCATATTGCTCCCGTAAGTGCTCTTCCAGCTACTCGTAATGATGCCTAATCCTCTCATTTAGGAACTCTTGCCATCAAAGTCATCGAAAGGCAAGAAGGACGAGGGTGTCAGCCAGGAACTTTAGACAGCTTCATATCTCTTGCTCTTTATCATTGTATTGCATATGTGTATTATTTTTCAACAGTACTCTTTATTAATGGAAACGTGCAAGCATTGGTTATGTGACTCGAAGTGTTACTTTCTCACGTGTGATCCAGGCTATCCGATAGGACACGTCGCGTTCGCCGCAGGTCACACGCTGCATATGTTTATCCTTTGAGGATACCTTGGACAATACCACCATGGCCAAGGACATCAAACACCACAACGACCGGCAGCGCGCGACCTCGGAGCCTCCAGAAAGACCCGCAGGCCCGCTCGCGGTTCCCATGCCGGCCGAAGACAGGGATACAGTCAAAGTGAACAACGCAAACCTGACAGAACTCAAGAACGCTTGCGACGACGCCGTCAAGCGGGTAAGTTTTTTCGCCGTTGCTGAATGCTGCGTATCGACACCATGTTTGATTTCAAACTGAAAATAGTACCTCGCACGTCCGGAGCTGTTTAAACAAATCCATATGCACACGGATGTGCGGCTGGGATTGGGCTGGCTGAGCGTGTTCGTGGCTGCAGGCACCGCGCTCTACGGCTATAAAGTAGATTTTGAACAATCGAAACCGGTGGTGTGGGCTGGTGTCATTTTGTGAGTCAATTCTGCATTCACTGCGCGAATCTGTGAATTGATCTTTTTTAAAAAAAAATGCAGGTACGTCGTGCTGACGACTGTGCAAACGCTATATGCGTACTTTATCGAGGGCGACACGGTGTTTGTAGGGAAGCGGAAGACGTTTTCGAAGCGTGTAAAGCCAAGCTCATCATCACCCGCTTAGAAAGCTAAATAAACCACTTACTCAGATAATTACTGAACGCATCACACTCTCGTCCAAAACTCCAACCCGCAATCAAAACGAACTCTACAACCACACAGCCCGCGTATACCTTGTCCATCTCGTATGTTCGCTCCACCAACGCGGGTAAATCCCTTTTGGCCAAGGGAAAGACCAAGGTGTCGTCTGGGTATCCTGCATTCTTTGATGAAGAGGGGACCATGGATCAGGAAGCGTTTGAGAAGTGGGTTGGGGATGCTGTGGAGACTACTATGGATGGGAAGAACGCGTAGCGGGATCCCTTTCCTTTGCTTGCTCTGAGTTCTGAAACTTCATTTATTATCATGTTGAGCGATGTGTATGAATATACTCGTTAGCAAGACGACTGTTTTACTGATGCTGACTTGACGAGACGTGAAATTGCACTTATGACAGGCACACACAGAACGCAGCGCTCCAGCGGCGAGGAATCGTTGTAGGTCACGTCGGTGAATACCACATTTTTATGCCTCATGATATTGAGACTAATGCGTTGTGTGCTCCCTTAGTCGAAGGCAGGCTGCGCAATCCTGAGCCACGGTGCATGAGGCATGAGGAGCCATGTTTGCTTGATTGAAGTGTTCCGTGTAGAGGATTCTTCATTCTTACCCTTCAGTACATCAATGGTCAAGGATATATTCTCCGACAGCCTGATCTTCAGGGATTAAACCTAATTTCAACGTTTTCAACATATAACATCACAGCTTCTTCTTCTCGTTCCGCTTCTCGCTATGCCCAAGAGCCTCTCTCATACGCCCATGGAATCCCCATCCAATCTGTTTCGCCGCCCGTACCTGAATCCCCAGGTCTTCACCTATGGCCCAAACGAGCCCAGGGTTCTTCTGAAATTGTCTTCCCACAAACACGAGATCCGCTTGGCCTCTATCCAACACCTTTTGAGCAACGATTCCGTTACCCAACGCGCCAACTGCGCTGACGAGTAGCTTATCTCCGACTGCCTTCTTCACTGCTTCAGCGAAGGGTGCTTGATAGGCTTCGCCCGTAACTATGCGCTGGCGAGGATCATTGCCCCCAGTTGACACATCCAAGAGGTCGACTCCATGTTCAGCGAGAATGGGCGCAATGCGCACTGTGTCCTCGCTCCTCCATTGAGGATCGTTAGGAGCGACTCGTTCAAGCCATTCCGTAGCCGATATCCTACCCAATCGTCAAGTGTCTTCCGTCAATACACCAAAAGTGCGCTCACCGAACGAACAAAGGCATCTCCTTTGGTATAACCCCCCTCACTTCATCTACGACCTCCAACAAAAGCCTGATCCGATTCTCGAAACTCCCACCATACTCATCCGTCCGCGTATTGCTATTCGGACTCAAAAACGACGATAACAAGTACCCGTGCGCAGAATGAATCTCGATCACGTCGAATCCCGCCTCGATGGCTCTCTCAGCACTCTCTCTAAAAGCCTTGACAATCCTCTTGATCCCCTCAATCGTCAACATCTTTGGCTTTGGGAAACTCTCATGGAACGGCTTCTCACTCGGTCCCCACACATCATCCGGCCATCCGCGTTCACGGGGTCCTGGGACGGCGATGGGGTTCCCCGTGACCCAAGGTGCGACGGTGGAAGCCTTGCGACCTGCATGGGCGAGTTGGATCCCGATTTTTTGGGATTGGGAGTGTGCGAATTGGACAATGTGGGAGAGGGCTTGGGTGTGTGCTTCTGACCAGATCCCGACATCTTCGGGGCTGATACGACCTTCAGGGAGGACGGCAGTGGCTTCGACAAACGCGAGGCCCGGACCGCGGGTGAAGATGCCGCCGACTGGTGAAGTGTGTCACGCATTTCGTTAAGATTTTCTGGAGAAGGTGGAGATAGGGGACGGAAGACTTACGATGTGCTAGGTGCCAAGGTGTTACGATCCCATTCTCGGCTGAATATTGGCACATTGGAGATACCTGGCGTGATTTGACATCAGTGAGTATATCGTTCTGTGGCCCACAAAATCAGGATACTCAACAAATATCCTATTATGAAATTCGAGACCACGAATCTTAATCGGCTGGAACAGCGATGGTATGGGTTTACCGCTGGGTTGAGGATTCAACGCAGTTCCAGCTACAGGAACTTGGTGTGGCGTAAAATATGGGGCGCCGGGCGCGGGGTCGTTGGGTTCACGATTTGATGTTGCAGGTTGGGACATCTTGATAGAGGTTCAAAGTTGGTGGGTGTAATTTGAGCTAACAGGGGGAACCAGGGAAATGACTGTTTGGGCACGGACGGATTCAAGGAACTATACGCCTTATAAATACGCCCCGTTGCTAAGTTGCCGACGGGGAGGAACCATGTTTACAAAGCAGAGGTGCTTGACAAATGCTCTAGAGTCTGGACGTGCGATTCGTGCGGAAGCACGTCAGCATGAGCCTACTGAAGTGAGGGTTTTTTTATGTTCGATTGATCAGCTGGTAGCCAACTTCCAACCGGTGAGGCCCGCTCGGAACCGGGAGGTATGATAGCCGCTCACTTGAGATTGGCTTTCGATACGGCCCCGTGTCCTGTTAAAGCTAAGAAAGTGCGATAAGCCGACGACGGGGTTGGTGGACAAGTTCCCAGGAAGATAATGATTGGTGATTCTAGCAGCATGTCTAGACTTCTGTGGTACCCGCAAGCGGCGATTGTCATGTCCAGTGTTCTCATTCGAGCCGCTAGAGGGCACCGAGGGTAGTTCTAGTATCTACCATCAAGAATAGCTTCCGTCCCCTTGTGCACGGGATGTCCCTTCGTATATACGACGTTAGACCTCTCGCTTCGGTGTTCGGTGAACGTGGGTGGCAACCGGTATTTTTGACTGATGCTTTTCACCAAGCGTGTTTACCTATCCACGTGGAATGAATAGTTTAGTACAGTACAAATAAGGTAGAGTTCGCTCCACTGCTGGCGTACGACTATATTTGAGCATGAGATAACCTTTGTTTATATGCTAAAATATCAGATGGGATATCATAGCTGTAGATATATTAAATATCCATTTGTTATCCTACTTGAGATATCTGTTAGATATTTTTTATTTTGGTTCAATATCACAAAAGGGAATAGTTAGAATACCACGAAGTATATATCACAACTGAATAGATGTCATATGCCACTGCTATGTTGGTGTAAACTAAAAACAATATTATGTGCAGAGATATGACACTTACAATAAGCAAAATATGTTATGTAGAGATCTATATGACATAACTTGGTTGTTGTTGA
This sequence comes from Lepiota brunneoincarnata, assembly GCA_023014365.1. Lineage (NCBI taxonomy): Eukaryota > Fungi > Basidiomycota > Agaricomycetes > Agaricales > Agaricaceae > Lepiota > Lepiota brunneoincarnata. The sequence continues at coordinate 870,453 of JAEBUN010000019.1, forward strand.
TGACAATATTAAATTACATACTTAGAACATTGCAGTATTTGATACCCATCATGCACACTATGGATGATGGATATCAAATACTGCTATACTCTAGATATGGATTATGATATTATTGTCGACAATAGCCCAGTTATGTAAGGGCATATCTTAGAATGATATATTTTGCTTATTGTCAGCATCATATCTCTACATACAATATTTATTTAGTTTACACTTGCATAATAGTGGTGTTATCAGAACTTTCCAGAACCTTCTGTATATTGAATATTCCAGAACATTCTATTTGTAGAACATTCCCCAACTATCTGATCCCCAACATAGCAGCAGCACAGCCATTGTAGAAAACTATATAAACACAGTAGAATTACTATTGTACTCCAGTACAGTGTAGTTTGTTCTATGCACTAGCTTTTGCTCTTCCAAGCTATCACTTATGTTCATATTCACAAGTTGGCCTCTGAATATCTCCAGGAATAAGTCTGTATAGATGCCTGTAGAGAGTAAGAGGTATTGCCACTAAGTAATGATCCCTTACCTAGATAACAAGTGGCATATAACATATATTTAATGGATATTCAATTGTAACACATACTTCCTGATATTCTAACTATCCTGTTTGTAATATTAAGCCAAAATGAAAAATATCTAATAAATACCCCAAGGTATGTAGGATAACAAATGGATATTTATTATATCTACAGCTATGATATCCTGTTAGATATTTCAGCATATAAATAAAGAATATCCCATACTCAAATATAGTTGTATGCCAGCAGTGCTCACAAACAGGGTCCTCCTCACATGACTTCCACATGACAAAATATAGGAGGGAAGAAATTTGGGATCTCAAGCAACTCAGTTGTAAGTGAACTCTATCTTATATTGTACTATATGGCTCCTGTTATGAATAGCCCAGACAAAGAGGAGTTGGAACCAGTCTTTGACTACACAAGATAGCTACAAGAAACTACAGACCAATTATGGGCACAAGAACATAAAGATGAGGAAGAGGCATACTATCACACTATGCAGGACTTAGCAAGAGAAGCAGAAATAGAAATAATGCTGAAGGATATCCTGGAGTACCCTAAGGAAGAAGGAGATAGCAATAAATCAGCAGATCCAACCTCCAACACAGATGGAGACACTGAGAGAATGGATAATAGGAATAAAGAAGAAGTTATGGAGAAAGGATTGGGAGAAGAAGAATATGAGTCAGAGAAAAGTGATGGAACATTGCACAGCAGTGGAATGGAGAATGAGGACAGTAACTCATTGTAGGATAAGTATAGTAGCAGGATACCATCAGCTAGGATGTGCATCATGGTCAAGGCTGCATGGGAACAGTAGAATAGCCTTAATACCTGTTAAATAAAGTGACAGATCACTTACTAGTTAGTAATGAATTGTGATATATAAGTAATTAGTTGTTATGTACAGTAGGGTAGCAAAAGTTTTGCAAAACCAACAAAGACAAACAATGCATTAATCATTAAAAATATTCACTACACTACCACAACTGCATCTAAAATTATGATAATATTTTGAATGGGGGCCCTTGGCCTCATAGACTGCCTGAGCATAATTTGGCATACTCTTGACCAGGTCATTAATATAATTTAAATCAATCATTGTCCAATCCTCCTGAATTGCCTCCCAAAGTTTGTCAAGGTTTTTGGGGATTTTTGGTCAGTCATTTATTCTGACTTTGATGTAGTTCCATACATATTCAATGAACCAACATCTGGTGACTGAACTGGATGTGGAAGTTGATTGGGGAGATGAGAATTGCAGAATTGTTGGGTGACCTTTGCATGGTAAATTAGAGCTCCATCTTCCATTACTGCTACCTACCCCCTCTCCTCCAATAAATTCCCACAAAAATTCTACAATAGTCCACTAAGAACTAGGCTAACATAATTAGCATCAGTCCTTGTATCCTTGGGTATATAAACCGGTGGAATGAGTTTTCTGTGTGCCATGTACCCCTATATTATAAGACTCTGTCTTCCAGACTTGAAAGTAGGGGTAAAACACCTTTCTGTGTAGCTCTCACCAGGTCTCCTCCATACCCAAACCATCTTTGAACCTATTCCAATCTCCACAGAAGCCTCATCTGTCTGGATTACATGTTTCCAGTCCTCCTCTATCCACCTCCAATGTTCCCTTACCCATACCATCCTGGCTTTGACATAGGAGGGCTTAAGAAATAGTTTCTTTGCAGCAATGTATTTACTAAGACCCAATTGATACCTAATAGTACACTAAATAGTGTGGGGATGAGTAGGGGAGTCAAAGGAAGTGTTTCTTGAGTGGGTGATCTTGTAGGGAGTTTGAGATCTATTTCTCTCCAGCACAATTTTGATGTGTTACATTGCCCTGTCATTTAATAAGGAAGGTCTCCCAGACCTAGGAGCATCCTCATAATGATCCTGCTCCTTGTGCCTATGGATAACCCACTAGATGGTGGAAATGTTGACTCTGAAGAAATCAGTAATTTCACAAGCAGGAATACACCCCTGATGCTTTGTACATATCAGGGAGCATAGTTCAGAGACAGTATTCTTCTTTCCAGCTATTTTTGGCATGTAAGATATAGTTGTTGATTAATAGGAATTTTTTTTGTTTGCTGTTAAATGATATCATGTGACAAATTTTTACAAAACTTTTGCTTATCCTATTGTACACCCATCCCTTGGGGATGTCAATTAGTGGACACTGAGTTTCACACCTCATGTCCATTTTGACAGGATGGGACCTTAGACTAGCCAAATCCTATTATGTAAAGGGGAGTTATAGTAAGGGACAAAACCCTTCCAATAATTTTTATACTTCAACAAATATGTTAATAACTGCCCACCTACTAAAGATGAAACCTTCATATTTTAATTGGAAATACCTATATGGCTCATGTATCATCCTGCCAAACATCATTATGTCATATGCCATTTTGGGAAGTTGGTAAATTAAACAATCATTTAAGGCCACTGGAAGAGTTTTGTCTATCTCTACTCTAATCACATGATTTTGTTTATTACAGCCAAATAAGTGCAAGTAAATGTCATGTGACTGGTTGGAATAATGTATTAATATAGCTGCTTCACTCCCCTAGCTCACACCACCTCCCCAACCTCATTTTGCTAACATGCGATCTCTCTCTATGACTCAATGCAACTATATTCTTTCCCTTTTGGACAAAGGCCACTCTGCTACCCATATTGCTTTTACCACTGGTCTTGGCCTCAGCACTATATCTTGTCTTTGCTCCAAACATCATTCAACACTTTCAAAGTCACTTGGTGGCCACCCAACCAAGCTTTCTGTTGGCAATATCAAATATGCCACTCATCTTATCACATCCTGCAAGGCTGAAAATGCCTCCCAAATCACCAGAACCCTTCATACTGTCATTGACCAACCTCTATCCTCCAAAACAGTTTGCAGAGCACTCAAAAAAGCTGGAATGAAGGCTGTAGTCAAGCAGAAAAGGCCTAAACTCTCTGTTATACACAAGAGGAAAAGATTGGAGTGGGCAGAGGCACATGCAGACTGGACCCTGGAAGACTGGAAGAGGGTGGTTTGGTCAGATGAGACCAAAATCAATTGCTTAGGGTCAGATAGCAGGGTTTAGGGTCTGGAAAAGAGCAAGGAGAGAGACTTAGTGATAGGCTAGTGCAGGGAACCACAAAGTTTGGAGGAGGTTCTATCATAGTATGGGGCTGTATGCTGTGGGAGGGATCCAGGGTTGGCAGCCAAGATTAATGGTAAGATGGATGGTGATCTATTTGTCACCATTTTGGAGGATGAACTCAAGGGGAGCCTGGAGTGGTATGACAAAGAGGTGGAGGATATTGTCTTTCAACAAGATGATGATCCCAAACATAGGTGCATCAAGGCTCAAAAATAGTTCAAAGCAGCTGAAATGGAGGTTATGGTGTGGCCCCCACAATCTCCAGACCTTAATCCAATTGAACATTTGTGGACTCACCTTAAAATCAAGTTAGGGGAGTATAACACTCCACCTCAGGGGATGGAAGAATTATGGGATAGGACACAAAAGGAATGGGATCAGATTCCAGCAGAAGTGTGTCAGAATCTGATAGAGAGTATGCTTGATAGGGTTCAGGCTGTCTTGAATGCCAGGGGAGGGTATACAAAGTACTAAAAGTGTAATTATTGGTAATTTCTTAGAGATGGACAAAACCCTTTCAATGACCTTAAATGATTGTTTAATTCACTGACTTTCCAAAATGGCATATGATGTAATGATGTTTGGCAGGATGATACATGAGCCATATAGGTATTCCCAATTAAAATATGAAGGTTTCATCCTTAGTAGGTGGACAGTTATTAACATATTTGTTGAAGTATAAAAATCATTGGAAGGGTTTTGTCCCTTACTGTACATACGAAGAACCTTTACATTTAACTGAATCAGTGGGCTTATCAAATCACACTATTATTAACAACATGTGAATACATCAGTGATTGTTGATCAACTTGAGCTAGTGACTAGTGATCAGTATGTCACTAATACTATTGACTCTACTCAGTTCAACAGTTAACAGAACAAAGTCTTACAATGATTCAAGGAACACAACCTGTACCTCAAAACTGAGAAGTGTGAATTCAACAAAAAACAACTTGAATACCTGGGAATGATCATATCACCCAACAAAATCAAGATGGATCCAGGCAAACTCAAAGGAATTCAAGAATGGCCTAATTCTGAAATGTATACACAACATACAAAAATTCATAGGTTTCTGCAACTTCTATTGGAAGTTTATCTGACACTACTCAGACCACACCAAACCCCTCAATAACCTTCTCATAAAGAACAAGAAATTCCAGTAGGACAAATGAGACACAAGAATCATTTACATAATACCCTCAAGAAAGCCTTTACAAAAGAACCAGTAATTCTAATGCCAGACCAAAATAAACCCTTCAAAATTGAATCTGACACTTCTGAATATGCTTCTGGAGGAGTCCTATACCAAAATGACATAAACAGTAACTGAAAACCAGTTGCTTTCATATCAAAAACATTTAACCCTGCCAAACAAAACTACAATGTCTATGACTGTGGATTACTAGCAATAATTCATGCCCTTGAAGAATGGCACCATTACCTTGAAGGATCACCACATACTGTGATCATCAACACTGACCACCAGAACCTGACATACTGGAGAAAACCCCAGAAATTGAACTAATGACAAGCCTGATGGGTATAAATTCTCTCATGATTCAACTTTAAACTTGAACACATGCCTGGAACCAGAGTACTGGCATCAGATGCCCTCTCACACTGCCCAGACCACATGCCTGATGAAGATAATGTAATGACAATGAAGATATCACCATGCTACCTAACAAACTTTTTGCAAACTCTGCCAATCTGATGATAGTCCTACTGGACAAACTATTCATAAATGCCATCAATACCAAACTCCAGAAATGTATCACTACTTTCCCCAAATTTGACCCCATGTTACCATTATACCATTTTTCCCCTATTATCTGCACCCATCTATTTTTACTTATCACATGCCACCACCCACTGTCAATACCCATCTATAGTTAGTTTATCACATGTTACCACCCATTCATATATGGCCTCTCTTTAGCTTGCAATTCTTGTTTGTTTGCATGTGATTCTTTCCTTTATCACATGTCAGTACCCTCAGTAGTATATCTAGACCTAGCTAGCAAGGATGTCCCTTAGCTTTGTCTTATTATACATTGTATTTGTTCCTGCTCTTTGGCATTGCCTTAGACTTGCTCACACTACTTGATGGTCTCACTGATGCTTGATCACATTGAGCCTTGCAGATGCCTAACCCACATAACAAAAGACAAAGCTACTTGTTGCCTCTCTTCTCTCTTCTCACTCTCATCTTCTCTGGTCTGCACAGTACTGTTAACTGTGAGGTTTAGACAGTACCATAAACTGTTGAGGATCATCACTTGTCTATTCGAGTGTCTGACACAGTCTTCACCCTGAGGAACTTCGGCTGCTGTTCCTGTTATGAACAGTCTGGACCAAGAGGAACAAGAACAACTATTCAACTTTACAAGATGGGTACAGGAGACCACAGACCAGCTACAAGCGTAGGAATATGAAGATGAAGAAGGGGAATACTACAATGCCATGCAGGATCTGGCAAGAGATGCAGGAATGGAGATAACCCTGGAGGATATTCTGGAATACCCCAAGGATGAAGAAGATAGCCATGGATCAACTGATCCAACCTCCAATGTGTTAGGGGAAGTAAGGCACCGGAACCAAGTTGATATTCAGGTGGCGATTACAATCGCCACCCACGCTATATATATACATAGTGGTCTGCGCACAGACCGGGTAACCAGACACTACGATAGCTACCAGTAATAACGTACGCAAACAATAAACAAGCAACTAATAATAGAAGTCGCCCACAGATCGGGCTCGGGGATGGGGGTGGCCGAAGGCCGAGACCGGGCTTGGGCATCGGGCATTGGCTAAGAAGGCCGAGCCCGGACATCCAACCACAGGTCCCTAGAAGTACCTTGCGTAAGGGGGGGCGCAATGCAAAGCACACGACGCCAGTCCCCTTACACAATGCAGATGGAAGCACTGAGAGAATGGAAAGTGAGAATGGAGGAGAATCCATGGAGATAGGATTGGGAGAAGAGGATTATGAGTCAGAGGAAAGTGATGGAACATCATACAGCAGTGGAATGGAAATTGAGGATACTGACTCATTGTAAGATATAAATAACAGTAGGATGCCATCAGCTAGGATGTGCATCATGGCCAAGACTATGCAGGACAAGTAGAACAGCCCAATAACCTATAACGAGTATATAGTATCTCATAGGTATATAAAAGCCTGCACAAGTAGAGATTAAAGCCTTAAGCTTTAATCTTGTTAACAGTGGTCATTAACCTCTCTCTGCCTTAACTTGGCATGTTCCCTCATTATTTCATTAAGCGCAATCCACTAAGCTCTGCAAGACAAACCATCTCGGACACCTTGTAGAGTGATTGAAGGCCTTCTCCAGTTATCTTTGGATACAGAAGGAGCAAGGATCATAACATGGGTAGATATAGTAATGACCAATTTTGTGTTAGGATCAACTAGAGTAATTTTGGAGTGGCCATTACTGAAGTGTCAACTGCTGGTTTGAGTGTGAGTGGGGAATGGTTGGCCTAGGAGCATTTCATAGGATGCATTTTTGATGACTTGAACCTGTAGATAGAAGGTATTGGATCCAATAGTTACTTGGAGGTTTGGTAAGTGTCCAATAGTCAATTCTTGAGAGGCATTTGCTGACTCCATGACCAGGGTATGATCAGATCTCATTGGAAGACCAAGTTTTTCCCAAATATCACATTGGATCCCAATAATCTGTGAGCTTTCATCAAGTATAGTATCAAGAGTGACCTTTCCTTCAATATCCAGCTGAATAGTTTGTAAATCTTCAACATGGTTTGCCACAACAAGAGAATTAGGAGGAGGGGAAGGATGGTGATTTAAGTATGTGGCAATGCAATCTTCTTTGTCCAAATAGCTTTGATCTGTCTCTGCAATGTTTGCTGAGGCTCCAGTAGGTGTTCTTTTGGTTGTAACTTGTTCCTTGATGTGTTTTTGGACTTCTGGGAAGATAGCATACAGTTCTCTTTGAGTAAGCATCACTGTTCCTTTGTCATATCCATGCCAAACCCAGAGCTTAACCATTATACTTTGGCTTCTCGACTCCACATGTGCTCCATATAACGACCCTCTGCCCTCTGACTTGGCCCTGACTTGCTCTGACCATAACCCATTGCCCCAATCACATGACCATCTCTGCATGTGCTATAGTCACCTGACCCTCAGTGACTCTACTTTCAAGTTCTCCATTCTCCGTCCATAACCAGGAGACATTATCAGTCTCCATGCCCATACCAGTCTCCATTCCATTCATAATCCATTCATAATCTGTTTGTAACCATATTGGTCTCTGCTTTGCTCCATCCATAGTCAGTACAAGTCATAGTTCATAAGACCAGTAGTATATATATCGTAGGCACTTGACTTGTACTCCTCAGTCTGATAATCAAATTGAGCAGTGGACCAGCTCCCTGTTCCATATCCTCCTCTCTCTTCTGCCTCTCCGCTTCAGCTCCAACTTCCTGAAATATGGACTAGGACAGCAGGAGGGCGCAGCACATACACTGAGGCTGCAAGTCCAACTCCCTGCCTGAAGTACTCTGCCTCAGTCCCAAAGTCTACATACTGACTTTGCCCTGTCCCCTGGTTACCTTATACCAAAGATACCACCCTTGTTACCTGGGTTAGGGATTCACTCTTGAGTAGCACGGCATTTGAGGCAAGATGTCTATACAGACTTGGTCTTGTCCTACTAGGTGTGACTTAGAGACGACAGAGCACTATAGTTCAGCCAGTTTTAAGGGCAAAGAGGTATAGGAGGCAAGAACTGTATAACACTAAGATAAGGATACAAGGTAATGTACTGTATCCTTATATACTTCTAAGTGTGGCTATACTCCTACTATAATGGTTTGGACCAGAGTAATTATGAGTCAGAGATAAGGAACATGAGACATAAACTAAGAATAGTCCTTCTGATGTACACTACTGATGGTTTCATAGTGACATGGGAGTGTAAACTAAAAATAACCATCCTTCTGATAAGATTTCTGATAACATTAGGTCCATTTCTAGAGTTGTTTTCCATTACAACTCATTAGTTTCCTTCTTCTGGGTATTCAGCTAAGTAATTTGGTTTGTAGTAGTCTACTTGGGGTTGGTTGGTGGAGTCTGGTCAAGGGAGAATGACGGGAGAAAAGGTAGGTGGTAGGAATTCTGTGGAGATCAAGTACTGTGGTGGTTTCTGGGGATGGGGGTTGTCCTGGATAGCATATGTCATATAGGAGTTGTCTGAAGTGGGGACTTTCAATTCTATCTTCTGTGGGAGCAATTTGGTTTTCTTCAGAAAGAATCGTATGGTTCTCCTGTGATATTGGACTTGGCAACCTCATCATAACATTCCTCATAGTAGTCATTGTGGGACAGGCTGCTGGAGTTCAGGAGTAGGGGGTGTGTCAAGTCTTTCGATTAGGCATTCAGTCCATTTATGGCACGGTGATATGCCGATTTCACGCCTATACATGAATTCCGTACTCCAGAACGATTCTCTACATAGAATCATTGGCTATATCATTAAAGAACTCTATAGAGGATTGGTACTATGTCCCGTAGTAGCCAGTTCGACCGAATTGAGGATATTCGAGCCTTGGAAGTGTTCAAACCAGTTCATTATCACTAAGCTTAGTGAACCAAACTATCGGAACGCTTTCCAGAGGGATTCAGGACTCTACATAGTCTATCGAGTATACTCCGGTCGCATCAAGGGACCTTACGAGCAGTTTTCTGATGAACCCGGATGCGTTTGAATATAAAGAATGTACCTAGCGGCTGTCGCAGGAGTATTACGTCGAAAGCGAGCCCAATAATGATGACCGGACCACGGAACGGAACGTTCAACGTTCGGGAGGCGACACCCGATGCCCAAAAACCCTAGAAATATCAAAGACTCCTAATTAACGAGTGCTTTGTGGGTCCCGGCACCTCGGCCTATTGCTTAACTGAGATTAATTACAACGGATCAAGGGACTGTCCATCCGCTATACATTCCGATCATAATTGATCCGGAGTCTTAACGCGCTCGCGTGGACGCAGAATAATGCAGACGAGCACGGAACACGTCTGGCTGGATTGCCATTCGTTAATCAGAGAAAAACCCATAACCCAGGGCAAGGTAGAAATGCTGCCGAACTTTCCAAAATGTTCTACAGTGCCTGTAACAATTAAGCTTATTGTTTTCTATTTCATATTTACTATCTCTCGTATGTATCTAAACAATATAAATACGGTCGCACTTGTTCGTGGAGAAGCAAGAGGTCTCACCCCCGCTTCCACACGCAAGTCTGCGAGCCGTGATCAAGAACGGTTTCAGAGGGCTATTTAGTGTGCGTCGTTAAGTGTGATTTCTTTGGTCGTCGACCAACCCAGAGACAGAGACAGAGACCAGAGTTCAGAGTTTAGAGTTCCAGAGTGCTAGAGACAGACAGAGACAGAGACCAGAGTTCAGAAACCAGAGACCAGAGACCAGAGACCCCGCGCTTTGAATTGACAGGGATTGTCCTTTCATTGTTGCACCGTACGGCTAAGATAACTTCAACGGCTGTTCGTTAACCTCTAAAACACTACTCTCTTGAATTTCGCTGTCAGAACGCACCCCCAGAACACCCTAAAAGACGAAACTGTTCATTATCTATCTCGTTCCACTTGTATTAGCTTAAGCTTATCGAACTTCGGCTAAGCTTAGTGAAAACAAGCCCACGATCGATATTTAAAACCTACAAACGTTGTTACCTTTTCAACGGTTGGAAAACAGTGCAATGGGGACATCTATATTTGATGCAGTCGTAAGAGTAGTGCCCTGGGGCATATTGCTTGCATCCAAGACAGGCAAATTGGGGGCAATCTATGGCCCAGTGTCCAGTATGTCTGCATTGGATGCAGACTGATCTGTTGGTGGTTTGGGGGTTGGTTCGTGTGTGAATGGGATTGGGGGAGTTCCAAACCAGGATGTGGTTATTGGTGATGGAGTGGGTGGTGTTCCTAGTGGGGGTGAGATGTCTGAAAGGGTTTCTGAGATTGGCGGGCTTCTTTCCCTTATTAGGAGTGGGGGTGGCGATAGTGGTAGGGGTTGTTGCGGCAGTGGTGGTGATGGTTGTGGTGGAGGGCTGTGAGGTATGTACCTCATTTTGCTTGGGTAAGTTCTTTGACACCTCAGACATGGGGCTTGATCTTGAGCAGAGAAGTTGCTCGAGTGATTCTGCGCAGGCCTGTTGCATATTGTATGCAGTAGCAAGAGCCTTAGTCTGTCATACGTGGTGGGTATAGTTGTACCAGAGTTGTTGGTCGTATTCTGAAATTGGAGAGTGTTCCAATTTATTTGTAAAGGCTCTGTCGGTGGCAGCCTCGTGCAGATCTCCATCGGAAGGGTGATCTGGTCCATGTGGTCATACTCCAGCTGTATGGAATCTAAGGGAGGTGGCTGGGGCAATTGTTGGTTCTGGGGTTGCATTGGGATTGGGGGTCTCATCTCTGAGGGAGGCATAAGTGGCAGCAAAGGTGTGAGAGGGGGTGTTGGGAGACAGGGCCGGAATGCGAGTTGTTTGAAGTGTTGTATGTTTGACATTTGCATTATTAACAATGATGATAGAGAATGATGAGGAAGTTGGGGAAGGTGTTGTGGAGTAGGGGGGAGTGGTTTGGAGATGAGTGAGGTGTTGAACTGAGTAGAGTCAATAGTATCAGTGACACACTGATCACTAGTCACTAGCTCGAGTTGATCAACAATCACTGATGTATTCACATGTTGTTAATAATAGTGTGATTTGATAAGCCCACTGATTCGGTCAAGTGTAAAGGTTCGTTGTATGTAACTCCCCTTCACATAATAGGATTTGGCTAGTCTAAGGTCCCATCCTGTCAAAATGGACACGAGGCGTGAAACTCGGTGTCCACTAATTGACATCCCCAAGGGATGGGTGTACATAACAACTAATTACTTATATATCATAATTTGTTACTAGCTAATAAGTGATCTGTCACTTTATTTAACACAACCCCCTGACAGAACACTTCTTTAATTTGTGTAGTGGATCACCAATGCACAACCCCCTGATCCACTCCACACCTTCACTTATCCAACTTCCTATTCCATCATTTCCTTAAACCTATAAGATCACAGAACTTCTCCACCTTGACTCAGGCAAGAGGTTTTGTAAGCAGATCAGCTGGCATGTCATCAGTAGACAGGTGCTCAAGCTGTAGCTTTTTCATTGCCACCTTCTCCCTCAACCAATAATAACCCATGTCCAAGTGTTTCATCCTCCCATGGTGATCAGGGTTTTTGGCAACAGACATTGCAGACTGGCTATCAGTGTATAGTACCGATGGGGCACATGGAGTATATCCAAGCTCTCCTAGCAATTTTTGCATCCACAGGATTTCTTTTCCAGCTTCATTTCCAGCCACATACTCTGCTTCAGTAGTTGACTTGGTGACTACAGGTTGAAGCTTGCTTCTCCAACACACAACCCCCTGACCCAGCTTCACCAAATATCCTGTTGTGGATTTGCGAGAGTCCTTGTCTCCTCCATGATCAGCATCACAATATGTCACAAACATCCTATCACCAATACTGGAGTCAGATCCATATGTGAGCTTATAGTCCAATGTACCCCTTAAGTATCAGAACAAGTGTTTAACAGCTGACCAATGAGCCATTCCAGGGTTAGCATTGAAGTGTGCTAGTACCCCTACAGCATAAGCAATGTCTGGACATGTTGTAGTGGCCAAATACATGAGAGAGCCAACAGCATTCATGTAAGGGATATTAACCATCTTTTGCTTTTCCTCTGGAGTTTTTGGACAGTCATCTAGTGTAAGGACCTTATTAGGTATCATGGGTGTTGTTCATGGTTTGCACTCTGTCATTCCAAACTCTTCCAACTTCTTTAGAATATATTGACGTTGGGACAGTGTCAATATGTGCTGTTGCCTATCTCGTTTGATTTCAACACCCAATAAGAATGATGTTTCACCTAGGTCCCTCAATTTGAAATGTGAAGATAATTCCTCCACAAACTGGTCCATTTTCTCAACAGATTTTGATGCAATTGTGATGTCATCCACAAACACGGGGACGATTACCTGTACATCATCCCGGGCATAGAGGTAAACTGATGGATCACTGTGCAACCTATGAAAATTCATCCCTTCCATTACAGTTGCAAGTTTTTCACTCCACAGACAAGGTGACTGCTTTAACCCATATAGGGACTTGTTCAGTTTACAAACATACTCTGAACCCCCTTGCTCAAACCCTTCTGGCTGCTTCATATATACTTCAGCATCAATATCACTATTGATAAAAGCATGAGATATGTCCACAGTACGCAGATTTAGGTCTTCAATAGCAGCCAGAGCAAGTATAGTTCGGATGGTACTCTGATGCATAGTTGATGCAAAGGTTTCAAAATAATCTTGTCCTGGTCGCTGACTAAATCCCTTTGCTACAATATGGGCTTTGTAATGCTCTATAGAGCCATCTGCATTGTGTTTAACCTTGAACACCCATTTAGACCCAATTGCTTTCTCCCCTGGAGGCAGTGGTACAAGTGACCAAGTTCCATTTGTGAGGTAGGCATTAATCTCCTCTAGTGCTGCCTCATGCCATTTATCACCCTCACCATTTGGTCACTCTAATGCCTCAGAGTATGACTGTGGTTCCATCTCTTGGCTAAACTGAGCATTCTGTTGCTCATCCTCTGATTCTGAGTCAGTGACCAGTGGTTTAGGCTCTCTATGCTTCCAATATCCTAATGGGTGTGCCACATTCCATTTGGGCTTTCGAATAGCAATTGGTCTAGAGTCAATTTCAGGTTCACTTGGTAGGCCTTCTCTGATATCATCATCCAGTTCATCATTTGCTTCAACTTGTCCAGTTGGTGGTATTTGTACACATGGAGTCAATGGGTCAGTGAGTGGTACCAGGATTGGTTCAGGGGCTGGTAGAACAGGTTCTTTATCATTTATATCATTAGGTTGCAATTGGTGATGGAGAGGACCATTTAAACCAACATGCTCATCAAACTCTGCACATTCACTGATAACTGTTTTCTTTGTAACAGGATTGTAAAATTTCCACCCCTTATATCCTTCAGGATACCCAATGAATACACACTTTTCCATATGACTTCCAAGTGGTGACCTTTTATCCTTTTGGATATGGACATATGCGATACACCCCCAAACTCTAAGATGACTAACATCAGGTTTTTTGCCATACCATGCCTCATATGGTGTCATACTTGGCAGTACAGATGTGGGACAGCGATTCCAAACATGAACAAGTGCAGCAAGACATTCACCCCAGTACCCCTTTGACAGATTAGCTTCTGAGATCATAGCTGTGATCCTTTCATTAAGTGTTCTGTTTGCTTGTTCAGCAACACCATTTTGTTGTGGCCTATTTTGCACAGTATATTGTTTAGCAATGCCACAATCATCAAGGAACTTGATAAAGTTTGATCCCATATATTCACCCCCTTTGTCACATTGGAAGGTTTTCAGAGTGTGTCCAGTTTGATTTTCTGCAAGCACCTTAAACCACTTGAATGCATCAAATACATCACTCTTTCTCTTTAAGGGTATGACAACCTGAAATCGAGAGAAGTCATCAATAAATGTAACCCAATAACTGAAACCACCCAATGATGTTACTGATACTTGGTGAAGATCAGAGTGAACAAGTTCCAATGACTGTGATGCTCTATGTTCTGAAGGGGGGAATGGGTTTGCATGCATTTTTCCTGCTAGACATAGCTCACAGATTGGATCAGGCTTCTCAGATGAGCTTACTGTCATTCCACTAACTATGTCACTTTTGATCATCCGTTTGATGTCCTCATAGTTGTGATGCCCAAGCTGTTTATGCCACGGGGATGGATTCAGAGGGAGAGTTGATGCAATATGAACATTTTCTATATTTTCTACAGTAGAACCATCAAGATAACCAGTAGTACCTTTAACTGAACCAGTAAATAGTAATTGGTCTTTTTGGAAGAACTGTAGTTTATCAAGAGAAATATGAACATCAATCCCTTTATGAAGAGTTAGGTATAGAACAGCAAGAAGATTACTCCGTAATGCCAGAACATGTAGTACTCTGGTAAATTCAACATCTCTTTCTAATTGTCCATTAATAACTGGTCTGAACATAACATGTCCAATACCCTCTGAATATACAATACTGTTGTCCGCAAGTTGAACAGGAACTCTAAATGGAGTGTAATCTTGTAACCAGCTTTTATGAGGGGTCATATGAGAAGAGGCCCCTGTGTCTATAATCCAATGGAAACTATTAGATGATGTAAAGCATGCCTCAAAACCAGAAAGAGTACTTGCCACATGAGCCGACTCTGGCATCTTCTCCCCACTTTCCTCAACTCTGTGTGCCTCTGCTGTATTTGTCCCAACTTTGTCTTTGCGATCATGACACACTCTTGCAATATGCCCCACTTTGCCACAGACATAGCAAGTGACTACAACCCCTGGTGTCTTTGGTTTCCACTTTTTCTTTCCTCCAAAGCCTCCCACCATTGCCCGATTGGCTATCTCTGTTTGCTTTTGATGATTGAGGTCCTCATTTTGGAAAGCAGCAAGGACAGTTGACTTGGTCAATTTGTCCTGTAGTAGTAGTACTGTTGACAGGTGCACATAGTCATCTGGTAATGCTCAAATCAACGCCATGCATTGTAGTTCCTCATCAAGATTGGTAATGGTGAACTTGGTAGGACGTAAATCCTGTATAGTTGCCATTGCCTTCTCTATTCGTGTCCCCAGATCAACTAATGATTCCTCATCATTCTTATGAATGGAGAAGAGATCATCATATGCATTGAATTGAGCACCAGGTTTCTTGGACTGATGCACCTCCTCAAGCTTCTTCCACATTTCAACTGGATCCCCCACTAAATCTCGAACATGCACCCTCTGGTCATGATCCAGTAACAGATATATGTCACCAGCAGCCTTTTGCACCTTCAATTCCCAAGCATCTATATTCCCCTGATCCTTTTCAGGCTTTTTCTCCTTCCCACTGACCACATTCCACAATCCCTTTGACATCAACCATGCCTGCATTTCACCTGACCACTCTCCATAGTTGGAGTTGGTAAGAGGTGTAATTCTAGCACTGACTGAGTCAGACATAGTGATATCCAATAAATCCCCAATAAACTCGCAATAAAAGCGCAATTAAATCGCAATAAACTCGCAATATGGTGGCAATAAGCCAATAGTCACAGTAGCAGCAATATGCAGCAGTATCCCCAACAATCAATGATTAAAATGGTGTAGAGCCGGGGCCCATAACCTGTTGAACTGAGTAGAGTCAATAGTATCAGTGACACACTGATCACTAGTCACTAGCTCGAGTTGATCAACAATCACTGATGTATTCACACATTGTTAATAATAGTGTGATTTGATAAGCCCACTGATTCGGTCAAGTGTAAAGGTTCTTCGTATGTGACTCCCCTTCACATAATAGGATTTGGCTAGTCTAAGGTCCCATCCTGTCAAAATGGACACAAGGCATGAAACTTGGTGTCCACTAATTGACATCCCCAAGGGATGGGTGTACATAACAACTAATTACTTATATATCATAATTTGTTACTAGCTAATAAGTGATCTGTCACTTTATTTAACATGAGGTTGAGGTTCATGGGCATCTTTTTAAGTATGTTTAGTATGAGAGTGAAGTTGTCTTTGGTAGGTTCTGGTGGGTTCCTGATCTTTCTGGGGAATTCCATGAGTTTCTTTACACTCAGTTAGGTATTCTTCAGTGTTTGCATGGAGTGTTTTGTCAGTGATCCACTCGTTCTCTGTGTGGGAGTATCCTTTCCATTTGACATAGTATTGAAGTTTTCTGCAATATTGGCAGTGATTAAGAATAGCTTCTATTTTGTATTCTTCTTCTTCATTGATGATGTCTGGTGGTGGTGGAGTTGGATGAGATCCGTATGTTTCTGTTTCAGTATATGGGGTTAGAAGATTTTGGTGGAATACCGGGTGTATCTTTCATTTGATCAGAAGTTTTAGTTTGTATGTTAGTGGTGATAAGACTTCTGAGATAAGGAAAGGTCCTAGTCATTTTGGGGATATTTTGTTGGAGATGAAGGGGAGTTTGAGGTTCTTGGCTTCTAGCCATACTTTTTGACATATTTCAAGGGGTTTGACAGTTCTTCTGGTTCTTTGTTTCATAATATTGGCAGAGAGTTGGTGTGCCATGTGTGCTTCTTTTCTGGCATCATTGAGGAGTCTGATGCATTTGTCTACTGATGGAAAGTTTGATGTTTCCATTACCATGGGTATCGGCAGAGGGTTGTATCCCATGATTAGTTCGAATGGGGATTTTTGCCTTGAGGCATGTATTTTGGAGTTGTGTGTGAACTCAGCAATAGGGAGGGTTTCTGACTAGTCAAGGGGGTTCCTGGTGCAGTATATGGCAAGGTAGGTTTTGATTTCCTGGTTGTATCATTCAGTGGAACCATCTGTCTGGGGGTGATATGCAGTTGAGAATGCTTGTTGGATTTTTAGGCATTTGGCTAGCTCTTGGAGGGAGTTGGTGGTGAATCTGGGGTCTCAATCTGATATGATTTTGTCAGGTAGTCCGAATCTAGTGAAGACTTTTTCTATTAGTAGTCGTCCAATGTTGTCGGCATTTGATCAATCTGATGTTGGGATGAAAATTACCCCCTTCATAAGGCCGTGGTCCACCACAGACAATATCACATTATGGCCAGCACTAGGCAGTAGACTGGTGATAAGATCCCATGAGATTTGGGCAAATGGGCATCTGGAAGATGATGGTGGGATCAGTTGAGTTGGTGTGTGATCCAGTCTGCGTATGATTTTGTGTTGCTGACACTCTGGACAGCCTTTGACATAGTTCTTTATGAATGTCAACATTCCTGGCCAATATACTTCTTTCTTGGCAAGGTGGTATGTTTTCTGTTCTCCAGGATGGCCACATGTAGGGTGGTCATGGTATCTTGTGATGACATCATGTCTAAGCTGGAGGTCTTCTGGAATGATGACATGTTCTTGGAACATGAGGAGTGGACCATTCGAGGTTGGGACTGTTCCAAAGTCTTTATTGGCAGTGTTAGGGTGGATTTCTTTTAGGAGTTTGAATGCTTCGGTGGTTCTAGCGTCATATTTGGGTGATTCCATGATTTTTTCTTGTAGTTCCATATTGACAGTGGCAATAAAGAGGTGTTCTGGAAGTACTGTGATCAGGTTTTGACCTTCTATGTCGGCTGCGGCGACAAAGAGGTTGTTTGGAAGCATGGTGACATCTTCGTTATCATTATCCTCATCAGGGATATGGTCTGGATGTCTTGATAGAGCATCTGGTGCAGGGATCTTTGATCCTGGGATATGTTCTAATTTAAAGTTGTAGTTGGCAAGGGTCTGCACCCATCATGCTTGTTGGCAATTGATTTTCTGGGGTTTGTGCCAGTATGTGAGATTCTGGTGGTCCATTCTGATACAGATGGTATGGGAGCTGCCAAGGAGGTAGTGGCACCATTCTTCGAGGGCTCAGATAATAGCAAGGAGTTCTTTGTCATAGATGTTGTAGTTGTGTTCTGCTGGGCTGAATGTCTTTGAATAGAATGATATAGGTTTTCGTATTCCATTGATGTCATGTTGGTACAGGACAGCTCCTGATGTGAATTGGGAAGCATTGGCTTCTATTTTGAAGGGTTTTGTGGAGTTGGGCATGAGGAGTACTGGTTCTTTTAAGAATTTGTTTTTGAGCATTTTGAATACTTTCTGTTGTTCTTCTTTCCATTCAAATTTGTTTGATTTGGATAAGAGTTGATTGAGGGGTTTGGTGCAGTGGGAGTAGCTGCAGATGAACTTCTGATAGAAGTTACAGAATCCAATGAATTTCCAAATGTGTTGGACTGTCTTTGGCACTGGCCAGTCTTCTATTCCCTTGAGTTTTCCAGGGTCCATTTTTATGTTGTCTGGTGTGATGATCATGCCAAGATATTCGAGTCGTTGTTTGTTGAACTTGCATTTTTCCGTTTTGAGGTAGAGGTTGTTTTCCTGTAGGATTTGCAGTACTTTTTCTGTAAGTCGGTCAGTTTCTTCCTGTTATGAACAGTCCAGACCGGGAGGAACAAGAATTATTATTCGACTTTACAAGATGGGTACAGGAGACTACAGACCAACTACGGGCACAAGAATACGAAGACGAGGAAGGGGAATATTATACCGCCATGCAGGACCTGGCAAGAGAAGCAGGAATGGAGATAACCTTGGAGGATATATTGGAATACCCCGAGGACGAGGAAGATAACCATGGATCAACCGACCCAACCTCCGATATGGATGGAAGCACTAAGAGAATGGAGAGCGAGAATGGAGAGGACTCCATGGAGATACAATTGGGAGAAGAAGATTATGAGTCAGAGGAAAGCGATGGAACATCGCACAGCAGTAGCGAGAGTACTGACTCATTGTAATATAAATAACGCTAGGATGCCATCAGCCAGGATGTGCATCATGGTCAGGACTGCGCACGACCAGTAGAACAGCCAAGTAACCTATAACGAGTATATAGCACCTCATAGGTATATAAGGCCTGTACAAGTAGAGATTAAAGCCTCAAGCTTTAATCTTGTTAACAGCGGTCGTTTACCTCTCTGCCTTAACTTGGCGTCTTCCCTCGTTATCTCATTGAGCGCGATCCACTAAGCTCTATAAGGCCAACCGTCTCAGACACCTTGTAGAGTGATTGAAGGCCATCTCCAGTTATCCTCGGATACAGAAGGAGCACGGATCATAACACTTCCTGGGTTTTACCATAGATTAGGATATCATCCATGTAGATGATGATTCCTCCTTTCTCCATCATTTTGGAAAATAATGTGTCCATCATGTGTTAGAACATTGTGGGACTGTTGCAAAGTCCAAAAAACATTACAGTTGGTTTGAAAAGACCCATAGGAGTCTTGAACACTGCTTTCCATTGATTGCCATCTTTGATTCTGATATTATTGTATCCTAGGTGGATGTCAGGCTTAGTGAAGTACTTAGCCCCTTTAAGTTTATCCATGATAGAGGAAATCATGGGGATTGGGTAGGTGTTTTTGATGGTGTGATCATTTAGATAATGATAGTCTTGGCAGGGTCAGAGGTCTCCTCCTTTCTTGGCAACAAAGAAGAAAGGTGATGCCATAGGGGATTTTGAGGGGTGGATGTACCCTTTTCAGAGGTTTTCATCTATGAATTCTTTTAGTGCTTTTTCTTTGGCAGGTGCCACTTGATACGGTTTCATTGATTTTGCTTCAAATGTTGGTTTTAGTTCAATTTTGTGATCAAATGTTCTTGATGGTGGGAATCGTTTGGAGGCTTTCTTGTTGAATATTTTAGCCCATCAGGTGAATCTCTGAGGAATCTTGGGTGGTTCCTTGTTCGATTCCAGTTGTTTTTTTTTTTTGGTTTGCCAATCTTGTTGGGTTGTGTTGCTCATTGTGGAGCATTGTGGCGTGTGTCACTTTAGCGTTTACTTCTAATGGGGTTAGAAGCATCAGGTTCATTTCTCTTTCTAAAGAGAAGGTGTTGAGGTCAACATTCGACAGGTTGACGTATTCTTCTGGGTTGTCCTCAGGTTGAGAGGTTTTTTCAGCCATTATGTCCATGGCAATGGAGTTGAGTTCAATGGGTTGTTGTAGGGTTCTGAGGAGTTTGGAGAAGTCTTTGTGATTGATTTGGGGTTTCCAAGAGAATGTCTTGGTTTTCCAATTGATGTCAGGATTGTATTGTTCCAACCAGGGAAATCCAATGATGAGATCTTTCTCACCAGTGTTTGTGATGTATGCTTCTAGTGTGCAGTCTCTTCCATCGATGATGGTTCTGATTTTGATGTATTTGTGGATCTTGCCATGTTGATTGTCAGTTCTGTCAACGTTGCTGAGAGGGATTGGTTGGTTCAGCCATTTGGTTTGATAACCATATTGTTCAACAAACTTGTGGGAGATGAAATTCCCTTGAGCTCCTGAGTCTATCAGGGTGGTGATGGCCACAGGTTTTGATGTCTGTTCACTCCAAATCTCGATGGGTAGAAAAAGGGATCATTTATTCAGGGAAAGTTGTAATTGTACAGAGTTTATTGAGAAAATGTCCTTCTGGGAGTGAGAGTGAGAAATGTCCTTCTGAGTTCTGGAATGCGCAGGGGCACATTGATTGACAGCATTCCTTTTTAAAAATCCTGGAATGGATGCATCTCCAGATCCTTGGCTAGCGCAGAGTGGAGTTCTTGTTGTAACTTGGGGTTGAGTTCATCAACCATCTGGTGCATCTGAGATGCAACTTCTGTGACAGCTAGGGAGTACTTGCATTGCAGTGATTGTTGGGCAGTCTGGTTTGGGAATTCGGGATGAGTGTTTTGTTGTCCAGAGAAGGGATGGTTAGGGTTTCTCACAGGACGAGAGGGGTTTGTGCACATTCCTGGGAAGTGTCTGGCTGGCAGTGGTTGTGGGCATTTACTGACCTAATGGTCTTTAGCTCTGCATTGGAAGCATTCTTGGTTTTGATATGATTTCATTTGTTGTCCAGTGACAACGGCATCTAACTCCAATGGTTCCTGTGTGGAGTCTTCTTTGGTATATTCCAGTTGTGGAATTTCAGGATAAGGATCTTTGAATCCTTCTTCTATTGCAGCATGGTCTATGTCCATGGCATGTGGGTCATGTAGTGTGAATTGTGGAGCATTGCTCCTTTGGTAAAACTGTGCATAGGGCACATTGTTGTTTGGATGGCTTGGTCCACAATTGGGTTGGTATTGGTTTCTTTGGTAAAATGTGTTCCTGGGGGTACCATAGAGGGCATTGATTCTGCAGAAATTATCATCAAGTTTGTTGGCTCAGGTATACCAAGCGGTGATGGTTGTCAGAGGGTTTTCTGATTCATCAATCTTCATTGCAATGTGGCAATTGATTGCTTTTTGATAGAGATCGATCAATGTGCAATCTTCATTAAGTCCAGATTGATGGACAAGTTCCTTGAACTGAGCATTGAACTTGGTCATTGGTTTACCTGCTTGATGCAGGGTTTGGAGTCTGGTATGTGCATATGCATGTTTGTCTGCTGGGGTGAAATCGGCTCTAAGCCAGGCAGTGAAGTTGTCCCATGATTCCATTGCTATAGGTTGCCCTGGTTGGGTTTGGGCATTCCTCTCATGGAGGTATTGTCTGGCCTATGCTCAGGCATCTCCTGATTGCATTGTCAAGAGGACAAATAGGGTCCTAGCAAGGTCATTGTTGTACATGGTTGCATTAGTGAGTATGTAAACTTCGCATTGGAAGATCCAATCTTCAAATAGTCTTCTGGTTCCATTGAAGGCGATGGGTTTGAGGAGTCCTAACTCCTTTGGGTTTTATGCAGTGGCTATTATTTGTAGTTGTCTGGGTGGCAGTGGTGGTGGTGTTGGCAGTTGCAGTGGTTGTATGGGTGGTGCTGGTAGAGCTAAGGGGTGTACTGATGTGGGTAATGTGGGTGGTTGCAGTTTGGGTTCTGATTGGTTGTCATTGGTGATGTAGACATCTGAGTCATTGTCTACTGGAGAAGGTTTTCCTTGATCTACTGTGTATTTGTGACATGTAAGTAGGTTTTTGTCAGATTGGGAAAGTTCTCTCAGTTGTTTGAGGGCATATTTGAGCCTTTGAAGTTCAAAATTGTTTAGTGGGTTTACTTTAGCATGATATTCTTTGGCTCTTTTTCATTTCTTTTCTTCTTGTTTGTAATGTTCTTTTAGTTCTCTTTCATGTTGTAATCTTTGTCGTTCTGCTAGTTCTTCAACAAAGCTTGTTTGAGTGCATGTAGATGTGGATGCATGTGGTGTTATGAACAGTCCAGACCGGGAGGAACAAGAACTGTTGTTCGACTTTACAAGATGGGTACAGGAGACTACAGACCAATTACGGGCACAAGAATACGAAGACAAGGAAGGGGAATATTACACCGCCATGCAGGACCTGGCGAGAGAAGCAGGAATGGAGATAACCTTGGAGGATATATTGGAATACCCCGAGGACGAGGAAGATAACCATGGATCAACCGACCCAACCTCCGATACGGATGGAAGCACCGAGAGAATGGAGAACGAGAACGAAGAAGACTCCATGGAGATACAATCGGGAGAAGAAGATTATGAGTCAGAGGAAAGCGATGGAACATCGCACAGCAGTAGCAAGAGTACTGACTCATTGTAATATAAATAACGCTAGGATGCCATCAGCCAGGATGTGCATCATGGTCAGGACTGCGCACGACCAGTAGAACAGACAAGTAACCTATAATGAGTATATAGCACCTCATAGGTATATAAGGCCTGTACAAGTAGAGATTAAAGCCTCAAGCTTTAATCTTGTTAACAGCGGTCGTTTACCTCTCTGCCTTAACTTGGCGTCTTCCCTCGTTATCTCATTGAGCGCGATCCACTAAGCTCTATAAGGCCAACCGTCTCGGACACCTTGTAGAGTGATTGAAGGCCGTCTCCAGTTATCCTCGGATACAGAAGGAGCACGGATCATAACATTAGATTAAAGCTTCCTTTGGACAACCTCCATCGTACACCCCGTGGTATCGGTACGCCTTGTCGCTACCCTTCCACACCGGCAGACGATACGCTTTATCACTATCCGAGTGCCAACCGTATCTGATGACACGCCTTGTCGCTGTCCGGTGATACACCCCTGTAGAGCAGGCCACCATACCCTCTGCACCCTTGGTCAGACGCACCGAAAGCGTTGATAGGTCATCCACACCTTTAAGTGTTGATTGGGATAACGCACCTGTAAGCGTTGTATACAGGTCATCCGCACCTTCAAGCGTCGATTGGGATAACGCACCCGCAAGCGTTGTTTATTCACCCTCACCTTCACCTTCGACTTCTTCCCTCTTCACCCTGTCTACAAACCGAAACGACCCCCTTGCCACCGACTACGAAGAATCCAACAGTTCTGACTGGTCGACAACCGACTCCAAACCCGACTTCACACCCCCTCCACCACGGACCCTAAAAAGAAAACAAAACCTATACCCCTCACTTGTTCACCCTCTGGTTCCGCACCGTACCCTACACAACCTACCGAGAGAGTTCAACGTCGAACAGAAGACCCAGGATACCCAGCACCCCCAGCATCAGTTCTTCAATCCCTACCTAAACAACCACCACCTGAAAGAACTGCCACCTCTACCCGCTCAAAGCTCGGGGAGCCGATTCATAGAACATCTACCCCATCCTCCGGTCCTCAACCCTCAACAAGTACAAGAACTAGCGACAACACTTCGCAACAGAAACCCCCAAGAACATTCTCACCCCTCACATCACCACTTGGATCACCGGTACACTCACCACCTCGATCCAGTTCCCCTGTACAATCCGAACCATCCGAAGTTAGCCCCACTACCGGGTCTATTCACACTTCCGACGAGGAATCCACAACCTCTGACATTAACAATATGGCCTCCTCCGCAAAAATCAACACACCCCCAACCTTTAATGGAGAGACCGACTACTTCCGCCTCTGGAAGGATGCAGTACAACTATACATCGATGCAAAGCCAGGAGCCTTTTCTGATGACAAGACCAAGATACAATTCGCCCTTTCATACATGTCCACCGGCCCCGCCGCAACATGGAGAGGAGCATTCTTGGAATCAAACAAAGAACTTGATGGAAGCCAGACCCTTCCGACATGGAAGAAATTTCTCGAAGGACTTGATACATCCTTCGCCCCAAACAACGTCCCCGCCGACGCAATGGACAGAATCCGCCACCTCAAACAGAACGGACGATATATCGACGATTACATATCCCAGTTCCAGATACTTGCCTATCAGGCCGACCTTGGAGATGGAGTGGCGGCGGTCAACTATTTCAAGAACGGGCTGGATCGCCCCGTCGCAATCAAGACAATTAGCCTCAATCCAGGAAACAAACTCAGCGACTGGTTCAAGCAAGCTCGAACAGCATATCAAATACTACAAACTCAACACGACTATATGCAAACTCGAGGAACTCCCTCGTTTTCAACGACTTCGCGCACTCGCCCATTTAAAGGGAAGAGAAATGCTTTTACGCGCCGTGTCCCACTGCCCTATCAAGCAACAGACCCTAACGCAATGGATATTGACCAACTTGCCGAAGCAGTCTACAACCTCGACTTTGAGGACGAGCCAGATCTACTCGCTGAGGAAGCTGATGAAGACGAGGAGACCGAAGAAGACAGACTCCACCAGTTGGTACAAGAACGCACCCACGAAGCCCTCAATGCAATCCTCACGGACGCCCAAAGAAAGGATCTCAAGGAAAAGAGATGCTTCAACTGCCGCAAGACTGGACACTTCGCCCGTGAATGCCCCACCAAGAAGACAATATATCGCCGATCCGAATTACCCCGCAATTTGGATGCCAGAAACTGGTCAAATGCGATATCCAGAAGAAGACAAGCAAGCTACAGGAAAAAGAACTCGCTATACAACATACTAGAAGATGCAACCGACGAAGAAGTCGAGGACATCTACGAACATTTTGCAAATGAATCCAACCACCCAGATGCCCCTCTGGTTAAGGATTTTGCCTAAGGAGACTAGCCACCACATCTAGCCCTCCACAAAGACCTCCTTCCCTTTCCTATTCACAAAATGATATTAATGTTGTAAAGTTACAGGAATTGTCAGCACGCGTAATACATCTACCCTGTCGAATCCGAAAACACAAGTTCACTAAGGAAGGACCCGAAAGTGTGGAACTACTCGCCCTACTCGACTCAGGAGCAGCAGGAAACTTCATTGACCCCGGAATGGTCAAACAACATTCATTCAAAACAACACCCCTCGATCGACCCATCGAAGTACGAAATGCCGATGGATCTGTTAACGAAAATGGAACAGCCACCCACTACACGACCCTCAACCTAACGGTTAACGGGAAGAATATGGAGATCAAACCAAAAGTAGTCTCCCTCGGAAGCCCAAGACTCATCCTTGGATTCCCTTGGCTTGCAGAACACAACCCAGACATCGACTGGGATGCCAAACAACTACGCTGGAGAAACGAATGTTGGGACAACACTATATTCTGAGAACTCATCCAATCCATGGAACCCGATTGGATCTACAACGACCAACTCAACCACATCTCCACACTAGAGCCCACAAGCTTCGAAGAAATCAACTTCAAAGCCTCCGCATCACAATTCCTCGCCGTACAACACGGAGAAAAGAAAAACGACGACCCAAGAAAAGTCGTACCCACGGAATTCCACGAATACCTCCCAGTATTTAGCAAGAAACAAGCCGAACGATTCCCCCCACAACGACCATGGGATCACAAAATTGAACTCAAGGAATCATTCAAACCAATTGCCATGAAGTCCTACCAACTCTCCCTCAATGAAGAAAAGGAACTCGACACGTTCCTAGAAGAAAACCTTCAAAAGGGATACATTCGACCATCCGAATCGCCAATGGCATCACCTTTCTTCTTCGTAGGAAAGAAAGACGGAAAACTACGCCCCTGTCAAGACTACAGGTACCTCAACGAGCATACCGTCAAAAATGCATACAACCTCCCCCTCATCTCTCATATTCTCGACAAACTCCAAGGATCAAAATACTTTACCAAACTCAACGTACAAGCAGGATACAACAACATCCGCATACGCAAAGGAGATGAATGGAAAGGAGCCTTCAGGACACCCCGAGGATTATTCGAACCCACGGTCATGTTCTTTGGAATGTGTAACTCCCCAGCAACATTCCAAACCATGATGGACTCATTATTTCGAAAACTCATCGACAATGGAGGAGTAATCGTTTACATGGATGACATCCTCATTCACGCAAAAACAAAACAAGAACTCCGACACCTCACAAGAGAAGTACTCAAGATACTCAAGGACAACGATCTATATCTCAAAACCGAGAAATGCGAATTCGAGCAACAACGACTCGAATATCTAGGAGTTATTATCACTCCCGACTCAGTTTCGATGGACCCAGCAAAGCTCAAAGGCATTGCTGAATGGCCAACACCAACTACCCCACGCGACGTACGAAAATTCATAGGATTTTGCAACTTCTATCGAAAATTCATACACCAATACGCCATATGGGCAAAACCTCTCAATGCCCTAATGTCCAAAACCAAGAAATTCGAATGGACAGAAGAATGCCAGAACGCCTTCGATACTCTCAAGAGGAAATTCCAAAGCGAACCAGTATTAATGGTCCCCGACCGAGACAAACCCTTCGAAATCGAATGCGACGCATCACTATTTGCATCAGGAGCAGTCCTACTTCAACGCGACAACAACGGAATTAAACACCCAGTCGCATACTTCTCAAAAGGATTCTCACCAGCCGAACGCAACTATCATTGCTCCGAACAGGAACTCTTCGCCATTATCCGAGCACTCAAAGAATGGCGCCACCACATAGAAGGATCATCACACAAGACCATCGTATGGTCAGATCACGACAACCTTCGCCGCTGGAGAAAACCTGAAGACCTCAGCAGGAGACAAGCCCGATGAATTGCCTACATGCAACGATTTGACATCGAAATCCGACATATCCCTGGAAAGAAAAATGGACCAGCAGATGCCCTTTCCAGACGACCCGATCATGAACCCAAGTCAAGAGACAACAAACAGGTCGTCGCACTCCCTGACAAATTCTTCACCCCAGAACAGCCACAGCATATCCATATTATCGATGAAAATACTAAACAGAAAATAAAAGAACTGTGGAAGAAAAAGAAACAGACCGACATCGCCCAAGAAGATGACTCAGGACACCCACGTGTTCAAGGAAAACTATTTATACCACAAGATTTACACCTCAGACGCCGCTTACTGCAAAGAGTACACGACTCACCCACCGCAGGACACCCTGGAATCGCAGAAACAACTAGAAAACTCCAGGAATACGCCTACTGGCCCGGGATGCGATCATTCGTCAAAAACTATGTCAAAGGATGTGGTACTTGCCAACAATACAAGATCAATCGCCACCCCTTAAAACCACCGCTGCAACCCATCCCTGGACCCCGTTCTACCCGTCCATTCTCGAACATCTCGATAGATCTTATCACAGACCTACCCCCGGACAGACCCCATGATTCTATACTGGTCGTGGTCGACCAGCTTACGAAGGGGATAATTCTAGAACCTACTGCGAAAACCACCAACGCGGACAAGATCGCCAAAATTCTTATCAAACGGCTATTCTCCAGATTTGGCCTTCCCAAGAAAGTTCTCAGCGATCGCGACCCCAGATTCGCTGCCAAATCCATGAAAGAATTCTACAAACAACTCGGAATCGAACAAGCACTCTCTACCGCCTACCACCCCCAGACAGACGGACAAACAGAGCGATTCAACCAAGAAATAGAACTCTACCTTGGCATCTATTGCTCATCGAACCCGAACAAATGGGTAAAGGCACTCCCACTCCTGGAATATGTCCACAACTCGAAAACACATGCCGGACACCAACATACCCCATTTGAACTCCTCTATGGATCAAGCCCCAAAGGATTTCCGACCTCTGAGGAGCCAACGAACATTCCAGCAATAGGAGAGAAGTTTAAATACCTTGCCAAGATACGCCAAGAAGCCCAAGCTGCGCATGAACAAGCCAGACTAAAAATGGCTGCAAGATATAACCGGCCAGATATCAATCTAAAAGTTGGACAGAAGGTTTGGCTCAACAACCGCAACCTCCCAATTCAGTACGCCTCAAAGAAACTGGCCCAACGCCGAGAAGGTCCCTTCACCATAACAAGAAAACTTGGACCTGTAACCTATGAACTAAAATTACCCATCAAATGGAAGATCCACAACAAGTTTCATGCGAGCCTCCTAATGCCTGCAGAAGAGAACGACACGCATGGGGAATACAACACAGCCCCACCACCCGACCTTGTAAATGGAGAAGAAGAATACGAGGTCGAGTCAATACTGCGCCACAGAAAATTCCGGAACAAGTATCAATTCCTAGTCAGATGGAAAGGATACCTTCCCACTGAGGATTCCTGGGAGCCAGAAGCAAACCTGGAGAACGCCAAGGAAGTCATTGAAGAATATAAAAGGGCCCACAAATTAGACAACCCCACCAATGACCCAACCACCCAACACTCGAGCAACCACTCCAGACCTCCCAGAGCCAGACAACGATGGACGCCTTCTCATCCGGGAAAGAATCATATCCCTGGCGAACCGCGTCACAGGAGATAGCCAACCTAACCCTGCCACCGATACCGCTGACGACCAACCAGACAGGACCAACAGTCCTTATATCATCCGGCATACCTTCCTTCCCTCCAACCAACCCGAGATACGATCCATCCTTTTACACGATGTTCCCTTTCATATTACCGGAACCCGTCTTAAACGCAGTCCAGCGATGGTACCCCTGGTCGACACCTGCTGGAAGACATTTACTGCTCTTCTGTATCACAAGCGCCTCGTCCACGACCGAGCAACAGAATTCGAAAAACTATGCGCCACTATTCTTTCTAGCGCAACAGAGGAACAGGACCGCAATACCATTTCTGCCATGTTATCAACCGCTCTCACCGAATTCCCGTTCGAGAGTCCGATCCCAAGCCCGAGCAATGGAAGCGGAAGTCAGGACCGCCCTATCCTACCTATCGGGACCACCACCCAACCTTCCAACCCTCCCATGGTGGATACGAGTAACCAACCATCAAGTGTTGTACAAGCTATATCTGCTTCTAATGACACCCCCATCGGGACTACCACCACTCACTTATCCACCACCCGAACTCGCTGCAATTGCTGCCGTCGATTCGGCCATATCAAAGCAGGATGCCCGCGCTACCAATGTCAATATTGTCGAAAGATTGCCCCAGGCCATTACGAGAAGCACTGCGAGAGAAACCCTTACCAGCATCAACCCGCAAGTATGGTACCTGGCCTGTATCGCCGCCCACGAGGAATACCAAGCAGAGCTCGATCCCTCACACGCGAAACCACAAACAACAATATTCGACACATTGTTGCAAGCACCGAGCAGCGCCCCGCTTCAGCCAGACCCCTCCGCACCCGAATTCAAAATGCCCCCGTCGTCATTCCAACCACCAACGCCACCACCACATCTGCTAGCGGAAGCCACCGACTTCCTGAATCGATCCTTCGGCGCACCCGCCACCATTCACTCCAGAGAACCCATCGTCATCGACCTCACCCAAGACCCGCCATCCCCAGACCACCAAGCTACCGAAGCGACTCCCCAGAACCCGACCCATACTTCGACTGGGACCCCATCGCCGAATCAAACATTACAGGAGAGCCTGTCGGATTATACTGAGGATATGTCTGATGAGGACATCAGACCTTATGAAGGGGATAATGTTATGAACAGTCCAGACCGGGAGGAACAAGAACTGTTGTTCGACTTTACAAGATGGGTACAGGAGACTACAGACCAATTACGGGCACAAGAATACGAAGACGAGGAAGGGGAATATTACACCGCCATGCAGGACCTGGCAAGAGAAGCAGGAATGGAGATAACCTTGGAGGATATATTGGAATACCCCGAGGACGAGGAAGATAACCATGGATCAACCGACCCAACCTCCGATACGGATGGAAGCACCGAGAGAATGGAGAACGAGAACGAAGAAGACTCCATGGAGATACAATCGGGAGAAGAAGATTATGAGTCAGAGGAAAGCGATGGAACATCGCACAGCAGTAGCAAGAGTACTGACTCATTGTAATATAAATAACGCTAGGATGCCATCAGCCAGGATGTGCATCATGGTCAGGACTGCGCACGACCAGTAGAACAGCCAAGTAACCTATAACGAGTATATAGCACCTCATAGGTATATAAGGCCTGTACAAGTAGAGATTAAAGCCTCAAGCTTTAATCTTGTTAACAGCGGTCGTTTACCTCTCTGCCTTAACTTGGCGTCTTCCCTCGTTATCTCATTGAGCGCGATCCACTAAGCTCTATAAGGCCAACCGTCTCGGACACCTTGTAGAGTGATTGAAGGCCGTCTCCAGTTATCCTCGGATACAGAAGGAGCACGGATCATAACAGGGGATAAAACAGTGATGGTGTTTGAGTGGGTAAGAGGTTTCTTCTGGGGTCTGGATTTTGGGTTCCTGATCCTGAGATTCTACTTCTCAATTTGGGAGGAGGTGATGGAGTTTCTTGGGCTGAGAACTTCTTTGGAGGTGTGGTGACAGTTGTCTAGCAATCAATTATCGCTAGAAGAATGAAAAATTGGGTTGCAATGATGGAGATTCCTGAGTACAGGTTCCATGATCTGATGACACAGCAGTGGCAAGGGCACGTGATGCATTTGAGTTTTAGGGTGATTATTTGGTAGGCAATGAGGGTGGTGTTGGAGGTAAAGATGAAAATGAGTAGGTAAGCCAGGTCTTCTGGTGGGGAGAGATTGAGGGACATAGCGATGGCTACACAGAGGGGTGGTTTTCTTTTGCACATTGTTTTGAACGACCAGAGTTCTTCGACATGTTCAGTACGTCAGTAGAGCAGAGCAGAGTAGAGGGCGAGCAAGAGATAAGCAGCAGAGTATCTTAGTGTTTTGTTACCCGGGTTAGGGGTTCGCTCTTGAGTAGCACAGCGTTCGAGGCAAGATGTCTATACAGACTTGGTCTTGTCCTACTAGGCGTGACTTAGAGATGACAGAGCACTATAGTCCAGCTGGTTTTAAGGGCAAAGAGGTATAGGAGGCAAGAACTGTATAACACTAAGATAAGGATACAAGGTAATGTACTGTATCCTTATATACTTCTAAGTGTGGCTATACTCCTACTATAATGGTTTGGACCAGAGTAATTATGAGTCAGAGATAAGGAATGTGAGACATAAACTAAGAATAGTCCTTCTGATGTACACTACTGATGGTTTCATAGTGACATGAGAGTGTAAACTAAAAATAACCATCCTTCTGATAAGATTTCTGATAACAACCCTGACCCTCCGCTTTGGACCTGATCCACACTGGCTCTAACATACTTTCATATTTTGCTGAATGACTTGATTTATGACTTTGGGATCTTCTATGGGTGTATTGTAACAATATTGCAACAAGTTTGTGGGTTGTGAAGATGCTGGAAGAATAGGAGGGGGAGGGGATGATGTCTGGGGGTTCTGTGATGTCAAAGAATTTCCCTGGCTCATTTGGGGTGCCCCAGATTGATTCTGCAAATGCTTGGATGTGCCTGGGGCTGTCTTAGCTTTGGTGGCTTTGTTTAAGCATTTTCTGATCTTCTCAGCTTGTTTGAGTGATGAAACTGTGACTGTATCCAATAAGTGAAGTTCTTCCAAGTCTTGTTTTGAAATATGCAAGGTAGAGTGAGGGAATGACATGGAGAATGATTCTGGAGTACTGAGAGTGATTGGAGCAGATGGGTACAATGTAGCAGCCTCTAGGATATTGTTCTGAACACTTGGTGGGTTCCTGGGTCAGTTTTGGTTCCAATTATCAATTCATTCCATGATATTTGGTTCAGGTGCAATCCAAGGTGTGATCTGAGTGTGATCAGGAAGTACAAGTTGGTTTGAAGCATCCCATTGACAAAGTCCTTGTTGAATATATTCTGCAGCCTTTTGACAAGCATGAAAGAAGTGATTCAGGTCAGAACAGAACACACAAATAGTGGGACAAGGCTGGTGAAAGGCTGGTGGATTCAGAGCATTCATTGGAGGGTTAAGAGGTCGATTTTGTTATCAGAATTCTATATCAGAAGGATAGTTATGTTTAGTCTAATTTCCCACATCATGTGTCACTTTGAAACAATCAATAGTGTACATCAGAAGGACTATATTTAGCTTATGACTCACTTTCTTATCCCTGACTCATAGTTACTCTTCTTATAGTAGGAGCATAGCCACACTCATTAATATATGGGGATACAGTACATTACTATGTATCCTTATCTTAGTGTTATACAGTTCTTGCCTCCTATACCTCTTTGCCCTTAAACCAGCTGGACTTATAGTGTTCCATTGTCTCCAAGTCACACCTAGTAGGACAAGACCAAGTCTATATAGACATCTTGCCTTGAGCACCATGCTACTCAAGAGCAAACCCCTAACCTGGGTAATAAAACACTAAGATACTCTGCTGCTTATCTCTTACTCACCCTGTACTCTGCTCTGCTCTGCCAACATACTGAGCATGTCCAGGTACTCTGGTCATCCAAGATGACATGTGAAAGAAAACTGCCCCTCTGTGTAGTTATTGCTACATCTCTGAACCTCTCCCTGCCAGAAGATCTGGCTTACTTACTCATCTTCATCTTTACCTCCACTACCATCCTCATTGCCTACCAAATCATTACCCTAGAACTTGAATGCATCACATGCCCCTGTCATAGTTGTGTCATCAGATCATGGAACCTATACTCTGGAATATCCATCATTGCCACCCAATTTTTTATCCTTCTAGCAATAATTGATCACTAGACAACTAGCACCATGCCTCCCAAAAGGTTCTCAGCCTGAGAAACGGAATCTCAGGACCAGGAATCCAGAACCCTGATCCAAGAAGAAATCCTATACCCACTCAAACACCATCACCATTCTACCTCCTATCCCCATTTGATTCACCTGCTCCACATGCATCAACATCATCAAGTGTTTCAGCTACATTAGCTAAAAGACAAAGACAACATGAAGAACAAGAACTACAAGAATTTCTAGAACAAGAAAAACAAGAATGCATAGAAACTGAAGAATATCTTGCAAAGTAAACCTGTTACCCGGGTTAGGGGTTTGCTCTTGAGTAGCACGGCGTTCGTGGCAAGATGTCTATACAGACTTGGTCTTGTCCTACTAGGCGTGACTTAGAGACGACGGAGCACTATAGTCCAGCCGGTTTAAGGGCAAAGAGGTATAGGAGGCAAGAACTGTATAACACTAAGATAAGGATACAAGGGTATGGTACAGTATCCTTATATACTACTATGTGTGGCTGTGCTCCTACTATATATGTCTGGACCCAGGTAAGTGAGTCATATCTTTATCTATCTAAGTATAGATTGTTCTGATAGTTCTTCTGATGGTTTCAGGGTGACAGATCTTCTATCTATTTATATTACTTGGGTGCTTCTGATAAGAGTTCCTTCCGGTGAGGCTTCTGATAAGGGGAGTTTAAGGGGACTTCTGATAACATTACCCCGTTTCTAAGGTTATATTCCACTATAACCATTTATATCCTTTTTCCTTCTGTTGTGTTTGAGTGGAGCTTAGAAATCTCCTACTGGTTCTCCGCATATGTTGGACATGGCGATATTATCGTATCCATCGTCGAAGTCGTCTTCCTCAGGGTATTCGAATCCCGAGTATTGGTAGTGGGTGGATGGGGTATTTTGGGGTTGAGTTGCCATAGGTCTGTTATATGGTGTATGTCTTGTTCCTTTCGAAGGACATTCGGTTCGTTTGTGGCGGGGTTGGAATACTCCGCAGTGTGGGCATCTATATTTGATGCAATCGTATGAGTAATGGCCCGGGGCATATTGTTTGCAACCGAGGCATGCGAATTGGAGGCAGTCCATAGCCCAGTGTCCGACTTGTTTGCATTGAATGCATCGGGATCTGTCGTTAGGTTTAGGGTTTGGAATTTGTTGGATAGGAACAGGAGAATTCCGTATTGGGGTTGGTTTGGTGGTATTTTTGCGGAAGGGGTTATTGTTTCCTACAGGGTTCTTCCTTCCTGACGTGGGGGTTGGAGTTTTTTTGTTGGGAGTTGCCGTATTGGTTTGTTTCTTTCTTGGCATTTGAGACATGAGTCCTTGGCGAGTGAGGAGGAATGCCTCATAGTTTTCGGTCCACTTTCGTTGGGCGTGGAAGGCGTCGTGGAGGAGTTTTGTCTGTTTGACATGATGGGTGTAATTCGACCACACTTCTCGGTCGTAGTCGCTGATAGGGGCTTTGTTGACTTTGTCGGTAAGGAATTGAGTAGAAGCGATGGTGCGTAAGTCTTCTATGCTTGTTGTGATTGGTTCGATGTTCTTTACTCCGGCTGTGTGGAAGTGGATGGGTAAGGCGGTTACTGGTTCTGGTTCGGGTGTAGCATTGGGGTCAGGAGTTTCTTCTCTGACGTTGATGAAGGCGTTGGAGGGCATGAATGGGTTTGGTTTTGGGATGGGAGTTGGGGAGTTTCTTTCGATGTTGGGATCATCAATGATGATGACGGAAGAGGTAGTGGAGGAGGAGGAGAAGGGGGGAGTGGATTGGGGACGGACGAGGTCGAGGTTGTTCATGGACATTGTTGAGTGCGTTTGTTGGTAGAGTGAAGTTGCTTCTGGTAGGTTCTGGGTAGTTCCTGGTCGTTGCTGTTGAGTTGATGTATCTCTTTATACTCTTCCAAGTATTCATCGGCGTTATTGCGGAGTTCTTCTTCGGATATCCATTGGTTCTCTGTGTGGGAGTATCCTTTCCAATGTACGTAGTATTGGAGTTTTCCCCGGTATCGGCGGTGGTTGAGAATAGCTTCTATTTCGTATTCTTCTTCTTCATTGATGATGTCTGGTGGTGGTGGCGTCGGATGAGGTCCGTATGCTTCTGTTTCGTTGTATGGGGTTAAGAGGTTTCGGTGGAACACCGGATGTATCTTCCATTTGATCGGAAGTTTTATTTTGTATGTGAGTGGCGATAAGACTTCCAAAATAGGGAAAGGTCCTAGTCGTTTTGGGGATATTTTGTTGGAGATGAAGGGAAGTTTGAGGTTCTTGGCTTCTAGCCATACTTTCTGATGTGTTTCAAGGGGTTTGACAGTTCTTCTGGTTCTTTGTTTCATAATGTTGGCGGAGAGTTGGTGTGCCGCGTGTGCTTCTTTTCTGGCGTCATCGAGGAGTCTGATGCGTTTGTCTACTGATGGAAAGTTCGAAGTTTCCATTACCGTGGGTATCGGTGGAGGGTTATATCCCATGATGAGTTCGAATGGGGATTTTTGCCTTGAGGCATGTATTTTGGAGTTGTGTGCGAACTCGGCAATAGGAAGGGTTTCTGACCAGTCGAGGGGATTCCTGGTGCAGTATATGGCAAGATAGGTCTCGATTTCTTGATTGTATCGTTCTGTGGAATCATCTGTCTGGGGATGGTATGCGGTTGAGAATGCCTGTTGGATATTAAGGCGTTTGGCTAGTTCTCGGAGGGAGTTGGCGGCGAATCTGGGGTCTCGATCTGATATGATTTTGTCGGGTAGTCCAAATCTGGTGAAGACTTTTTCTATTAATAGTCGTCCGATGTCGTCGGCATTTGATCGATCTGAGGTTGGGATGAAAATTACCCCCTTCGTAAGGCCGTGGTCCACCACGGACAATATCGCATTGTGGCCGGCGCTAGGCGGTAGACCGGTGATAAGATCCCATGAGATCTGGGCAAATGGGCGTTTTGTCATATCCACACCAAACCTAGAGCTTAACCATTAGGCTTCGGCTTCTCGACTCCACGTGTGCTCCACACGACAACCCCATGCCCTCCGACTCGGCCCCGACTGGCTCCGACCGCAACCCTTCGCCCCGATCACGCGACCTACCTCTACACGTGCCACGACCACCTGACCCTCGGTGCTCCCATTGTCCAGTTCTCCATTCTCCGTCCGTAATCAGAATACGTTACCAGTCTCCATACCCGTACCGGTCTCCATTCCATTCGAAATTATTCGTAATCCACTTGTAACCATATGGGTCTCCGCTTCGCTCCGCACGTAGTCAGTACGGGTCATCATTCGTCGAGCTAGTAGTATATATACCGTAGGCACTTGGCTTGTACTCCTCAGTCTGATAATCGAATCGAGCAGCGGACCAGCTCCCTGTTCCATATCCTCTCCTCTCTTCTGCCTCGCTCCGCTTCGGCTCCGACTTCCTGAAATACGGACTAGGACAGTAGGAGGGCACAGCACATAAGCTGAGGCCGCAAGTCCAACCCCCCGCCCGACGTACTCCGCCTCGGTCCCGAAGTCTACGTACTGACTTCGCCCTGTCCCCCGGTTACCTTATACCAAGGATACCACCCCGACCCTCCGCTTCGGTCCCGACCCGCACCGGCTCTAACACGTTTAGAGGATGGTGGAGGGATCGGTTGAGTCGGTGCGCGATCCAGTCTGCATATGATTTTGTGTTGCTGACACTCTGGACAGCCTTTGACGTAGTTCTTTATGAACGTTGACATTCCTGGCCAATATACTTCTTTCTTGGCGAGGCGGTATGTTTCCTGTTCTCCAGGGTGGCCACGTGTAGGGTGGTCGTGGTATCTTGCAATGACATCGCGTCTGAGTTGGAGGTCCTCTGGAATGATGACACGTTCTTGGAACGTGAGGAGTGAACCGTTCGGGGTTGGAACTGTTCCGAAGTCTTTATCAGCGGCGTTAGGGTGGGCTTCTTTTAGGAGTTTGAACGCTTCGGTGGTTCTAGCATCGTATTTTGGTGATTCTGTGATTCTTTCTTGGAGTTCCATATCGATGGTGGCGATAAAGAGGCGTTCTGGGAGTACTGTGATCAGGTTTTGATCTTCTATGTCAGCGGTGGCAACAAAGAGGTTGTTTGGAAGCATGGTGATGTCTTCGTTATCGTTATCCTCATCAGGGATGTGGTCTGGACGTCTTGATAGGGCGTCTGGTGCAGGGATCTTTAATCCTGGGACGTGTTCTAATTTGAAGTTATAGTCAGCGAGGGTCTGGACCCATCGTGCTTGTCGGCGGTTGATTTTCTGGGGTTTACGCCAGTATGTGAGGTTTTGATGGTCCGTTCTGATACGGACAGTGTGGGGGCTGCCAAGGAGGTAGTGGCGCCATTCTTCAAGGGCTCGGATAATAGCGAGGAGTTCCCTGTCATAGATGTCGTAATTTCGTTCCGCTGGTCCGAATGTCTTTGAGTAGAATGATACGGGTTTCCGTATTCCATTAATGTCGTATTGATACAGGACAGCTCCTGATGCGAATTTAGAAGCATCGGCTTCTATTTCGAAGGGTTTTGTTGAGTCGGGCATGAGGAGTACCGGTTCCTTTAGGAATTCGTTTTTGAGCGTTTCGAACGCTTTTTGTTGTTCTTCTTTCCATTCGAATTTGTTTGACTTGGAAAGGAGTTGGTTCAGGGGTTTGGTATGGTGGGAGTAATTGCGGATGAACTTCCGGTAGAAGTTGCAGAATCCGATGAATTTCCGAATGTGTTGGACTGTTTTTGGTATTGGCCAGTCTTCTATTCCCTTGAGTTTTCCGGGATCCATTTTGATCTTGTCTGGTGTGATGATCATGCCGAGGTATTCGAGTCGTTGTTTGTTGAACTTGCATTTTTCCGTTTTAAGGTAGAGGTCGTTTTCCTGCAGGATTTGCAGTACTTTTTCCGTAAGTCGGTCGGTTTCTTCCTGGGTTTTACCATAGATTAGGATGTCATCCATGTAGATGATGATTCCTCCTTTCTCCATTATTTCGGAGAATAACGTGTCCATCATATGTTGGAACGTCGCGGGACTGTTGCAAAGTCCGAAGAACATGACAGTCGGTTCGAAAAGACCCATGGGAGTCTTGAACGCTGCTTTCCATTGATCGCCATCTTTGATTCTGACGTTATTGTATCCTAGGCGGACATCGAGCTTGGTGAAATACTTAGCTCCTTTGAGTTTATCCATGATAGAAGAAATCATGGGGATTGGGTAGGCATTTTTGACGGTGTGATCGTTTAGATAACGATAGTCTTGGCAGGGTCGGAGGTCTCCTCCTTTCTTGGCAATGAAGAAAAAGGGTGATGCCATAGGGGATTTTGAGGGTCGGATGTACCCTTTTCGGAGGTTTTCATCTATGAATTCTTTTAGCGCTTTTTCTTCGGCAGGTGCCACTTGATAAGGTTTCATTGATTTTGCTTCGAATGTTGGTTTTAGTTCGATTTCGTGATCAAACATTCTTGATGGTGGGAACCATTTGGAGGCTTTCTTGTTGAATATTTTAGCCCATCGGGTGAATCTCCAAGGGATCTCGGGTGGTTCCTTGTTTGATTCCGGTTGTTTTCCTTTTTGGTTTGCCGATTTTGTCGGATTGTGTTGCTTATTGTGGAGCGTTGTAGCGTGTGTCGCTTTGGCGTTTACTTCTAATGGGGTTAGAAGCATGGGGTTCATTTCCCTTTCTAGAGAGAAGGTGTCAAGGTCAACATTTGACAGGTTGACGTATTCTTTGGGGTTTTCCTCGGGTTGAGAGGTTTTTCCAGCCATTATGTCCATGGCGATGGAGTTAAGTTCGACGGGTCATCGTAAGGTTCTGAGGAGTTTCGAGAAGTCCTGGTGATCGATTTGAGATTTCCAAGAGAATGTCTTGGTCTTCCAGTTGATGTCGGGATTGTATTGTTCCAACCAGGGAAATCCGATGATGAGGTCTTTCTCACCAGTATTTGTGACGTAGGCTTCTAGCGTGCAGTCTCTTCCATCGATGATGGTTCTGATTTTGATGTATTCATGGATCTTGCCATGTTGATTGTCAGTTCCGTCAACGTTACTGAGTGGAATTGGTTGGTCCAGCCGTTTGGTTTGATAACAATGTCGTTCAACGACTTTGTGGGAGATGAAATTCCCTTGGGCTCCTGAGTCTATCAGGGCGGTGATGGCCACGGGTTTTGATGTCCATTCACTCCAAATCTCGATGGGTAGGTAGAGAGATCGTTTATTCGGGGAGAGTCGTAGTTGTACAGAATTTATCGAGAAAATGTCCTTCTGAGAGTGAGAATATATAGTGTCCTTCTGGGAACGAGCAGGGGCGCATCGGTCTGTGTTCCGTTTTAAAAATCCTGGAAGGGACACATCTCCGGGTCTTCGGCTAGCACAGAGTGGAGTTCTTGTTGGAGTTCAGGGTCGAGGTCGTCGACCATTTGGCGCATCTGAGATGCAACTTCTGCAATGGCAAGGGAGTACTTGCGTTGTGGGGATTGTTGGGCGTTCCGGTTTGGGAATCCGGGACGAGTGTTTTGTTGTCCTGGGAAGGGACGGTTGGGGTTTCTCGCAGGGCGAGGGGGATTGGTGCGCATTCCTGGGAAGCGTCTAGCTTGAGAGGGTTGAGGGCATTTGTTAACCCAGTGGTCTTTTGCTCCGCATCGGAAGCATTCTTGGTTTTGGTAAGCTTTGATTTGTTGTCCAGTGACAACAGCATCTATCTCCAAGGAGTCTTGAAGTTCTTCTTCGGCATAGTCCGGTTGGGGAATTTCTGGGTAGGGATCTTCGAATCCTTCTTCCATTGCGGCATGGTCTATTTCCATGGCGTGCGGGTCTCGTGGGGTGAATCGTGGAGCGTTGCTCCTTTGATAGAACTGTGCATAGGGCACGTTGTTGTTTGGGCAGCTTGGTCCGCGGTTGGGTTGGTATTGGTTCCTTTGAGGGAACGTGGTCCTGGGGGTGCCGTAGAGGGCATTGATTTGGCGGAAGTTGTCGTCGAGTTTATTTGCTCGGGTGTACCAAGTGGTGATAGTTGTCGGGGGGTTTTCCGATTCGTCAATCTTCATGGCAATTCGGCGGTCGATCGCTTTGCGGTATAGATCGATTAGAGTTCGATCTTCTGTGAGTCCGGATTGACGGACGAGTTCCTTGAACTGAGCATTGAATTCAGTCATTGGTTTGCCTGTTTGGTGCAGGGTCTGGAGTTTGGTATGCGCGTACGCATGTTCGTCTGCTGGGGTGAAATCGGCCCTAAGTTGGGCGGTGAAGTTGTCCCATGACTCCATGATTATGGGTTGTCCTTGTGGGGTTTGGGCGTTTCTCTCGTGGAGGTATTGTCTAGCCCATGCTCGGGCATCTCCTGATTGCATTGTTGAAAGGACGAATAGGGTCCTAGCGAGGTCGGTGTTGTAAGTGGTTGCATTAGCGAGCACGTAAACTTCACATTGGAAGATCCAATCTTCGAATAGTCTTCTAGTTCCATCAAAGGCGATGGGTTTGAGGAGTCCTAACTCCTTTGGTGTAGCTGCGGCGGCCATTATTTGTAATTGTCCGGGTGGCGGCGGCGATGGTGGTGATGGAGGTTGTGTTGGTCGGAGAGGTGGAGCCGGTAGGGCTAAGGGTACGGTTGGTGTTGGTAAGGCAGGTGGTTGTGGATCGGGATCCGATTGGTTGTCGTCTGTTATATAGACGTCGGAGTCGTTGTCTTCTTGGGGTTTTCCTTGATCTACTGCGTATTCGTGACGCGTAAGTAGGTTTTCTTCTGATTGGGAAAGTTCTCTTGGTTGTTTGAGGGCGAATTTGAGTTTTTGAAGCTCAAAGTCGTTTAATGGATTTGCTTTAGCACGATATTCTTCGGCTCGTTTGCGTTTTTCTTCTTCTTGTTTGTAGTGTTCTTCTAACTCTTTTTCGTGTTGTATTCTTTGTCGTTCTGCTAGTTCTTCAGCAAAACTTGTTTGAGTTCGTGTTGTGGTTACGAGTTGGGTTGATGTTGATGCACGTGTTGTAGGTGAATCAAATGGAGATGGGGGGTAGAATGGGGATGGGGTCTGAGTGGGGATAGGGTTTCTTCTGGGATCCAGGTTTTGGGTTCCTGATCCTGAGATTCTGCTTCTCGATTTGGGAGGAGGGGGAGGTGATGGGGATTCTCGGGCCGAGAATTTCTTTGGTGGCGTGGTGGCAAGTGTCTAGCGATCAATTATCGCTAGAAGTATGAAAATTTGAAGGGCGGCAATGGATATTCCTGAGTACAGGTTCCACGATCTGACGACACAGCAGTGGCAGGGGCACGTGATCTGTTCGAGTTCTAGGTTGATGATTCTGTAGGCGAGGAGGGTGGCAGTTGTCATGAAGATGAATATGAGGAGGTGAGCCAGGTTTGCTGGCAGGAAGGGAATGGATAGGATCGTAGCAACGGCTACAGAGAACATTGCAATTGGCGACACAGAATACCTCGACGTGTTCAGTACGTCGGAAGAGTCAACAGAGTACCTTGACGCGTTCAGTACGTCGGCAGAGCAGAGGGCAAGCAGAGGATAAGCAGCAGAGTATCTTAGTGTTTTGTTACCCAGGTTAGGGGTTCGCTCTTGAGTAGCACGGCGTTCGTGGCAAGATGTCTATACAGACTTGGTCTTGTCCTACTAGGCGTGACTTAGAGACGACGGAGCACTATAGTCCAGCTGGTTTAAGGGCAAAGAGGTATAGGAGGCAAGAACTGTATAACACTAAGATAAGGATACAAGGGTATGGTACAGTATCCTTATATACTACCATGTGTGGCTGTGCTCCTACTATATATGTCTGGACCCAGGTAAGTGAGTCATATCTTTATCTATCTAAGTATAGATTGTTCTGATAGTTCTTCTGATGGTTTCAGGGTGACAGATCTTCTATCTATTTATATTACTTGGGTGCTTCTGATAAGAGTTCCTTCCGGTGAGGCTTCTGATAAGGGGAGTTTAAGGGGACTTCTGATAACAAAACCCACTAAACAATTTTGAATTTGCAAGACTCAAATATGCTTTAACACAAGCAAGAGAACTTACTAAGTCAGAAGACAATCTACTCACACATCACAAATTTGCAGTAGATCAAGGAAAACCTCCCCCAGTAGACAACAACTCAGATGTCTACATCATAGACAAGAATGAATCAGAACCCGATCTACAACCACCCACAGTACCTGCACCCACACAACCCTTAGCCCTACTGGCACCACCCATACAACCCATACAACCCCCACCACCACCACCACCACCACCCCCTGGACAAATACAAATGGCCACACAAACCCCAAAAGAATTAGGACTTCTTAAACCCATTGCCTTTGATGGAACCAGAAGACTATTTGAAGATTGGATCTTCCAATGCAAAGTATACATACTGTTATCAGAAGTCTTATCAGAAGGACGGTTATTTTTAGCTTATATTCCCATGTTACTATGAAACCATCAGTAGTGTACATCAGAAGGACTATTCTTAGTATATGCCTCATGTTTCTTATCTCTGACTCATAGCTACTCTGGTCCGGACTATTATAGTAGGAGTACAGCCACACTTAGAAGTATATAAGGATACAGTACAATACCTTGTATTCTTATCTTAGTGTTATAAAGTTCCTGCCTCCTATAACTCTTTGCCTCTAAACTGGCTGGACTATAGTGCTTCATCGTCTCCAAGTCATGCTTAGTAGGACAGGACCAAGTCTGCATAGACATCTTGTGTCAAACTCTGTGCTACTCAAGAGCGAACCCCTAACCCAGGTAACAAAACACTAAGATACTTTGCTGCTTATCTCTTGCTCGCCCTCTACTCTCCTCTGCTCTGCCAACATACTGAACACATCAAGGTACTCTGGTCGTTCAAGATGACATATGAAAGAAAACCGCCCCTCTGTGTAGCCATCACTATGTCCCTCAACCTCTCCCTGCCATACCTACTCATTTTTGTCTTCACCTCCACTACCACCCTTATCACCTACTGAATAATCACCCTAGAACTTGAACACATCATGTGCCCCTGCCACTGTTGTGTCATCAGATTGTGGAACCTGTATTCAGGAATCTCCATCATTGCAACCCAATTTTTCATTCTTCTAGTGATAATCGATCACTAAACAACTGCCACCATGCCTCCAAAGAAGTTCTTGGCCTGAG
Source organism: Lepiota brunneoincarnata (assembly GCA_023014365.1). Lineage (NCBI taxonomy): Eukaryota > Fungi > Basidiomycota > Agaricomycetes > Agaricales > Agaricaceae > Lepiota > Lepiota brunneoincarnata. Next base: position 913,750 of record JAEBUN010000019.1, read on the forward strand.
AAACTCCATCACCTCCTTCCAAATCAAGAAGTAGAATCTCCGGATCAGGAACCCAAAACCTGGATCCCAGAAGAAACCCTATCCCCACTCAAACACCGTCTCTGTTCTACCCCCCATCTCCATTCGACTTGCCCACTCCAAGTGCATTAACGTCCACACACACTCAAACAAGTTTTGCTGAAGAACTAGCAGAACAACAAAGAATACAACACAAAAGAGAATTAAAAGAACATTACAAACAAGAAGAAAGAAATTGCAAACAAGCCAAAGAATATCACACCAAAGTAGACCCATTAAATGACTTTGAACTTCAAAAACTCAAATATGCTCTCAAACAACGAAGAGAACTTTCCCGATCAGAAGAAAACCTACTTATGTGTCACGAATATGCAGTAAATCAAGGAAGAACTCCCCCAGTAGACAACAACTCAGACGTCTACATCACTGATGACAACCAATCAGACCCCAATCCTCAACCACCTGCATTACCTGCACCAGTACAACCCTTAGCCCTACCAGCACCACCTGTACAACCACCACAACCACCAAGACCACCACTGCCACCACCCAGACAATTACAAATAATGGCTGCCACACATACCCCAAAGGAGTTAGGACTCCTCAAACCCATCACCTTCGATGGAACTAGAAGACTCTTTGAAGATTGGATCTTCCAATGTGAAGTTTACGTGCTTGCTAACGCAACCACTTACAACACCACCCTCGCCAGAACCCTATTTGTCCCCTCAACGATGCAATCAGGAGATGCCTGAGCCTGGGCCAGACAATACCTCCATAAGAGGAATGCCAAAACCCAATAAGGACAACCCATAGCCATGGAGTCATGGGACGACTTCACTGCCAGGCTTAGAGCTGACTTCACCCCAGCAGATGAACATGCATATGTGCATACCAGACTTTAAACCCTGCACCAAGCAGGCAAACCGATGACTGAGTTCAATGCTCAGTTCAAAGAACTCATCCAACAATCCAGACTGAATGAAGATCACACCTTGATCGATCTCTATCGTAAAGCAATTGATCACTGCATTGCAATGAAAATCGACAAATCAGAGAACCCTCCAACAACCATCACTGCTTGGTATACCCAGGCAAACAAACTCAACAATAACTTTTGTCATATCAATGCCCTATACAGTACTCCCAGAAACACATTTCCCCAAAGAAATCAATACCAACCAAACTGTGGACCAAACCACCCAAACAATAACGTGCCCTATGCACAATTCTACCAAAGGAGCAACACTCCACATTTGACCCCATGAGATCCGCATGCCATGGAAATAGACCATGCCATAGTAGAAGAAGGATTGGAAGATCCTTACCCCAAAATTCCATAACCAGAATATGCCGAAGAAGACTCCACTCAAGAACCATTGGAGTTAGATGCCATTGTCACCAGACAACAAATGAAATCATATCAGAACCAGGAATGCTTCCAATGTGGAGCTAAAGATCATTGGGTTAGTAAATGCCCACAACTACCACCAGCCAGACACTTCCCAGGAATGCGCACCAACCCCCCTCGCCCTGCAAGAAACCCCAACTGTCCTTTTCCTGAACAAAACACTCGTCCTGGATTTCCAAACTGGAATGCCCAACAATCACCACAATGCAAGTACTCTCTTGCCATTGCAGAAGTTGCATCCCAAATGTGCCAAATGGTCGATGACCTTGATCCTGAACTCCAACAAGAACTCCACTCTGTGCTAGCCAAGGATCTGGAGATGCGTCCATTCCAGGATTTTTAAAAAGGAACGCTGTTGACCAATGTGCCCCTGCATGTTCCAGAACTCAGAAGGATATTTTGTACTCTTGCTCCCAGAAGGACATTTTCTTGATAAACTCTGTACAATTACAACTATCCCTGAATAAATGATCCCTTTTCTTACCCATCGAGATTTGGAGTGAACGGACATCAAAACCCATGGCCATCACTGCCCTGATAGACTCAGGAGCCCAAGGGAATTTCATATCCCACAAAGTCGTTGAATGACATGGTTATCAAACCAAACAGCTGGACCAACCAATTCCCCTCAGTAACATTGATGGAACTGACAATCAACATGGCAAGATCCATGAATACATCAAAATCAGAACCATAATCAATGGAAGAGATTGCACGCTAGAAGCATATGTCACAAACACTGGTGAAAAAGATCTCATCATCAGATTTCCCTGGTTGGAACAATACAATCCCGACATCAACTGGAAGACCAAGACATTCTCTTGGAAACCCCAAATCAATCACCAAGACTTTTCCAAACTCCTCAGAACCCTACAACAACCTGTCAAACTCAACTCTATCACCATGGACATAATGGCTGGAAAAACCTCTCAACCTGAGGAAAACCCCAAAGAATACATCAACCTGTCAAATGTTGACCTCAACACTTTCTCTTTAGAAAGAGAAATGAACCTGATGCTTCTAACCCCATTAGAAGTAAATGCCAAAGCAACACACACCATGACGCTCCACAATGAGCAACATAACCTGACAAAATCGGCAAACCAAAAAGGAAAACAATCAGAATCAGACAAGGAACTACCCAAGATCCCTCAGAGATTTGCCTGATGGGCTAAAACATTCAACAAGAAAGCATCTGAATGATTCCCACCATCAAGAACATTTGATCATGAAATCAAACTAAAACTGACATTCAAAGCAAAATCAATGAAACCTTATCAAGTGGCACCTGCCAAGGAAAAAGCACTAAAGGAGTTTATAGACAAAAACCTCCGAAAAGGGTACATCTGCCCCTCAAAATCCCCTATGGCATCACCCTTCTTCTTTGTTGCCAAGAAAGAAGGAGACCTCCAACCCTGCCAAGACTATCGTTATCTAAATGATCACATGTCAAAAATGCCTACCCAATCCCCATGATTTCCTCTATCATGGATAAACTCAAAGGAGCTAAGTACTTCACTAAGCTCGATGTCCACCTAGGATACAATAACATCAGAATCAAAGATGGTGACCAATCAAAAGCAGCGTTCAAGACTCCTATGGGTCTTTTCGAGCCAACTGTAATGTTTTTCGGACTTTGCAACAGTCCTGCTATGTTCCAACATATGATGGACACATTATTCTCCAAGATAATGAAGAAAGGAGGAATCATCATCTATATGGATGATATCCTAATCTACGGCAAAACTCAGGAGGAAACTGACTGACTTATGGAAAAAGTACTGCAAATCCTGCAGGAAAACGATCTATACCTCAAAACAGAAAAATGTGAGTTCAACAAACAACAACTTGAATACCTAGGCATGATCATTACGCCAGACAAGATCAAAATGGATTGTGGAAAACTCAAGGGAATAGAAGACTGGCGAGTGCCAAAAACAGTCCGATATATTCGGGAAGTTCATCGGATTCTGTAACTTTTACCAGAAGTTCATCCACAATTACTCCCACCACACCAAACCCCTTAACCAACTCCTATCCAAATCAAACAAATTTGAATGGAAAGAAGAACAACAAAAAGCATTTAAAATGCTCAAAAATGAATTCTTAAAAGAACCAGTACTCCTCATGCCTGACTCCACAAAACCCTTTGAAATAGAAGCTGATGCTTCCAAATTCACATCAGGAGCTGTCCTGTACCAACATGATATCAACAGAATACGGAAACCTGTATCATTCTATTTGAAGACGTTCAGACCAGCAGAACGGACCTACAACATCTATGACAGGGAACTCCTTGCTATTATCCAAGCCCTTGAAGAATGGCACCACTATCTCCTTGGCAGCCCCCATACAGTCCATATCAGAATGGACCACCAAAACCTCATGTATTGGTGTAAACCCCAGAAAATCAACCACCAACAAGCACAATGGGTCCAGACCCTCGCTGACTACAACTTCAAACTAGAACACGTCCCAGGATCAAAGATCCCTGCACCAGATGCTCTATCAAGACATCCAGACCACATCCCTGATGAGGATAATGATAACAAAGATGTCACTATGCTTCCAAACAACCTCTTTGTCACTGCAGCTGACATAGAAGATCAAAGTTTGATCACAGTACTCCCAGAACACCTCTTTATTGCCACTGTCAATATGGAACTCCAAGAAAGAATCACGGAATCACCCAAATACAATGCTAGAACCACCGAAGTGTTCAAACTCCTAAAGGAAACCCACCCTAATGCCGCCAATAAAGACTTTGGAATAGTCCCAACCTTAAATGGTCCACTCCTCACATTCCAAGAACATGTCATCATTCCAGAAGACCTCCAACTCAGACGTGATGTCATCACAAGATACCACAACTACCCTACACATGGCCACCCTGGAGAACAGAAAACATACCACCTAGCCAAGAAAGAAGTATATTGGCCAGGAATGTTGACATTCATAAAGAACTATGTCAAAGGCTGTCCAGAGTGTCAGCAACACAAAATCATATGCAGACCGGATCACATACCAACTCAACCAATCCCACCATCACCTTCCAGATGCCCATTTGCTCAAAATTTATGGGATCTTACCACCTAGTGCCAGTCATAATTGTAAGGGGACTGGTGTTGTATGCTCTGCGTCACGCTCCCCCTTATGCAAGGTACACCTAGGGATCTGCAGTTGGACGTCTGGGCTTGGCCTTCCTAGCCAATGCCCGATGCCTGAGCCTGGTCTCGGCCTTCGGCCACCCCCATCCCCAAGCCCGATCCATGGGTGACTTCTTACTATTAGTTGTTTGTTTATTGTTTGTGCACGTTATTACTGGTAGCTATTGTAGTGTTTGGTCATCTGGTCTGTGCGCAGACCACTATGTACATATATAGCGTGGGTGGCAATTGTAAATCACCATCTGAATATCAACTTGGTTCTGGTGCTATATCCTCCCCTAATAATAATGCGATATTGTCCATGGTGGACCACAGCCTTACAAAGGGGGTAATTTTCATCCCAACCTCAGATCAATCAAATGCCAATGACATTGGACAACTATTAATAGAAAAAGTCTTCACCAGATTCGGATTACCCGATAAAATCATATTAGATTGAGACCCAAGATTTGCTGCCAACTCCCTCCAAGAGCTAGCCAAATGCCTAAACATCCAACAAGCATGCTCAACCGCATACCATCCCCAGACAGATGGTTCCACCAAACAATACAACCAAGAAATCGAGACCTACCTTGCCATATACTGCACCAGGAATCCCCTTGACTGGTCAGAAACCCTCCCTATCACCGAGTTCACACACAACTCCAAAATACATGCCTCAAGGCAGAAATCCCCATTTGAACTAATCATGGGATACAACCCTCCACCAATACCCACAGTAATGGAAACATCAAACTTTCCATCAGTAAATGAATGCATCAGACTTCTTGATGACACCAGAAAAGAAGCACACACGGCACATCAACTCTCCACCAACATTATGAAACAAAGAACTAGAAAAACTGTCAAACCCCTTGAAACATGTCAAAAAGTATGGCTAGAAGCCAAGAACCTTAAACTTCCCTTCATCTCCAACAAAATATCCCCAAAAAGACTAGGACCCTTCCCCATCTCGGAAGTCCTATCACCACTCACATACAAACTAAAACTTCCAATCAAATGGAAGATACATCCAGTATTCCACTGAAACCTCTTAACCCCATACAATGAAACAGAAGCATACAGACCTCATCTGACACCACCGCCACCAGACATCATCAATGAAGAAGAAGAATACAAAATAGAAGCCATTCTAAACCACCGACAACACCACGGAAAACTCCAATACTATGTCAAATGGAAAGGATACTCCCACATGGAGAACAAATGGATCACCAATGAAACACTCTGCACAAATACCAAAGAATATCTAACAGAATATAAAGAAGCTCATGGAATTCCCCAGAAAGAACAGGAACCCATCAAAACCTACCAAAGACAACTTCATTCTCACACCAAACATACTTAAAGATGCCCATGAACCTCGACCTCACTCACCCCCAAACCACCCTCCCTTTTTCAACAACACCTTCACCAACTTCCTCATCATCTTCTGTCGTCATCATAAACAATGCAAGCATCGAACATACTACACTTCAAACAACTCCTGTTCCGGCCCTGTCTCCCTATACCCCCTCTCACACCTTCACCGCAACATACGCCTCCCTCAGGGATGAGACCCCCGACCCCAACGACACCCCAGAACCAACAGCCGCCCCAGCCGCCTCCCTTAGATACCATACAGCTGGAGTACGATCATATGGACCAGATCACCCTTCTGATGGAGATCTGCGTGAGGCTGCCACCGACGGAGCCTTTACGACTAAATTGGAACACACTTCAATTTCAGAATACGACCGACAACTCTGGTACAACTATACCCACCACATACGACAGACTAAGGCTCTCGCTACTGCGTACAATACGCAACGCGCCTGGGCAGAATCACTCGAGCAACTTCTCCGCTCAAGATCAGACCTCATGTCCGAGGTGTCGAAGAACCTACCCAAACGAGATGAGGTACATACCTCGCAGCCCCCCACCACAACCATCCCCACCACTACCATGATGACCACTGCCGCTATCATCACCACCATCCCCAACAAGGGAAGAAAGCCCACCAGTATCAGAAATCCCTTCAGACTTCTCACCCCCACCAAGGACACCACCCACACCATCGCCAATAACAATGTCCCAATTCGGAACTCCCCCAACCCCATTCACTCACGAACCAACCCCCGAACCACCGACAGATCAGTCTGCATCCAATGCAGACACACAGGACACTGGGCCATGGACTGCCCCCAATTTGCCTGCCTCGGATGCAAGCAATATGCCCCAGGGCACTACTTATACGACTGCATCAAATATAGATGCCCTCACTGCGCTGTCTTCCAACCGCACCATAAACGGACCAAATGCCCAAGTCAAAAGACTCGACACGCCCCCTACTCCAGAAATCCTACAACCCGTCCCTCGACCACTCCCACAACTCACCATCGATACATCGACCTCACCCATGACAATTACTACGAGGAATGCTACGACGACGTGGCCGAATCAAACATTACAGGAGAACCATGCAGTTCCTTCTGAAGCAAACCAAATCACCCCACCAGAAGAAAGGATCAAAAGTCCCCATTTCAGACACTTTCTATACGACATCTTTTACCCAGGACAACCCCCATCCCCAGAAACTGCCACAATACTCGATCTTCACAGAACTCCCACTCCCACCTTCTCCCCTGTCATTCCCCCCAGACCAGACTCCACCGACCAACCACAGATCGATTACTATGAACCAAATTACCTAGCCAAGTACCCGGAAGAAGGAAACTAATGAGTTGTATGGAAAACAACTCTAGAAACGGACCTAATGTTATCAGAAGCCACATCAGAAGGATGGTTACTTTTAGTTCACATTCCCATGTCACTATGAAACCATCAGTAGTGTACATCAGAAGGACTATTCTTAGTATACGCCTCATGTTTTCTTTGTTTTCTTATCTCTGACTCATAGCTACCCCAGTCCAAACTATTATTAGTAGGAGTACAGCCACACTTAGGAGTATATAAGGATACAGTACAATACCTTGTATCCTTATCTTAGTGTTATAAAGTTCTTGCCTCCTATACCTCTTTGCCATAACCGGCTGGACTTATAGTGCTCCGTCGTCTCCAAGTCACACTCAGTAGGACAGGACCAAGTCTGTATAGACATCCTGTGTCGAACCCCATGCTACTCAAGAGCAAACCCCTAACCCAGGTAACACCATCAGTGGTTCTCCCTATGTTTCACAATTGGAACCCATTTCCCAACTAGGTTATCCAATGTTTTGGCACCATAATTGGGTTGGCTCCTTCCATTTTAGTCTCCTGGAGTTCCCTGAATCTCCTCCAGACATCTAAACTTTAGTGAATAAATCAGGCAGCCTTGTCCCTTCTCCAGGTGACCCCTCAGATTGTAAACCATCAATTTGCACTCTATTTTCCCTTGGTTTGTGGCTTCAGACAAATGTAGCTAGGAATATTTGTATACCCATGATGTACCATTAATCATTAATTATCCCTCTGCCAATGGGTTGACATATTAGAGCCTTGGGTCATGTCCTAGGTATTTCCTTGCCTGGCCAGCAACTCAGGACTCATTCTGGCTCTCTTATTCCCTATAGCTAAGGGTTATTAAGAGTTTCTGCCTCAATTCCAAGGGTATAGGTCAAATAAATTCGATTTTTCAGGTATATTCAAAATTTTGGTGTATTAACAGCACCCCCAGAAACACATTCCCCCAAAGGAACCAGTACCAACCAAATTGCAGACCAAATTGCCCCAACAACAATGTGCCATATGCACAATTCTATCAAAGGAGTAACACTCCCAAATTTACACCACAAGACCCACATGCCATGGAAATAGACCATGTCTTAATGGAAGAAGGATATGAAGATCCTTATTCCAAAATACCACAACTGGAATACACCAAAGAAGATCCCATCCAAGAATTATTAGAACTAGATGCTGTTGTCACCAGACAACAGATGAAAGCTTATCAGAAGCAAGAATGTTTCCAATGTGGAGCAAATGATTATTGGGTCAGCAAATACCCATACCCACCACCTACCAGACACCTCCCAGGAATGCATACCAATCTGCCACACCTGACCAGAAACCCAAATTGTCCCCCTTTCCAAGGAAATATGCCTAACCCTGCTTCAAATCCCAACAATGCAAGTATTCCCTTGCTGTTGCAGAAGTCACATCCCAAATGCACCAAATGGTGGATGAACTCAACCCCAAGTTACAACAGGAACTCCACTTTGCACTAGCTAAGGATCCGGAGATGTGTCCATTCCAGGATTTTTAAAATGGAATGCTGTCAATCGATGTGCCCCTGCACATTCCAGAATTCAGAAGGACTTTATGTACTCTCACTCCCAGAAGGACAATTTCTTGATAAACTCTGTACAATTATGACTTTCCCCAAATAAACAATCCCTTTTCCTACCCATTGAGATTTGGAGTGAATGAACATCAAAACTCATGGCCATCACTGCCCTAATTGACTCAGGAGCCCAAGGGAATTTCATTTCCCACAAAGTTGTTAAACAACATGGTTATCAAACCAAATGGCTGGACCAACCAATCCCTCTCAGCAACATTGATGGAACTGACAACCAACATGGCAAAATCCATGAATACATCAAAATCAAAACCATCATTGATGGAAGAGATTGCACACTAGAAGCATATGTCACAAACACCAGTGAGAAAGACCTCATCATTGGATTTCCCTGGTTAGAACAATACAATCCTAACATCAACTGGAAAACCAAAACATTCTCTTGGAAATCCCAAATCAATCACCAAGACTTTTCCAAACTCCTCAGAACCCTACAACAACCTGTCAAACTCAACTCCATTGCCATGGACATAATGGCTGGAAAAACCTCTCAACCCAAAGACAACCCAGAAGAATACATCAACCTTTCAAATGTTGACTGTGAGAGAGGAAATGTGCCTGTGCATGAAACTTGGCATATGCTCCCTTCTTACATTGTCCATCACTCCCAATGTGTTGTGACTCCCAAGGCATTGTTGATCCTGGTGGCACAATGCCCCCCTCCCTCTTTAGTGTAGTTCTTTTCCTTTGTAGTGGTAGTTACACATTTATTTTTCTTTGCAACATATTCTATCTTTTGTCGCTAATTGTCTAGGACTTGTAGTATAAAACAGGTGTGTGAGCACCTCTAGGAGGAAGTTTTTTGGGGGGGAGCCTTGCTCTCATTCTCTTGTTTTAAACAACCTCTCATTCTTTACCCTCTGTCATTACCCTATTCCTAATTTCACTCCCTCTCATGTTCTTGCTCTTACGATGGACTTGAGGCCTTGTAACCATTTTGCCAGTTACACTTGTTTTTACTATTTTGTTGCAAACACTGAAAAGTGGATTACTTTATGAGATTGAAAATGAAGTTTGTTAACAGGTTTGCTAATTCTGACTTTATAAGTTTGTGAGGGAGAGGTTGTCACAGATCTCTAGAAATATATTCAATTCTAGTGTTTTTAGGGTCTTAGTAAGTTATTCTCTTAGTCTCCAACTAGACAGACAGTTGTCCTATCTGAATACAATGGGAACTTTGATGGTCATTACTATATAATATGTTAACTAATGTCTTCACAATTTGATAAGTCAGGCAAAACACAAGCTTTTGCAATCAGTGAACCTCTGGAAACCTAGCGGACAACATGTTCTAATGGGCCCTAGCATACTACATCCTTTTCTCTTGACAAAACTATAAATTTACACTATCCAGCGAGACAGGCTTTTGACAAGCTCCTGCAGTAAGTGTCTTTAAGCTAGTAGGCCTAGCAGACAGTGTTATCTAATGGGCCCTAGTGCACTACAGCTTCTGAACAATGCAATAAAACTTTATACTACTCAGCGAGATAGGCTTCTTGTGAGCTCCTGCAGTAAGTATCTTTAAACTAGATAGACCTAGTGGACAGTGTTTTCAATGGGCCCTAGCATACTATGTTCACTTCTCAATTAAACAGCTCTACAATTCAATGGTATACTTCTGAGGCAAGGCCTCTAAGAGGAACCCAAAGAAACGGAAGTTAGTGAACTTTCTACTTAAGAACAGAAGAGTTGTGGCAACTCATATTCAGTCCTTGAGTCAAGCAGAAGGGTCTATCAATATCTCAATCGTTTCAAAGGGTCTGGTTTTAAAGAGTATAACTTTTTAAATCTCTGGTGGTCTATGACCAAAGAAAATTGTGTAAAATTGCTTTAAATTCCTATCCTAATCGACCATACAATCAGAGGGGGGAAATAGGCAAGCAGTTTCTTGCCTCCCATGTAATTTACAGATGAGTTTTTATAACATTATACAATTGACTTATGGGTATACCTGAAACAAGCCTTCAGCTTCATCATTTTATTGTCTCCTCATCATTTAGGAGCATCATTCTATAAGTTCTGATATCAGCGACATAATTTGCTCTCAGGAACTTGCTCCCTAAGTGCCTGGTTATTTATATCACAGCCAGTTGGGTTAGCAAGTTTACTCACTTTTTATCTTTTTCTTGGATTCTCCACACCCGGGTTCTCAACCCTAATGTTCTAAAAGTTCTCTTCCATAGCCTTCAGGCAGTAAACTAATAGTAGAATTTAATTAGCTTGTTTCATTCTTATCAATCTTTATTTTCTAGTCCATCATTTCTGGTCTCTTTTGTTACTATGAGGGAGCATCCATCCCTGAGTACCCTCTTAGATACCCCCATCCAATCTTTTATCTTTCAATACCATCAGAGCTGTTTCAAGGGGACATTCTTGTCAGGGCATTAGCTAATCCCTACATTCTTTTGTCAAGATTCACTCCCAGACCTGTTATTATGACTAGGTACCATCCAGATGACATAGGTGTTGCGACTTGTCTGCTTTCTAGGGCAGAGGTGAAGAAATGGGTCTTTTGTGCAGTCATGAGTATCTTAACTAATATCTTAGTTAACATGGTATTGGATACAATGCTCAGGTACATTCATACCAGAGTCATTCTTCCATAGCCTTATCACTAATAAGTTAGTTAACATCACTTTTACTTGTCTGGGTGTTCTGGTTCTGTTTCTGAGATGTCTGCCTTCACATATTTTAGATAGTATTCTAAGTCTCTCGCACCCAGTGTCTGACCATGGCCATGTACTGATATTATTTGGTAATGGAGAGTTAGTTACTTTATTAGCTAGTGATTTCACAAATGAAATGATTTTGCAGTGCAACAACGCAACTTTTTGTTCTATAACTGGAGCCCACCACAAGAGGCTTCTAGGTCTATCTATCCATCAACATCACTCGCTTGCTCTCCCAGGAGCTCTTGCTTGCTGTCTGAGACCCAACCCTAGATCTGTCTGACACCTCTATTCCTCAGAACCTTATGCCCTACTATCCCTTTTCCAACTTGTCAACAGCATCTTCATTTTATATGGTATCTTGGCACACACCAGATTTGACAATGGCGTATTATGGAGCAAACTTTTACAATGATCAGCTCACTTGGGCCAGCACCCCAACAAGAAACCCTAACCCAAGCTGTGACCCAGCACCCCATTATGGTAATTATGCCCAGCCAGGTCCCCCAAGGCCTGGCTTTGTTCCTACGCAATGGGGCAATCCAGCAGATTCACCACCATTGTCCTCAATGGCACTACTATCAATAACTGCAAGCTCTGGATCATCTTCATCAACAACAACCAGTTCCCCAGCAGGAAACCCCTTAGCACTGCAGGCTCCTCTGGCCTCTCAGCAGGCACCCCTGCCCCCACCACAGCTGCAGGTCTCTTGGATTCCTCAACAAGTGCCCTCTCAGGCTCCACAGCAGCCACCACCCCACTACTAGCCAGCAGCACCTGTCTAGCCCCAGCATATCTACCATCACTATCATGCCCCCCAGTCTAACTGACACATGCCAGCTCCTCATGACCATGGGACCCCCAAATTTGATAGCCAGCTGCTCTTGCTCATGTGGTTCTTCGACAAGATCAAAATCTTGGGTAACAATTGTGGTTTAACAGCTCACAAGCTGATTCAGCATAACCTCCATTATCTAGACAGTTGAGAATATGAGGTTTGGCAATCCTGCATTGCTACTCAGGGCCATGACTGGGACCATTTCTTTTTTTTTTTTTTTTTTTTTTTAAATCAACAATTTATTTTGCAGGGCCTGTTAGCAGTCTGCACCAATGAGTATCTACTACATTGGATTAGCTAAAGAGATGGGGCCAGAGGCCCCATGTGATAAACTATGTATGGCTGCAAAGGGAGGGGGGGAAGGTGGCAGAGAGGGAGAAGAGGGTGGTTGGCTCACTCTGGAGGCAGGAATCCCTTGGGAAGCAGTAGGCTTTGGAGGAAAGGCAAAGGCAGCTGGGTTGTCTTGGAGAAATTGAACTAAGTCAGAGAGCAGCAGGGAAGTGTTGTGCTGAAGGTTGGACTTTGTCCTTGAGAAGTAGAGGCAGTCATAAAGGATGTGGTTCTGGGTCTCCAGGAGTTCACCACATTGGCATTGGACTGGTTCATCAGGGAAGAACTGCTGGTGGTATTTCCCAATAGGGGCATGGCTGGTAATACAGTGGGTGAGGTGAGCAGTGAGAGATGGTGGGTCCTTGGTGGTTAAGATGAGCCAAGTTCCATGGTGTAAGGATGATGGGGCAAAGGGCTTGTTGCTTTTATCAAAGATGGTGAGAAATTGGGAGCCATAGTATTTGGATGAGGCTGCAAAGTCCTTCTGCCACTCAGCAGATGCAGTAAGAGAAGCCTGAGCCTGCAGGAAGTCCAGTGTGGTTGGAGAAGCTGCAGAAGCAGGAAAGCGTGCAGATTTGGCCTCATGAGTGACTGAAGCCAAGGCAGGGAGCTGCCATGTGGAGGGGATTGAGACAAACTTGACTGTCTGGGAGGAAGAAGCTGCCAGCCAGGGGAATAAGGCCTTAATGACTGCCAGAGAGTGAGCCTGTCCAGAGTGGGGGAAGGGATCAAGGATGGTTTTACAAGAAGAAAAAGAAGAAGAAGAGATAAGGACAGTAATATCTGAAGCATTATCAACAAGAGAGAGAGAAGTACATAAACTAGAGTGCAAGGCAAATAAGGTAGCACAGGATTGTTGACCCTGACCAGGGGAGAGAGATACACTAAAAATAGAGGAAGAAGAGAGGGTGATAGCAACTGAGGCTGATGTGCACAGCCCAGAATTGGGAAGGGGAGAGTGGGTAGAAATGAAAACTAAGGGAGAGAACTGGGAACAAGAGGAGGAGGAAATGATGGTGTCTACCCTACTGTGAAAGAGCTGAATCTCCACAGGTGTGTGGGACCCAGGAGGAAGAGAGAGAAAGGAAAACCTATCTGAATATAAGTTAAGTAGGCGTTGGCCTGGTCTACCAACAGAAGGGAAAGAAATCAGAGGGTCAGTGGCCTTGGCAGCCAACCTGTCAAAGTCCTGGAGAGCACCACCAGTCTGTCTGTGAATGCCTGGGGCAAGGAAGGGGATGATCAGTGGGTGCTTGACTGTGGAGGTAGAGCACCAATCCAGGAGGGAGTGAAGGGCATGAGTGTGGTGAAGCCTGCGAATGCAGAGGGCAGTTCTATCACACAGTTTGCAAAGATGAAGGTGGAGGGGGGATAAGGCCAGCTAGTGCATTGACTCCCCCAACAGGAGAGGTCCTAAATGCACCTGTGATCCAGAGGCCAGCCTTGCATTGAGCATGTCGGAGCTGAGAGAGGAGGCCCTTCACTTGGGCACCATGGAAGAACCATAAGGAAGAGCCATAAGTCATGATAGGGACTACACAGGAATGATAGAGGAGATGCTTCTGGTCTGCAGTGAGGCCCCAGGCAGAGTTGCCAAGCATCCCCATAGCATGCACAGTAGTAAGGGCCTTGGTAGAATAGAACCATACATGGGCATTGAAGGATAGCCACCAGTCAAACCAGAAGCCCAGGTATTTCCAGACTGGTTTGGCAGTCAGAGGAGTGTCACCTGAGAAGAGAGCAAATCCAAGGTCTAAAGGAGCCACATCATTGTGGTGGCAGGAAAAGTGGAACACCTCTGTTTTGGAGTGCTCCAGAACTAAGCCAAGAGAGTCCATCAAGGAGTGAATGACTGCATAAGCCTGGCAGAGAACAGCCAAGTTGTCAGCCCAGTCCTTGTGCTGCACAATAAGAAGGCCATCATCCACAAAAGAAAGAGCTGTAGCATTAATGTGGTCCATGGAGGAATGATGATCAAAGAGATGGAGGATGGGAGCCACAATAAGGGCAGAGAGGACAGGAGAGAGTGCAGAGCCCTGGCCTACACCCACACTAGAAGGATACCACTCAGATTCAGCAGAGCCCCATACAAAGCATGTGCAGCATCCCACCAAATAAGACTGGAAGAAGGAGACAAGGGAAGCAGGAAAGCCCATAAGTCAAAGGATTTCCAGTAGAATCTCATGATTAATGGAGGGGAAGAACTGGGCAATGTCAAATGCCAGTACACTAGAGACAAGGCCCTTGGCCCAGCCAGCACAAACTACATGAGTGAGGAAGAGACCAGCATCTTCAGTGGACCTCTGGATGATGCCTCCCAGTTGATTGGAGTGGAAGATTCCATTAGATACAGCATCAAACTGCATGCAGCAGGCAATCATCTTCTCAATAAGCTTTCCTAGGGTATTAAGGAGGGCAATTGGGTGGAAAGACTTGGAAGTGGAGTAAGTCCTCACCCATGAAAAAACACTGGGGGATAATGCCCACACAGTCCTCTAGGAAGGACAGTGCTGTGGCCTGGTTATTGTTATCAGAAGTCTTATCAGAAGGACAGTTATTTTTAGTTTACATTCCCATGTCACTATGAAAACATCAGTAGTGTACATCAGAAGGACTATTCTTAGTTTATGCCTCATGTCCCTTATCTCTGACTCATAGTTACTCTGGTCCGGACCATTATGGTAGGGGTACAGCCACACTTGGAAGTATATAAGGATATAGTACATTACCTTGTATCCTTATCTTAGTGTTATACAGTTCTTGCCTCCTATATCTCTTTGCCCTTAAACTGGCTGGACTATAGTACTCTGTTGTCTCCAAGTCACGCCTAGTAGGACAAGACCAAGTCTGTATAGCCATCTTGCCTTGAATGCCATGCTACTCAAGAGTGAACCCCTAACCTGGGTAACAAAACACTAAGATACTCTGCTGCTTATCTCTTGCTCACCCTCTACTCTACTCTGTCAACGTACTGAATGCATCAAGATACTCTGGTCATTCAAAACAATGTATGAAAGAAAACTGCCCCTCTGTGTAGCCATTACTACATCCCTCAATCTCTCCCCACCAGAAGACCTGGCTTACCTACTCATTTTCATCTTTACCTCCACCACCACTCTCATCACATATCAAATAATCACCCTAGAACTTGAATGCATCATGTGCCCTTGCCACTGCTGTGTTGTCAGATTGTGGAGCTTGTACTCAGGAATCTCCATCATTGCAACCCAATTTTTCATTCTTCTAGCGGTAATCAACCGCTAGAAAACCATCACCACACCTCCCAAGAAGTTCTTGGCCTGAGAAACTCCATCACCTCCTCCTAAATTGAGAAGTAGAATCTCCAGATCAGGAACCCAAAATCCAGATCTCAGAAGAAATCCTATACCCACTCAAACACCATTGCCATTTTATTCCCCATCTCCATTTGACTCACCCACTCCATGTGCATTTATATCCACATGCACTCAAACAAACTTTGCCAAAGAACTAGTGGAACAACAAAGATTACAACACAAAAAAGAATTAAAAGAATATTACAAACAAGAAGGAAAGGAATGCAAAGAAGCCAAAGAATATTGTGCTAAAGTAAACCCACTAAATGACTTTGAACTTCAAAAACTCAAATACACCCTCAAACAACCAAGACAACTCTCCCAATCAGAAGAAGACCTATGTATGCATCACAAATATGCAGTAAATCAAGGAAAACCCCCCCCAGTAGACAACAACTCAGACATCTACATCACTGACAACAACCAATCAGAACCTGACCCTCAACCACCCACATTACCCACACCAGTACAACCCTTAGCCCTACCAGCACCACTGCTGCCACCACCCGGACAACTACAAATAACGGCCACTGCACAAAACCCAAAGGAGCTAGGACTCCTCAAACCCATCGCCTTTGATGGAACCAGAAGACTATTCAAAGACTGGATCTTCCAATGTGAAGTTTATGTACTCACTAACATGACCACTTACAACAACAACCTTGCCAGAACCCTATTTGTCTTATCAACAATGCAATCAGGAGATGCCCAAGCCTGGGCCAGACAATACCTCCATGAGAGGAACACCCAAACCCAAGCAGGACAACCCATAACAATGGAGTCATGGGACAACTTCACTGCCTGGCTTAGAGCCAACTTCACCCTGGCAGATGAACATGCATATGCATATACCAGACTCCAAACCCTGCACCAAGCAGGCAAACCAATGACTGAATTCAACGCTCAGTTTAAAGAACTTGTCCATCAATCTGGACTTAACAAAGATTGCACCCTGATTGATCTCTATCGCAAAGCAATCGATCGCCATATTGCAATGAAGATCAATGAATTGGAGAACCCTCTGACAACCATCACCGCTTGGTATACCCAAGCCAACAAACTTGATGATAACTTCTACAGAATCAATGCCCTCTATGGCACCCCCAGGAACACATTCCCTCAGAGGAACCAATATCAACCTAACTGCAGACCAAGCCATCCAGACAACAATGTGCCCTATGCACAATTTTACCAAAGGAGCAATGCTCCCAGATTCATGCCATGCAACCCACATACCATGGAAATAGACCATGCTGCAATGGAAGAAGGATTTGAAGACCCTTATCCTGAAATTCCACAACCAGAATATGCTGAAGAAGACTCCGCACAAGAACCATTGGAGTTAGATGCTGTTGTCACCAGACAACAAATGAAATTATATCAGAACCAAGAATGCTTCTGATGTGGAGCTAAAGACCATTGGGTCAGTAAATGCCCACAACCACCACCAACCAGATTGTAAGGGGACTGGCGTCGTGTGCTTTGCATTGCGCCCCCCCTTACGCAAGGTACTTCTAGGGACCTGTGGTTGGACATCCGGGCTCGGCCTTCTTAGCCGATGCCTGATGCCCGAGCCCGGTCTCGGCCTTTGGCCACCCCCATCCCCAAGCCCGATCTGCGGGCGACTTCTATTATTAGTTGCTTGTTTATTGTTTGCGTACGTTATTACTGGTAGCTATCGTAGTGTCTGGTTACCCGGTCTGTGCGCAGACCACTATGTATATATATAGCGTGGGTGGCGATTGTAATCGCCACCTGAATATCAACTTGGTTCCGGTGCCTTACTTCCCCTAACAGAATATTCAGGTCTCTACGCGGACTTGCCACCCTAGCTCTCTGCACCCCATCTACCCTGTCCCCAGCCCTATCGCCAGTATGCCTCACCGAAAGTCCTCAGGCAAGCAGAAAGCGACTGCGCCCACACTACCGACCACAGCCCCTGCCTCGGCAGGACCCTCGTGTTCAGGTGAGGACACTCAGGCCTTATTGGCCCGGATCGGCGAGCTTAACCGCTCGATCGGTTTGCTCTCGTCCCGCCTGCGCACCCTCGAGGAACGTCCCTCGATGGCTGCCGCCGGTCCTTCTCCAGCCGTCATTCAAACGGCCACTACCCGAAAGGGTCGCTCGCAGGTTTCTGCCGGCGCCCCACGCACTCCTAACCGCCCAGGCCCCACTCGCCCCTCGGTAAAAGGCACATCTACCGCCCTCCCGCTCTCGGCCTACTACCCGCAGGAAGACCAGGCCGATCACTATCAGACCACTCTCATCATCGCCGACGGCTTGAGTGGTCACGTGATTGGTCGCGGCGGCCGCGGCCTTAAACAGGTCGCAGACATTAGCGGCGCTCACCTCCGTGTCTATTCAGTGGCCACGGATGGTGCCGACGAGCGCCATGTCTCTATTAGGGGGACCGAGCAGCAACTCGGTGATGCCCTTGTGGTATTAGGTAAGCGGATTGCGCGCAAACGCGTCCATCTTCCCAAGACAAAGAAGGAGAAGACCACAGCGGTTTCCGGCCCCGCCTTGGCGGCCCCTGGACCGTCTGCTCCTGGAGCAGCCCAGGCTCCTGCTCCGGCCCGTACGGACCCCGTTGCCCCCGGCTCTGCCACCCCAGTCCCAGACTGGGCGCATCTGGGTGTGCGGTCCTCCTCGCAGGCCTCTTCAGTCGCACCCACTCCCCCTCACATCGCTACCCCGGCCGGCGTCCCGTCGACAACTATGCGTACGGCTGCATCTACTCCTACCCCTACCCGTTCACCCGTGGTTTCTCGGCAACCGTCGCGCGGCTCCCCTATGCCCATCTCTACCCCCTCTGGCACGTCTACTCCCGGAGTCCCATCAGTCCGAATGGGAAGTGCCACCCCTACCCCGGCCTTGACCCCGATGGAGGTCAACAGTGTCCTCTCAACCTGGGGCCGGGAGGTTATGCCTACTGCCCCTGCCGACCGTCTTGATATGGCCCATTCCCTTGTGGTGGATGGGTCTGTCATTCGGCTAGCGGATGGCCGTTGGGCTCGCGCTTTTTAGGACAAAGGAACCAAGTCGCCAGGTCATCGACTCTTAAGAGGGGGCTGGTGTAAGGGGACTGGCGTCGTGTGCTTTGCATTGCGCCCCCCCTTACGCAAGGTACTTCTAGGGACCTGTGGTTGGACGTCCGGGCTCGGCCTTCTTAGCCGATGCCCGATGCCCAAGCCCGGTCTCGGCCTTCGGCCACCCCCATCCCCGAGCCCGATCTGCGGGCGACTTCTATTATTAGTTGCTTGTTTATTGTTTGCGTACGTTATTACTGGTAGCTATCATAGTGTCTGGTTACCCGGTCTGTGCGCAGACCACTATGTATATATATAGCGTGGGTGGCGATTGTAATCGCCACCTGAATATCAACTTGGTTCCGGTGCCTTACTTCCCCTAACACAGATGCTTCCCAGGTATGTGCACCAGTCCCCCTCGCCCTGCGAGAAACCCCAACTGTCCTTTTCCTGGACAACAAAACACTTGTCCCAGATTTCTGAATCAGAACAACCAATCATCACCCCAACACAAATACTCCCTTGCTGTTGCAGAAGTTGCATCTCAAATGTGCCAGATGGTCGATGAACTCAATCCCAAATTACAACAAGAACTCCACTCTGCACTAGCCGAGGATCCAGAGATGCATCCATCCCAGGATTTTTAAAAAGGAACACTGTTGATCAATGTGCCCCTGCATGTTCTGGAACTCAGAAGAACTTTTCTTACTCTCACTCCCAGAAGGACATTTTCTTGATAAACTCTGTACAATTACAACTATCCCTGAATAAACAATCCCTTTTCCTACCCATTGAGATTTGGAGTGAACGGACATCAAAACCTGTGGCCATCACCACCCTGATAGACTCAGGAGCTCAAGGGAACTTCATCTCCCACAAAATCATTGAATGACATGGTTATCAAACCAAATGGCTGGACCAACCAATTCCTCTCAGCAACATTGACAGAACTGACAATCAACATGGCAAGATCCATGAATACATCAAAATCAGAACCATCATTGATGGAAAAGATTGCACACTGGAAGCGTACATCACAAACACTGGTGAGAAAGATCTCATCATTGGATTTCCCTGGTTGGAACAATACAATCCTGACATCAATTGGAAAACCAAGACATTCTCTTGGAAACCTCAAATCAATCACCAAGACTTTTCCAAACTCCTCAGAACTCTACAACAACCTGTCAAACTCAACTCCATTGCCATGGACATAATGGCTGGAAAAACCTCTCAACCTGAGGACAACCCAGAAGAATACATCAACCTTTCAAACATTGACCTTGACACCTTCTCTTTAGAAAGAGAAATGAACCCAATGCTTCTAACCCCACTAGAAGTAAACGCCAAAGCCACACATGCCACAACACTCCACAATGAGCGACACAACCCGACAAAATTGGCAAACCAAAAAGGAAAACAACCGGAATCAAACAAAGAACCATCCGAAATCCCTTAAAGATTTGCCCAATGGGCTAAAATATTCAACAAGAAAGCCTCTGAACGATTCCCACCATCAAGAACATTTGATCATGAAATTGAACTAAAACTGTTACCTGGGTTAGGGGTTTGCTCTTGAGTAGCACGGAGTTTGACACAGGATGTCTATACAGACTTGGTCCTGTCCTACTAAGCGTGACTTGGAGATGATGGAGCACTATAAGTCCAGCCAGTTATGGCAAAGAGGTATAGGAGGCAAGAACTTTATAACACTAAGATAAGGATACAAGGTGATGTACTGTATCCTTATATACTTCTAAGTGTGGCTATACTCCTACTATAATAGTCCAGACCAGAATAACTACAAGTCAGAGATAAGGAACATGAGGCATAAACTAAGAATAGTCCTTCTGATGTACACTACTGATTGTTTCATAGTGACATGGGAATGTAGACTAAAAATAACTGTCCTTCTGATTAGATTTCTGATAACAACCTCAACACTTTACCTTCAAGTGCAGGTAGTGGAAAATGCTTCCTATGAGGTTTTACTTGGCTGTCCCTTCCTTACACTGACTAAAGCAGTCACACACCACTACCCCAATAGTGGTTTGAGCATCACACTCACTGACCCAAACACTCATTCAGTCATTACTCTTCCTACCTGACCTCACATCTGCCCCTTGCCTACTGGCCTGGTTTTTTTTAGCATCAATGATTTGGCACTTTGTCAAGGAGATACAGCATTATCAACAATTCCTGTCATATACTTTCCATCTCAATCACTCCCCCCTCATGTTATATGATCTCCCCTCTCGTGTTCACATCTGCACCTTTCAAACCTATACACAAGATTAAAGATATATTCAAAATTTGTCTTACTGAAATAGAGCCTGATAATAATATCCTGCCAGATGTGTATAACCTTGCCTACAAAAAGGTTGCTAATTGAGTCAAGCCTGTCACTACAACTCTACCCAAGGACTTCCAAATAGTCCAATAAGTCCCCTCCAATCCCCTGGCCTTCCTGCCAATGCTGCCTACCCATCCACCCAATTTCTCACCTGGCAAACAATATACAAATGAGTGAAAGGATGCTATGCAGGTAAACAAGGATGACTTCTTATAGCCTGACAAGGAGAGGCTTGTTCACCATCTTATCAAGCTTCAAGAGCTTGCATTTGCATGGAATGACTCTGAAAAAGGGACATTTTCATCCAACTACTTTGATCCTATTGTAATTCTGACAATCGAGCATATCCTCTGGGCTCTCAAGAATATCCCCATTCCCCCCTTTCTGGTAGCTCAATTTGCAATTTTTTCATTCTCTTCAAAATTCTAGTCCTTTCGACTTCATTCAACAAAAGCAGCTTTCTCCAGGGTTCAGACAAGGTTATATTCTAACTTCTTCTCCCAAAAATTGGCCATCAATTTTTTGGGTTCATTGTTTTCCTTCATCCTTTGTTTCAAGAGTGGCAGGCATACCCCTACCCTTTTATGGTCACCAACACTACCTACTTTCTCTTCACAGGGCTCTATAGGCCAGTCACTTTAAGTTATATCTCCAATACCACTGCTATATATACTTACCAAAAACTTAGATTTTCTTTCACACTCTGCACCTTTTGGCAATATATGGTCTCTATTATGATTTGCAATTATGATGCCTTTCAAGCAGCAGAATCCAGTACTACCATAACTCACAAATAATTTGGGTATACTACCTACAGTGGGCATCAAAACCCTTCTAATGTTTTTTTACTTTCAGTTATTCCTTGAATAGCTCTAGAGATACTAAAGCTAGGGACTTCATATTTTAAATATATATACTCCTATATCTTATCTACAGATTGGTATAGCTATGATTACATAGAATTCCCTTTTTGGAATGTAATGAATTAAACAATATTTTCAGTACATTGGAAGGGTTTGCACCTCTCATCTATAATCACATGATTTTGTTTAATGCAATCAAATAGATGCAAATAAAAATTATGTGACTATGTCAGATTATGTATATATACAGGTGCTTACTTCCCATGCCTAACCCAACTCCCCAACCTACCTTACCCTGCCATGAGATCACTTTCTACTACTTAAATCAATTATATCCTTTCTCTCCTAGACAAAGGGGTTTCTGCTACCCAAATCTCTTCTACTATAGGCCTAAGCCTTGGTACCATATCCAGACTTTGCTCCAACATCAATTAACACTCTCCAAGTCTGTTGGTGGCTGTCCACCCAAGCTTTCCTCCTCTAACACCTGTTATGTTATGATCCGTGCTCCTTCTGTATCCGAGGATAACTGGAGACGGCCTTCAATCACTCTACAAGGTGTCCGAGACGGTTGGCCTTATAGAGCTTAGTGGATCGTGCTCAATGAGATAACGAGGGAAGACGCCAAGTTAAGGCAGAGAGGTAAACGACCGCTGTTAACAAGATTAAAGCTTAAGGCTTTAATCTCTACTTGTACAGGCCTTATATACCTATGAGGTGCTATATACTCATTATAGGTTACTTGGCTGTTCTACTGGTCGTGCGCAGTCCTGTCCATGATGCACATCCTGGCTGATGGCATCCTAGTGTTATTTATATTACAATGAGTCAGTACTCTTGCTACTGCTGTGCGATGTTCCATCGCTTTCCTCTGACTCATAATCTTCTTCTCCCGATTGTATCTCCATGGAGTCCTCTCCGTTCTCGCTCTCCATTCTCTCAGTGCTTCCATCCGTGTCGGAGGTTGGGTCGGTTGATCCATGGTTATCTTCCTCGTCCTTGGGGTATTCCAATATATCCTCCAAGGTTATCTCCATTCCTGCTTCTCTTGCCAGGTCCTGCATGGCGGTGTAATATTCCCCTTCCTCGTCTTCGTATTCTTGTGCCCGTAATTGGTCTGTAGTCTCCTGTACCCATCTTGTAAAGTCGAACAATAATTCTTGTTCCTCCCGGTCTGGACTGTTCATAACATGTTATGCTATCAAACTTATTGCCTCCCAAAAAGTTGATAATGCTGTCCAGGTCACTAAATCACTTCAAAATATGACCCAGCAATCTCTCTCTACCAGCACAGTTCACAGGGTGCTCAAGAGAGCTGGAATGAAAGCTGTAGTCAAGGTGAAACAACCTTTTCTCAGCACCACTCACCAGCAGAAGAGGATGGAGTGGGCAGAAGCACATGCCAACTGGACTCTGGAAGACTGGAAGAGGGTAGTTTGGTCAGATGAGACCAAAATCAATCATTTGGGGTCAGATGAGAGGCATTGGGTTTGGAAAAGGGGGTCAGAGAAGTTAAAAGCTAGGCTGGTAGATGGAACTAGGAAGTTTGAAGGAGGTTCCATCATGGTCTGGGGCTGTATGTTGTGGGAAGGGGGGGGATTCCCATGCAGAATTGAAGGGAAGATGGATGCTGACCTTTATGTCAGCATTTTGGAGGATGAACTGCAGCAGAGCCTTGGGTGGTACAAGAAAAGACAAGGGAAATTGTCTTTCAGCAAGACAATAAGCCCAAAAACAAGAGCTGGACAGCTACAAAGTGGTTTAAAAAAGCTAAAATGGAGGTTATGGTATGGCCCCCACAGTCTCCTGACCTCAACCCTATTGAATACCTATGGACTTATATCAAAAGGAGGCTGAAGAAGTATGATACTCCTCTTAGGAGAATATTGGAGTTGTGGGAGAGGACAGAGGCAGAGTGGAATAAGATTCCACCTTCAGTATGTCAGAATTTGATTGAAAGTATGTCTAGGAGGGTTCAGGCCATTTTGCAGGCTGGAGGAGGCTATACCAAGTATTGAATACCTATAATTGTATATTGTGTTTAATAAGCTGCAAAACCCTTCCAATGCACTGAAAATATTGTTTAATTCACCACATTCCAAAAAGGGAATTTTATGTAATCATAGCTATACCAATCTGTAGATAAGATATAGGAGTATATATATTTAAAATATGAAGTCCCTAGCTTTAGTATCTCTAGAGCTATTCAAAAAATAACTGAAAGTAAAAAAACATTGGAAGGGTTTTGATGCCTACTATATGTATGTATATTAATGTGTAACATTATAGCCACAATTCACACATCCCTGATGAGCTCACACTCTCCCACTTTATGAGCACCACCCATATTAGTACCATCTCCTATATTTTTTTTGGCCATTCTCTCAAATTATTGGAACTACTTGAAATGAGTAAAGGATATATCACTGAGATTGTGTCCTTTATTACTTGCATTTGCTAGAAAAATATTCCTAACCTGTCAACATGATCATTGATTCATCCCCACCACATTTATCTCCTTATTCAGGACTCATACTACAAGATGTTGCAACCACCTTCAAAACCAACATTCTGCCTAATTTGGTCAAGTTGTTTACAACAACACTTGTATAGTCAAATGTAGCAATAGCTAATCTCTTTTTTTCTTATTCTACATCCCCTTATACTCCAATTTTTTATCTCCTGAACATTGTTGCACATCCCTTTCTGTTTATGAAACTGTGATAAATGTATTCAGAAATGCTACTAAACTATAGTTTTACTAATATTAAACTAGCTCAAACAACACAACTCATGTATAAATGCAAGTGGCACTTAGTCTATATATTGCTGACTGGTAAGTAGATCACTCAATTTTTGGTACTATCCAAGCTCCAAACCAGTTTTTAAACAGTGGAAAGCAACACCTAGCACTTTGTGCACCACATTCCCCAATACAGGTAGATTAATGTTATAGCTTCTACCCATTATCACTATGCACACCCAATACCAGTCTATTTCCCATAAATTCAAACTTACTTCCAATATATGATCTTATACAATATCAAGCAATGCATCCCCAATAAATATCCTTGCTACCATTGACCATGTCATCTTTGCAAGTTTTAAGTCCTTTGTATCCAAGCTTATATAAAAGGACCTCCTTGTCTGCATTGTCATTGATGAAGCTCATCTAATCCTTACACATGTATCAAGGGAACTACCCCTGATAGTAGGTTACTCTATTCTAAGTGATCACTCATTGACCTCAGTTTTGTTGGCTGCTTTGGGGTTCTCTGAGCATTATCTAGTCTAGGCACTTTTAGGAGTTATGGTCTAGGATACCTTAGACCTTACCTTGACACCCTCATCTCTTTCATCACCATATATATATGTATATTCTATTCTTGTATATTGTTTATTGTTACTTGTACAATATCATCTAGCTACTGTAGTCATAGTTACAATGGCCTGGTCTGTGCACAAACCATTATGTATAAATATGTAGTGCAAGTAAGGATTACAATCCCCACTCAAATATTATTTGGGTTTCAGGCCTGTACACTTTCTTAACAATATGCCTCTTTTCAGCTGGTAATGAGCCTCCTCTGGTGGCTGATATCCTTTCCAATCCAAATTATTACCATGACCACCACACTTCCCCTTACACTTGAATATGAACTATTTAGTATAATTGGTATGATGTCAGCAATCACCATTAGGACTCCCACACTGAGGCCAAATATCTCATTTCAGGTCATATGTGTAATAAGCTCTCTGTTATGATCCGTGCTCCTTCTGTATCCGAGGATAACTGGAGACGGCCTTCAATCACTCTACAAGGTGTCCGAGACGGTTGGCCTTATAGAGCTTAGTGGATCGCGCTCAATGAGATAACGAGGGAAGACGCCAAGTTAAGGCAGAGAGGTAAACGACCGCTGTTAACAAGATTAAAGCTTGAGGCTTTAATCTCTACTTGTACAGGCCTTATATACCTATGAGGTGCTATATACTCGTTATAGGTTACTTGGCTGTTCTACTGGTCGTGCGCAGTCCTGACCATGATGCACATCCTGGCTGATGGCATCCTAGCGTTATTTATATTACAATGAGTCAGTACTCTCGCTACTGCTGTGCGATGTTCCATCGCTTTCCTCTGACTCATAATCTTCTTCTCCCGATTGTATCTCCATGGAGTCTTCTTCGTTCTCGTTCTCCATTCTCTCGGTGCTTCCATCCGTATCGGAGGTTGGGTCAGTTGATCCATGGTTATCTTCCTCGTCCTCGGGGTATTCCAATATATCCTCCAAGGTTATCTCCATTCCTGCTTCTCTTGCCAGGTCCTGCATGGCGGTATAATATTCCCCTTCCTCGTCTTCGTATTCTTGTGCCCGTAATTGGTCTGTAGTCTCCTGTACCCATCTTGTAAAGTCGAACAATAATTCTTGTTCCTCCCGGTCTGGACTGTTCATAACACTCTCTGCAACAAACTGTCAACAATAAGTATTGCAAGGCCTTATTATACTTACCAACTAATTGCATTCTTGTTTTTTGCTTGTTCCTAAGAAAAACTAAGTATTATGCCCATCATTTGGGAGTTTCTTTTTGCCACTTACAGGTTGGATATGAGAACCTTTCTGCTATACTTGACTATTTCCAAAATGAAGATGTATACAGATGTCTGGTTACAACCTTGGCTCTTAGTATCAGCTTTGATGTTTTCCATGTCACACATGTCATTCATATCAACTTCTCTTATGATATGATTTCATTTACCCAAGAAGCAGGCAGAGCTGGCCATAGTTCCTCTAGCCTTCCAGTATTCTCAATTGTCATTCTATTGCCTAGCACAAAGCTTCCCAAGTTTTTATCACCAGACTATTTTGGAAAGCAGATTTTATATATGTCCCTTTTAAATAAAACATTATGCTGCCAACTTGAAACTCAGCAATTTTTAGATGGAAATGCCAAGCTATACTCTATGTTACCTAACCATGTATCTCTGTGATGTATGTGACTACATGACTCATGAACTACCTGAAGTAGCCCCTCCAGTTAGTAGTACTGTAGGATAGCAAAAGTTTTGCAAAAATTCATCATATAACCTTATTTAACAATAAACAAAAAATATTCCCACTGATCAACAACCCCATCCTACATGCCAAAAATAGCTGAACAAAAGAATACTGTCCCTGAACTATACTTCTTGATATGTGTAAAGCATCAGGAGGGTATTCCTGCTTATAAAATTGCTGATTTCTTTGGAGTCCATATTTCTACTGTCTATTAGGTTATCCATAGGCATAAAGAGTAAGTGTTAAATAAAGTGACAGATCACTTATGAGTTAGTAACAAATTATGATATATAAGTAATTAGCTGTTATATACACCCATCCCTTGGGGATGTCAATTAGTGGATACCGAGTTTCATGCCTTGTGTCCATTTTGACAGGATGGGACCTTAGACTAGCCAAATCCTATTATGTGAAGGGGAGTTACATACAAAGAACCTTTACATTTGACCGAATCAGTGGGCTTATCAAATTACACTATTATTAACAATGTGTGAATACATCAGTGATTGTTGATCAACTTGAGCTAGTGACTAGTAATCAGTATGTCACTGATACTATTGACTCTACTCAGTTCAACAGTAAGGTCATCATGAAGATGCTCTCAGGTCTGGGAGACCTTCCTTATTGGATGACAAGGCAATGTGATACATCAAAATTGTGCTGGAAAAAAATAGACACCAAACTCTCCATGAGATCACCTACACAATAAATGCTTCTCTTAGCTCCCCTGCTTATTCCCACACTATTTAGCATACTATTAGGTATCAATTGGGTCTTAGCCAATACATTGCTGCAAAAAACTATTTCTTAAGTCTTCCTATGTCAAAGCCAGGATGGTATGGGCAAGAGAACATTAGAGGTGGATAAAGGAGGACTGAATACATGTGATTTGGATAGATAAGGCTTCTGTGGAGATTTGAAAAGGTTCAAAAGTGGTTTGGATATGGAGGAGAGCTGGTAGGGGGTACACAGAAAGATATTTGGCCCCTACTTTCAAGTTTGGAAGACAGAGTCTTATAATATGGGGGTGTATGGCACATGGAAAACTCAGTCCACTGGTTTGTATACCCAAGGGTGTAAGGATAGCTGCAAATTATATTAGCCTCATCCTTAGTGGACCATTATGGGATTTTTATGGAAATTTATTGAAGGAGAGGGGACAGGTAGCAGTGATAAAAGATGGAGCTCCAGTCTATCAGGCAAGGATCACCCAACAATTCTGTGATTCCTGTCTCATTAATGGGCTTCTACATCTAGCTCAGTCACCAGATCTCAATCTCACTGAACATATATGGAGATATCTCAAAGTTAGAATAAATGACCAATCAAAAATCTCCAAAAACCTTGACAAACTTTAGAAGGCAATTCAGAAAGAATGGAGGATGATTGATATAAATTATATTAATGACCTAGTCAAGAGTATACTCAATCATGTTTAGGCTGTCTATGAGGCCAAGGGCTATCATACAAAATATTAACATAATTTTAGATGTAGTTGTGGTAGCATAAC
This sequence comes from Lepiota brunneoincarnata, assembly GCA_023014365.1. Classification (NCBI taxonomy): domain Eukaryota; kingdom Fungi; phylum Basidiomycota; class Agaricomycetes; order Agaricales; family Agaricaceae; genus Lepiota; species Lepiota brunneoincarnata. The sequence goes on from JAEBUN010000019.1 coordinate 942,666, forward strand.
AGTTCTTACCTCCTATATGTTAGGGTAACCTGAGAGACTCAAGTGACTCAGAGAGTCAAAATATTACTGTAGGGAAATCCTAAGAGAATATGGACAGTTGATGACTGGAAGGAGGTAATTTTCTCCAATGAATGTACCCATAGTTGATCTATAGTTTCTTGTAACTATCTTGTATAGTCAAAGACTAGCTCCAACTCTTTCTTATCTGGGCTGTTCATAATATTATCCCCCTCATAAGGTCTGATGTCCTCATCAGACATATTCTCAGTATAGTCTGATAGGCTCTCCTGTGATGTTTGCTTTGGCAATGGAGTCCCAGTTAAAATAAGGATCAGGGTTTAGGGAATCACTTCTGTAGCTTAGGGGCCTAAGGACAGCAGATCTTGGATGAGGTTGATGATGATAGGTTCTCTGAAGTAGGTGATAGCAGATGTGCTGATGGATCAGTTCAGGAAGTTGGTGGCTTTTACCAGTAGGTATAGTAGTGGTGTGGGCAGCTGGAATAATAATAGTGGGACCTTGAACTTGATTGAGGATAGGCCTGGCTAAGGTAAGATGTTATTTGATAGTATTTGTTGTAATGTGTCAAATATTGTGGTTTATGGCTTTGTATATAAGGAATTGAGCTCTGCTTGATATTCCTTGTGGGTGGTAATGTAGGCCAGATACTATACTTGCAGATTGATGCTGGTAAGGATTTCTTTTGCAATGTTTCTTGTAATGGCTAGGGGCAATCTGTTGACAATATCAACATTGGTAGCATATGCATCTTACTTTGATATAGCTGAATCAACAGCAGGAATTGTAGTAAGTTCTGGAGGTGGATATGTGAGTGGTGGTAGTTCTGATAGGAGCATCATCAGAAGTAGATATAATTTGTACAGCACTTGATAGCTGGTTACTCATATCCACCATAAGAGTGTTGGAAGGTTGGGCAGTAGTCCTGATAAGTAAAATAAAGTGGTCCTGATTTTAGTTTCCATTGCTTAGGCTTGGGACTGGACTCTCAAATGGAAATTTGGTGAGAGTGGTTAATAACATGGCAGAAATTGTGGTACAGTTCTGTTCCTCTGCTGTGCTAGAAAGAAGAGTGGCACATAGTTCTTGGAATTCTGTTGTTCAGTCATGGATGAGGTATTTGTGATACAGAAGAGCAGTAAATATCTTCCAGCAGCTGTTAACCAAGGGTACCAGTGTTGGGTCATGTTTAAGATAGGTTTCTGTAGTATGAAAGGGAACCTCATGTGAAAGGATGGATTGTGTTATCAGAATACCTATCAGAAGGACAGTTATATTTAGCACATCTCTCTCATATTATATGTCACTCCAAAATGATCAGTAGTGTATATCAGAAGGACTATATTTAGTTATGACTTGTTCTGATTCCCTATGACTCATAATTACTTGAGTTTAGTTATTTATAGTAAGAATATAGCCACATCAAGTAATATATAAGGATATAGTACATTAATATGTATCCTTACATAGTATGGTGCAGTTCATTCCATACACAAGCTTCTACCCATATTTGTGTTTATAAATTGATAACTGAGTATCAAGTCTGTACAGATGCCCAGAGAGATTAAGTCATGTTACTACTAAGTTGTTGGAATTCTAGCATCATGCAAGCCTGTACAATGCATGTGATTTGAAATTGTTTTATTGTTTGTAAAAGCTTATTGCTGTAAATATTGTTTAAGTAGTTTACTTGGGTTGTACATAGTCATTGGTTTGCCTCACAACCTCATGTTGGAAAAAAGCATGCAACAGTGGCATGTTTGTTTGGTCTTGGTAAGTGATGATCCCTTACCCAGTTAACAGTTGCAGCCTTGGATGCTTGTCTGATGGATGTCATCTATTGGTTTATTAACTGTTCCTGATGCTTTATGAGTGCTTACCAGATTGGCTTGACAAGCAAGGCAGCCACTTATGCTGTTTGTAAGCAGAAGGGTCATCAGATAGTCTCACAGGGTGCAACAATGCATCTTGAGGCTGTAGTGATTAACAATACCTGGGGCTGTCATGTTTGAATTTTTTTCCAAAAAATGATGGCCAGAACCAAAAAAGCATGGGAAAAATATCGGACATGTGTTTTTGAGCTCCTTTACTCGATTCAAGCTCAGTGCCGAAGTTTGAAAGGGATTCAACGAGTGGTTATAGATATACTAAACTGGTGGACTTTGAATGTCCTCGACTGTAGCCCCAATGCTCGATTCAACTCTTTGGTAGGGTAAAGCACAACACCAGAACCCTAATTCACGCATGTGCATTGTCTCAGCCAACATCTCGGACCCGACTCGAAGAAGTATTTGACACCGGTCCTTGAAGGCTATTGCATGGCTGATTGATGACCCTAGGTTCCACCTTCCAAGACATACCACACGATCAAGTACGGTTTGGATCAATCCTCCTCCCACCGCAACTCTGAGCCAACCACCCAGTGCCTGCAACCGATGTTCCGTTGCACCATCCTGCGTCAACATAACACCTTGAAACCACGGTAGTGGGCCATGGTTGTTGCCGGTTCATATACCCTCCGGCTGTTGGGTTCAGTTCAGGGCTGGTCGACCGAGGTTCTGTTCCAATGGGTAAATTCCGGTGGCGGTGGGCGCTACTCTCCCTTAAGTTTAAACATTCAGTATCGGCTGATATTCTGCTTGAAAATTTCGCTCCCCATGCCGCTGTTTATGACGAGAAGATTTACCACGTGGGTAGTAGGTACTATTGATTTGTTTCAGCGATACGTCGCAGAACGGGTCGTGGAAGTGGTACGTTGAATCATTCATTCGCTGATGGTTCGGCAGGCGTTTGCTCAGGCTCGTCCGCGCAGACATATAGATGACTTCCCATGGATAATTGATGGCCGACCCAACTAGATACAAGAACTAATACCGTCTAATGGGGGTAAATGAAAATAAGTAGCTGCCTGCGATCACGGCTGTCAGAAGTCCCAAAATAAGGGCAGCGGGAGCAATATTCGTCTTCGAGAGCCTCATGTCCCTTGTTGCGTCCGGTACCCACAAGTACATCCGAAACAACGCTTGCAAACCACCAATAGTGTAATCTGGTGTTTCCATTGCAATGGTAGTGCCTCCAATCTGTCGACTTAAGTCTGCTAGCGCGAGCCGACGTATCATTATCGTATACCATGCCATCTTGAACCCAGCCCCGACCAGCTTCACCTTGCTCAGGCTTCTCCAAATTAAGCGAAATGGCCACAATTCCAAGAACTCTGGCGTCGACAGGTCAGGGTCGACACCGAATGGTTCATCACCGCCTTCCTTCGACGTGTGGCCTTGCTCGTACTGCCTCATGATATCAGGTATATGTGGACAAACCACCGCACTTCGAGCGATTCCGAGCATATCGGTCTGACCAGACTGTAATGCGGACCGTAGAAGGTCAGGGGTTCGAAGACCACCCGTCAGTATGATGACAGGTCGTGAGCGTGATGTGAATCCCGCAGAGGTGAGACTTTTTTTCGCTTGTTGAGAGAATCGAGAGAACAAGGCTTGTCTCTTGCTGTGTTTTGTCGTTTCTGACATCATGAATGCTACGGCACGGGCGTTGATAACGTAGTCATGATAGTAAGCCAAGGCGCTGTACAGACCTGGGTTTTCATAATCTCCGCCACTGACGTCTATGAAATCAATCGTGCGCCATTTCGCGAGGTCAAGTACGTGATGTAGAGCACGCGTGTCTTCTGTTAGGTGAGACGATTTTCTCCGGTTGCCAATAGATGTGTCAATTAGGTAGTCGGAGGCATTTAGTTTGACCCCAAGAACGAAATTTTGGGGAACAATGGCACGTATAGCATCGACAATTCGATGGAGGAGCCTCAGCCCATTCTCCGAGCGAGTGGAGTACTGGTCTCCTCGTGTATTGGACTAGAACGAGTGAGAAAGGATACTCGTGAGGAGGGAACAACTGCCTACTTTGGGTGACAAGAATTGAGCCAAGAGGTCTAAAGAATGATTTCAGGTATAAACAAAGTGCGGGGTCGCAAACGACACTCACACCCATGCGCAACATGCAGCTCGATGCCGTCAAAACCAGCTTCATGCGCCAACCGCGCTCCTCTGACAAATCCTTCCACCACCTCATCAATTTCTCCAAGCGACATCTCTCGTGGTGTTTGGAACAATACGCTTTGTGCCATCGCGGCAATAGGATCGTCCATAGTCGTGCTTGTGCCAATACCAATAGCACTAGGTGCAAGGGGTCTCTCAAAGGGGTAGCGGCCCCCAACGAAATTTGCAGACTGGCGGCCAGCATGAGATAGCTGCATTATTGCGAGTGTGGCGCCCTCCGGGCCCCGGATGATGCCAGAAAGCGCCTTGTACGGTTTCAAACTGTCTTCATCAAGTCTGTCGGGCACAACCAAATCCCTGCCGAGGGTCAAGTGCGATTTGGATACCTGGACGTTACCGGTAATGACCATGCCCCAGTCATACCGCGACCAAAGGGAGTAGAGGGCGAGATGATAGCTATTTGGGGGGCCACCAAGAAAGTCTGCGAGGTGCTCATACATGGGTGCCTAGATCCATTCTTGTGAGTGATTTGGAAGGAGGAGCTGGTGAAGAATGGAACCTTCACAAGCCTATTACGCGCTTTAGCCCCACATGGGAACTCGATTGGGGTGAATACCGCCTTTGCCACCATTCGAGAGGCTCCAACGTTTGAGAGGGGCGTGGGAATGCAATCCAAACTCACCTTGGCGACACTAATTCCTGACATCACCTCGCTCTGTCATTGACCCATCGCGCTCCAACTCTGCTCTATGCCTGCCGTCAACAGGCTCATTACTGGGTTTGCATCGTCCAATTCGAAATCGACTTCTTTTCCCCCTGACCGGAGATACCAGAATTCTGGATGAGGTTGGAAACAGTCAGCAGCGGCTCGAACCGCGATGAGAGAACTCCAACCTCTGAGCAAACTCGGGCTGCACTCTTCCCACCCCTTCACTCCACCCATACGTCGACCAGCCACCTCCGGATCTACGAGTCAGGATAAATGCACCGCTCATAACAGCACTGACAGGTCTGTTGAGCTGGCATGATTACATTTCGACATATTGAACATCTGACATCGCTGCATTCCGGTAGCAAGAATTTCCATCACCCCGACCCATCCACGGTGTGACACTTCGCTCCCAGAACGCAAGGGCCCGCTCATGTTTCAACGCGGCCACCAACGGCATCTAGTAAATTTTCGCGCGGTCGACAGGCTTTTTCGGCTCCACTGTTGGTACTATTCCTTTCTGGGCTTCTGAACTGCTTCTTCAGCGTCTATATTCAATAAACGATCATTTCCAGGTTGGTGTTCTTTGACCTCTGGTACCTGAGGACGTACAGCGTCTCCACAGCTCCTCCGACTTTGAACCGATTTTGAAAATCAAGAACAGACTAGTTCTCCTCCGTCTTCATGGGCAATTCTACGAACTACGTCGGGGAATGGTGTTGGCGCCCGGATCAAATGTCGCCCACCTTACCCGAGAAAAGTCAATCGGCACCCTCAATACGGGTTACGCCCTCAGCGGGCCGTGCATCTCATGGCCTCCCTATCCGCACCCCGACAATTGACACCGCCTGCATCAGGGTGCCACTATCATCAAGGGGCATTACGAATGAGGGAGCTTAGCCCGCTCTGCCATTTACGAGGAATGTCAACGCGATTTGCTGTGAAATGTCTTGGAAGCCGTTTGACATTCATTCGGTGGATTTTGTGTGGCCTATCGGGCGGACCCCTAGCACCGAAACTCTGCTCCCGGGTGAGCAACAATATCTTTCCAATTAAATTCCATCGAAATCAGGGTAAATACCGAATGGCTTTGCAAGAGAACATGGACGACAAGGGTTGCGTTCGTTGGGAATTCGCATGAAAGATAGGGAAAGAAATACGCACAGAAAATCGTATAAAAGCTCTGGTTGGCAGCTTTCGTTCTCCAGTTCGAACACAATCTCGAGTTCAGACTACAATTTAAACATCCTCCACACTTCTCTAAACATGTTCGCCCGCATCTACACCGTCTTCTTCTTCCTCTTTGTCGCTCTCCCTCTCTTGACCACCGCCACTGCTGTTCCCCGCACTGAGCCTTCTAACAACCAGTGCAACGTTGGCAGTCTCAGTTGCTGCAACAGCGTCCAGGCCGTACGTTGTTCAGTGGTGAACGGAAGTGACGATCCCTAACATCCATGATTTGACAAATAGGCCAATGCTCCTGGCATTAGCAGCCTCCTTGGTATTTTGGGCATTGTTGTTAACCCCATCACTGCCCTCGTCGGTAGTATGTACCTCCGCCTCCGGCCATGGGCCATATAACTAACGAGAGACTGCACAGTTAACTGCACCCCTATCAGCGTCATCGGCATTGGTGGCAACTCTTGCAGCGCTCAACCGGTCTGCTGCACTGGCAACCAATTCGTGAGCTCCCTCAAGTCAGTTGGATATTGCTTGTTACTGACCACTACCCAAACTAGAACGGTCTCATTAACGTTGGGTGCACTCCCATCAACCTTAACTTGTAAATCGGGTATGCAATGCTATTAGCCCGGTGGCTCCGGGTCCCTATTTACGCGTCCTTGCGCTTCTTTACGATTGAAGATGTTGTATGTCTGTGATATTTATTACCGAAAATACCAGAAATGTGTTGAGATTGCGAATTTTACTTTGTGTCTGAGCCATCGCACATCCACGAAGTTGGAACGAGTGAAATGCTCGCGTAGTATGCGCATACGAAAGGCAGGTGACAAGGGTAAACTCAATTCAAGAAGAGACAATCCTCATAGACGACTCTACAAACCACGTCGGAGAATGATATTGGCGGATCAAATGTCCCCCAGGAATAAACAACCATCACCCCCACCCGCCCAGTGCGTCGAACGGGCCACGAATCCCATTTGGCCTCCGGCCGAGCGTCCATTGTTTCACCTTCCTATCCACACGCCGAAAATTGACATTTCCTGCGCCAGGATGCCAATATCATTAAGGAGTATTGCGACGGGGAAGCCTCGTCCGCTCTGCCGTTTACGGGGGACGTCAACGCGCTCTGTGGCGAAATGTCTGGGAAGCCGTTTGACATTCATTTGGTGGATTTTACGTGGCCTATCAGATTTCTCCTTAGCACCGAAAATATGCTCCCGAGAGTAACATCCTTTGAATTAGATTCCATCGAAATCAGGGCAAACGCTAACCAACTTTCCAAGAAAACATGGACCACAATAGGTAGGCTCGCTGTCGGTTTGCAAAGGACAGAAAAAGAAATGTGCGGAGGAAATCGTATAAAAGCCCTCTGGTTTTCTGCTCTGGTTCTTCAGTTCGAACACAATCTCGAGTTCAGACTACAACCTACACACCACATTCCTCTAAACATGTTCGCTCGCATCTACAACGTCTTCTTCTTCCTCTTCGTCGCTCTCCCTCTCTTGGCCACCGCCACTGCTGTTCCCCGCACTGAGCCTTCCAACCAGTGCAACGTCGGCAGTCTCAGCTGCTGCAACCAAGTCCAGTCTGTACGTTGTTAAATACTATAACGTGGAAGGCGACGACTAATATATATGACCTGACAAATAGGCCAGCGCTCCCGGTGTTAGCACCCTCCTTGGCCTTTTGGGCATTGTTCTTGGCTCCATCACTGGCCAAGTTGGCAGTATGTCCCTCCGCCTCCGACTTACGGATCAGGTAACTGACGAGAAACCATACAGTTAACTGCACCCCTATCAGCGTCATCGGCGTTGGTGGCAACTCTTGCAGCGCTCAACCCGTTTGCTGCACCGACAACCAATTCGTGAGTTTCCGTGGAGACCATCTAATTAGACATCACTTGGTACTGATTACCCAAATTTAGAACGGTCTCGTTAACCTTGGTTGCTCTCCCATCAACCTCAACTTGTAAATTGAATACCCGATGACATTGGCACGATGACTCTGGGTATATATAAATGTTACAAATCACCCGAATGTTCTAGCCTCTCTGTGTTCCCCTGATCGACGATGTTGTATGTCTGTGATATTTACCACCGAAAATCCCAGAAATATATTGTGAGATGCAGACCTTACTTCGTATCTGAACCATCACAGACGGATATGAATACGGAATCAACGCAATAAAATCCCGAACGAGTAGAAGCCTCACGCAGTATGCACATGTCCAAGGAGTAATGACAGGGGTAAGTCCCGGAAGCTGCGGAAAACTGGGTATTTACGAGTGAGCTTGGACTTGTACACTACCGATATCGACTGAGCAACCCAAGGCTCTATGGTATAGGTCCAAGGCCAGGGGGGGAGAGATGTGAAGAGGAGATAATTAGGCTCAGTGAGTATACCGGGCGCGCTTGGGTATGCTACAAAGGTGACGGGTAGATATTTCTGGCAGCATATTCTTCTGACGACAAGGTTTGGCAGATAAGGAGCAAGGCTGGAAAGTCATCGGAAGTGTGCTATTGCTGCTTCCGGACTGGGTGCGGATTGAACCTGTTCAAGAGGCTGATCGCTGTGCCTCGTAGGGCAATACAACTCACTCCCGAGCTGCTAATGGAAAGAACCGGGGGGACTCACTTCTGTCAACTGTTGCACAGCACAATAATTTCATCGCCTTGAATACGGGCCACTCCTGGAACACGAGGGATCCATCAGGTTTCGACGTGGTCACCAACGGCATTAATAGTTACGAAGAAACTCTGCGCAACAGACGGGCATCCGGCTCCACTCCTGGTACCATTCCTTTCTCAGCTTCTGAGCTGCTTCTCCAGCGTCTATCTTTGGAGCATTGGGGCCTGCCTGTGCCTGAGGACGTACAACGCGCCAATGGCCTCTAAACTTTTCAGCTTCCAGTCCATCGAGGACGAGACTATCTCCCACTATCTCAGAGGCAAATCGAGGAAGCATTCTCGGGAAGGGATACTAACGCCAGATCAAATGTCGCCTCGCTATTTCCCCAGAGATTATTCGATCAGCCTCCACTCCGTCCAACACGCTGCACAACTGTCCAATTGTGTTACGGCCCCTTTATCCACACCCCGATAATTGACATGCCGCCCGTGTCAGGGGAGACGGAATGCTGTGAACTTCGGGCAACCATCATCAAGGGTGGCCACGATCACGGAGCCCTGTCTGTACTGTGTCTTATGGCGTACGCCAACAGGCCTGACCATTGAAGCTATGAGCGTTACGGAGGCTATTAATCATTCCTCTAGTGGGCTTAGTATGGCCTGCCGTATGGCACTCTGGTATTCTAGACCCGCCATCGAGCACGTTGCATTACCTTTTGAATTAGATATCATCAAGATCAGGGGAAATCTCGAGCACTTGGTCGAGAAAACGCGGCTGGCTATAGCCGAGCTTCTTGTGAAGAGTGCAAACCGCATGGAATAGGAATAAGGAATGGGCAGTAGAATAAGTCGTATAAAAGCGCTCCGGTTTCCAGCATTGGCTCTCCAGTTCGAACACCACCCCGGGTTCAGACTACTACCTCTACACTTTCATAAACCAACTAAACATGTTCGTTCGTGTCTACAACCTCTTCTTCTTCCTCTTCATCACTCTTCCTCTCTTTACCTCTGCTACTGCCATCCCCCGCGCCAAGCCCTCCAAGCCCTCTAAGTCTGTCAACCAGTGCAACGTTGGCAGCCTCACATGCTGCAACCAAGTACAGAGTGTGCGTTGTTACAAGTTGAACGAGATCTACAAAACCACTCAATAAATTGACAAACAGTCCAATTCTGCAAGTGTTACCAACCTCTTCGGTCTGCTGGGTCTTGCGCTTGGCCCAGTCACCGGTCAAGTCGGCAGTATGTCCCTCCGCCTTCGGCTCACAGACCAGATAATTAACGAGAAGCCCTGCAGTTAACTGCAGCCCTATCAGCGTCATCGGCGTTGGTGGAAACTCTTGCAGCGCTCAACCAGTCTGCTGCACCGACAACCACTTTGTGAGCTCCTTGACCACCCAATTGGATATTGCTTACTGATCCCCCAAATTCAGAATGGTCTCATCAATGTTGGGTGCAGCCCCATCAACGTCAACTTGTAGGTCGGGCACGCGACGCCATCGGCACGGTGGCTGCGGGAGCTCGACAGTGACATTTACGATACGGTTATTCCGACCTCTATGAGTTTCTTTTGATGGACGATATTGTGCATTGGTAATTGTTAACCCAGAAAATCCTTGGAAATATCCTGTGTGATTATAATCATGATCTCATTGCCCAACTGATGTCAGTGAGTGACGGTGAAAATCGAGTCCTAGAACAGCAAGGCTGTTGGTTTCGAATCAAGGGTCATCACGGACAAAGTATGATTAAGGGTGATATTGGCCATCATTTAGGAAATAGCGAGTTCCCCCCGAGCTCCGAACAATGATTTTTCGGGAACAGGATCCACAGCCCCTTTACTTGTAAGACATACCATAGAGCCAGTTGCAGACTTATTGGACTGTATATGTTACGCATTGGCGATCGCTGAGAATGCCGGTAGGTGTAATAGTTGTAGGTAGTCTGTCGGCAGACGGCGACCGACTCCGGCGGAGCAGTATATACTTAGGTCCATTGAACATCGAATCTTCTTTCGTGAACGGTACTACTAGTCCAGACCGAATGTCAACTGTCGTCGCCTTAGTTGCCTCCCCAAGCACACGCCGCCTAACTATGCTGTTGATCCGGGGCCCGTATCCACACTCCGATGATCGACACTACCCGCGCCGGTGGGACGGAATGCAGTGAATACCGACCAACCATAATGAAGTCTGAAAATTAGAGGAACACGGAGATTTTGCTACGCTGTGTAGTGTGTACATATCAGCGAACTTGACCGCTTCGGTCAATACTAACGTCTTGGAAGCTGTTCAACATTCATTCAACGGATTTTGCATGGTCTAACGGGGCCTTGCAGTGCCATCTGGACCAGCTTCTAGCCGGGAGTCTGGCAAAGCACTAAATGCTTCGTCGAGGGAACGTGGTCGATCACAAACAAGCCCACTGCACGGAAATTTGAGCCCGCAAAGGCCATAAAAAAGCATGAAGCAAGGATCTCCCGAATTTATCTGTCCTACTTCCTCAGTCAAGTTCAGAGTACAACCCACTTACGGCTTGAACACTCTCGCCACATTTCTGAACATGTTCGCTCCTGTCTACTTCCACCTCATCCTCTTCAACGCGCTGCTTGCTGCTGCTACTGCTACCCCCCAGGGAGGATTCCCTAACCCCCGGTGCAGGGGTAGTTTCCAGTGCTGCGATTCTCTTGTGGCGGTACGTTGCCCAAAGTCAAGTCAAGGTGACTATCACTCATATACATGACTTGCTTGACCGCCGAGCAGGCTACCCGCGGCAACCTTGGCGATCTCTTCAATGTTTTGACTGATGCGCTCGGCCCCTCAAGGGTCTCGTTGGCGGTAAGTCTCTACGCGCTCGATTAGTGGACAAATCAGTCAACTAGAAGCCATACAGTTACCTGCAAAGCTCTCGGCTCCGTTACTGGAGATGGCAGTGACTCCTGCGCTAGTCAGTCGGTTTGTTGCACCCAGACCAACTTCGTAAGCCCCCCCAGTGCTATTATTACTCGGTACTGACAACCTGAGCCCAGGGCGGTATCATTTCCACTGAATGTACTCCTATTGACTAGCAAATCAAATTGCCATTAGCACAGTAGTTGTTTTATGTACTTGGGATTATTTTCACGATAGGACTCTTCCTACTCTTATGTTTTTCTTTCTTCATGGACGACCTGTAACAATCCTTGTGAGAATATTGCCCGATTTGTCTTCATGGTGAGGCCGCAGCCACCAGCACGTAGATTAAACGTCACGCAAATATAGGTAATACACAATATCCAATGTCTACGCACTCCTAGGAAAAGTATACTTCAAGGAGAATTAGATCGATTTACGAACACCGGCGCCAAGGTCTTTGTTAGCTGGGTGGGCACCTTGTCAACAACAGATTAGTCAGTCTTTGTGTAACATCTGAAGAACTTTGTAGGGACATACCATGGCCGACAGCCCTCTCACGACGCGCCATAGCTTCTTTTTCGAGACGCTCAGCCTCTGCAAGTTCCTGTCCTTGCATTCTGAAGGCATTAGCCTCCCTACAAGGAACTGTTCAGCCACCCTCTGAACAAAGCAATGCTTTCCCACTTACTGTTCCTTCTGCAACCCCTTTGCTTTCAAGGCATCACTACCGATCATTGTGCCAAGCGCGGATTCCACTTTACCCGTCATCCGATGACCTGCGCCACCTCGTTGCGTATGGTCTGGATCATTAAGAGCACCTGTAGGTGGGATACCAGTGGTCGCCTGTCCGTGACCAACCCCAGCGGAGGTGTAGGGATCGCCGGCGGCACCTCCATAGCCGTATGCGCCAGGCTTCTGGGCGGGATTCGTAGAGCCACGTCCATATTCACCCGTCTGGATCGATGCATTGGTGAGTAGGTGAAGTGTTTGAAATGTATGACGGTAATGGTTCACTTACTGTGCCACCATGGGGTATCCCTTCATTGTAGTAGTTTGGCTGGTTCATGCCGGTGTGACCCTCCCCAGTGAGGGGCACGCCGGGGTGGAGGGGCCCTTGGTTCGCGCCGTGACCTGGACCGATACCTGCGGGATCCGTGGTCGCGGCGGTGTTCTACAAGATGTGAGTGATAAATTCGATATAACCTACGTTGAACATACATTGTTATGTTTCTTTTTGAAAAGAGGCATTGTCAGAGTGGGGCTTGGTCTCTGCGAGCTTTGTTTATATACGCGCATCCAATTGATTCATTCGCTCATACATGACGCGGAGGAAAGCCAACGGCAGAATTTGCAGCCCCGCTCTGGAGTACGGACGTCATCTACTTTCAGCGTGGGCAAGGCAAAAACACCAAGATTTGGATCGTAGATTAAGCAATTGATTCCCAATCGGTGTACTCCTAACTTCGATTGCACCCATACTTTGCGCCACTCTCACCACAATGACCACCGCCAAAGTCGACACCATAGCCCCCTCCAGCAGGACCTAAAAATAACGTCAGCCAATCCCACCAATTAGAAAAAACAAGCGCATACCTCGGCTACCCACCCTTTTCCTCAACACCGGGGCCTCGCGCTAAAGCCGCTCAGCCTCAGCAAGTTCGTTTCCCCGGGGGCGTAGCGCCTGTGCCTCTCTATATACCCAGATCGGAAATGAGTCAATTGACGCTCTTCCCTGATTCCAAGGACAGGTAAATGAACGGACCGTTCTTTCTCCATGCTCTTAGCTTGATAGCCCTCGCTCCCATTCGTCAAGTTACCGCCGGCGCCGTATCCAGAACTATATGATGCCGCATTCCCACCGGGACTATATCCCATCTGTCCTCCAGGTCCATGCTCAAACCCCTGTGAGTGCAAGCGGCCACAGTCGCCTGCGTTGTCGAAGCCTCCAGGACCAGAATCATGCCACGGCTCGGGCATGCTTTTGTACGGGACGTTCGTAGGTGCAGAGCCGTACTAAAGATGAGAAAGATTAATCAAGTCTCGCTAATGGGAGTGATACGGATAAGAATAAGGACGGACAGTGTCATGAACCGCGTTATATGCTTCCGCTGCGCCACTGTGGGTCGAGTGACTTGGTTCGTTGTGAGGTGTCGTTCCTGCGTAAGGCCTGCCCCCCTCTACATTGTGCGAGGGATTGTAATGCGATGTCTCAGTGCGAGTCTGTGAAAACTCAGTACTTGAATTCGGGGAGCGCAACAGGACGGTGCTTCTCACATCTTTCCCCTTCTTACCGAATAAACAGAACCACGGCATTCTGAGAATTAACAGGGAGAATAGCAAAATATGGACTTGTGGAAAGGTGGACAAATTTTGGAATGCCCTGTATGGAATGTGCTGAGCGAGGTGAGTCGGCGACGTCATCCACAATTTGAGCTTAGCGCAGGTTTCGGGTGAGCCACTAAAATATCAATCGCCTCGATCGCCACACAGGAAAGGGGAGTGTTAACAGAAGCAGCGTGTTTGCATTAATGATAACGTGTCAGAATCAGACCTAGTTCTGGGGAATACGTTGGGAAATTTCTTCTCCATCCACAGGCCAAAAGTCAACCTCGAGCTCCACGACCCTCGCCCAAATAGATTCTGCACGCCTCCAAGCCTCCGAACCAGGTTCAATGCCGAGGCTGTTGACCTGAGTTTCTAGCCTATTCACGAAATTGATGAACTCCGGGGAGCTCCAGTTGGTCGCAAAAGAGCTGACAGCGGAGTCGGGCCGCGCAAGGGCATGTGTTCTAAGCTGCTGGGCGACATAGGACCAGGCATCGAGGTAGACCTTGGAATATACTCCGTGAGCTGCTGGTTAAATGGTTTGTCCATGAGGTACAAATTACCCGTTCCATTGCCCAAAGGAAAACCAACCCATCTTGAATGTTCCCGTTCTTAGAGATCCTCGCCATTTCAGCTGTATATGCCTTAGTCCCTTTCCTCTCCTTCCAACCTTCCATGAGAAGCCCCCATTTTGCGGCCGTGTCTTTGAAGAAGTTGACTTCCCGGACAATGTTTTCTAAGCAGAAGACCAATAATTGAAGGATGCTTTGATTTTTCTGTTCCTCAACCGAGGATAACCCGTGGGAGGAATCGTAGGGGATGCTCGAAATGAGTGCGCCGATAAAGAGAGGGTACGCGTGTGCAGCATAGATGCGGTCCTGGGATAGCCAGAGGGCGAGGCGATTGAGCGGAACGGTGCCGTTTCCTGCTGCGGTGAGGAAGGCATGGTGGATGGCCTCTGAATATGAGGGTGTGGTGTTTAGATTTACGAGATGCTCTGTGAGAGAGGGCATGACAGGGTGGTGCTACTAAAGCCTGGGTGTACGGCTTTGAGCTTTTATGTGGTCGTGGATTGCTGCGACACGTTTTGGGCGCTAGAAATCTGTAGGATGGATATCAGTCATGACGAGGAGATAAGATAGGGACTATTTGGCTTTATTTAAATCTGAAGTCATCAACAAAGTTTAAGCGAGCAGGAACAACCGGAAGTTAGTACAACACGGCTGCCCGCAAATCGGAGGGCGCACCTGTCCGCAACGGCTAGCACCATGTCCAGCGCCATCGCATTGGAAACGGTCAAAAAGTTTAGAGTCAGACAACTCCTCAGGCTTGAGTCACATATCCGCCAGCTGGGTCCGCTTACGAAGGAGACCACCCCCAAACGCGAACCCAACTCGCAGGCCATCGTCCTCCCAAACCCGTTTATCCCGCGAAAAAACCCGCAGACTGGAAAATGGAGACCGCCAGTGTACTCGCTGCGGCAGCAAGCCGAGTTGGTCAAGAAGGCCAAGGCCAGTGGAATGCTTCACTTGCTGCCACCTGGTCCCAAGGCACCGCAGATGCGACTGGGCGTGATGGACGCCATCAAGAAAGCGCAGGAGCCAGCTAGTGCAAAGTCCTCTGATGATCAAAGGAGCGAGGAGGATAAGGTATGGCAGCAGCCGGTTGCCTGGGAGGGCAAGCTGAGAGTGAAGGAAGTGCGTGGTGCGGAGCTGGGCATCAAGTTATACGCAGGAAAGAAGAGAATGTTCAAAGGTCACAAGTGGGAGCGCGTGCTGCAGGATAGGTTGAAGACGCGGTTGATTCTCATGCGTGGTATGAAGAAGAGGATATCCGACTATAAAAACGTGAGTTGGTCGTTCAGCGGTGGAGCTCAGTGCTAATTCTTGGCTAGTATTACAAGAGGAGAAAGCCCAATCCCCTCAAACCACCAAGGACTCTCAAATCACCTAAACTTCCCTTCTAGTTTACAATTAATATATATATTCCGGTGAAAGCCGCATTGTTTGTGAAGGTTTATGTCGAGGGTCAGCCATGTAAATTCACCTTTCATTCTTACACTTCCTTGCCTCTTACCAACTCCATCTCCTCTCTACTAAGAACTGAATAACCATGGCCTCTTTCAAGTCAGACCGTGCCGCTCACAAGCCCTATAGCGTTAGCAATTCTTCTTCATGCCCTCCACCCCATGGCCCACACCATTAACACTCGGGCCTTAGCGACCGTCAACAGCAAGAGCGCCTGAAGGTCAATGGCTGCATGACAAGGCTCCAGGAACGGCGCGTTCAAGATCCGTAGCAGTACCGGCTCCTTCTTCTGGTGCACCTGCCGACAAAATTCTCGTCTCAAACCTCCATTATGAGATTACACCCAAAGACCTCACTGTGAGTCTCTCCCTCCCGACACCCAGACGCGAAACACACATTTTCCTTTTGTAAAAGAGTGCTATCTTAAGTGCTTTGGCACGTCAACCTGATCTTTCCCGCATCTCCTCTCCACTTATCCTTGTTACCCTTCAGTGAGCTAACGTGTACTCCCCCTAGGCCATCTTCGGGCAGATTGGCACACTCGTGCGTGAGCCACTAATTAGGGTACGGCAAGCCCCCGAGCTTCACCTACATTGAAAAACAAACACCAACCTTCCGACTCCTTCCCTCTTCTCTTGGTTGCACCTCGCCGTCTTTCAAAAAATTTCCCAATTTTCTGAAACGGTGACTAGTACGATCGCAGCGGCCGTTCCTCAGGTTCAGCCATCATCTCGTTTGAAACGGTGGCAGAGGCCGTGCGTGCCAAGAAACAATTTGAAGGCATATTAGCAAAAGGTATCTCGACCCCTTATTTTGTGTTTGGAGCGCATCGCTAATAAATATGTAATAACCCTCAAGGACAACCAATGTCGATCGATTTTCTGGCTCCCAAACAGCCCCGAGCTCGTTCTGCAAGTGCCCCTAATGGTTCGCTCCTCAACAGGATCCAAAAGCCACCCCTTCTCGACCGACTTAGTCGCGATGATACCCATGTGGCACCATCGCCCCCACCGTGAGTGTGCTCTTCTGCTACCATACTCCCCCAGTCGCTCAGCGCATAATCAGCGGAAGGGTTGGTCCCATACGGTCAAAGCCTCCACGCACGATGCGCAAGAAGGCCCCAAAAAAACCAGCGACTGCAGAAGAATTGGATAAGGAGCTGGATGCTTTTATGGGAGATGCCAGTACATCCGCTGCTCCTGTAGCTGGGGCCGCTACTGGCACCGCCACACCTCTGGATGTTGATATGGTTTGAGAGATTGATCGTTCTATGTTTTTGTGCCTACGTTCTGTCCTGCCTGTACTAAATGCCACACTTAATATGCAATAAAATGCGTCTTGGCGGAAAAAGCAAAATCTCATTGCTACATTAGTGGCCAACGTGGGGGTCGAACCCAAGACCTTCGCGTTATTAGCACGACGCTCTAACCAACTGAGCTAGTCGGCCAGTATCTACTCGAGCAGCTGCTCCCATGACCATACCCTACTTACAAGACTGGTCAAGCTCCCTCTGATTGTCTACGCGGTCTTTGTGAGGATCCATGGTGTGTCTTGGCCTCTAAATGGTCTCCAGTGTGCAGGTCTGCTTAATCTCTACTGGGAGCTGACAAATGCAAATAAACTGAATATTTTACAAGGGTTGCAGCAACACAAAACCCCGGTCACATAGAGCAGTCTCCGGCAGCCTCTACCTCCCAGACATCCTAGGCGCTAAGGGCAGCATAATGGCATTAGCATCCCTCTTGGAGAAATCTGGGGCCTACATAAAATCTGGCAAAGGTCCACCACAACAATGCCACCCAGCCTTCAATGACATCCCACACCATGACCATTTAATGGGGCCTCTTCCAGGCCACCAAATGTCCCAGTAACTAACATTTGGTCTCAAGGATAAATGGTGGACCAAGGCGGCCGTCCAGCGTCCAAAAGCGGATTTTTCCATATTTACTGAGGGTCAGGGCCTGTCAGAGGGGGCATGAGACCCCACAGCTTGATCTGTAACATGGATGGTGACGATAATACGCCGCCAAAGCTGCTTTCAAGCTAATTGCCATGAATTACGTGCTCAGAATCAAGACGGCAAAACTACAACCAGTTAACTCCAATTTGATTCTCATGCATGAAAAGTTACATCCCACAAACGAACAATCCCATCCGCACCAGCGCTAGCCAGTTTATTGTCTCCAACCCACAAAACGCCATTCACACCATTCGAGGCAGCATTCCTGATAGCTATGTACTGGAGCGGCTTCTCGACACTCCAGACGTAGACGTGCGTATCGAGTGAGCCGGAAGCGAGGTGTCGAGAATCCCCCGTCCAAGAGAGTGAATTGATGCGTGCAGAGTGCATTGACCATCGACCGGTTATTATCTGAATGCAGCGAAATGAAAGTGATTGGTGTAGAGAGGTATGGACGTGCGCGGATTAAAACGAACCTGTTTTCCTACAGCATCGTAAAGGATGATTTTTCCCGAAGACTAGTAAAAGCGGTAAATCTTGTGAAACTCATTTGACATGACTAGGAGAACTACTCACATCACCAGCCGCGAGGTATTTCCC
The DNA here is from genome assembly GCA_023014365.1 of Lepiota brunneoincarnata. NCBI lineage: Eukaryota > Fungi > Basidiomycota > Agaricomycetes > Agaricales > Agaricaceae > Lepiota > Lepiota brunneoincarnata. Next base: position 961,018 of record JAEBUN010000019.1, read on the forward strand.
ATTGGGCGAGAAAGCCAATGAAGTAATGACAGCCATGTTGTTCTCGAGGATACTTGTCTCCTTTAAGGATTTGCCGTCCCACTCATGGAGCCGCGTTTTATGGTCCTGCGATACCTTTATCTCCCGCTCATGGGTTGGATAGAGGATGGATATCGCACCTCTCCACCGATAGCGACCGTTGTCTGGTGTGCTGCAATAGCACTTGGGGCATACTTGGGCTTTTGTTCGAAGACTTTCTGATTCGAACGGAATGCTTCAATGGTGCCGATTCCTGCTACGAACACGGTTGAATCGCTCGCTACCGCAAGGGATTTGGGTTGGGTAGCGGTAGGAGCTGATGCAGGTCTAGGAAGAAATCAGATCCCACCTCTAATGGCTCCTGAATGACTTACACAAAACTATCTCCAGAGATTTCTCGTACCTTATCATCCCACCCAGCAGAGTAGATCCTATCATCAGAAGGTGACGGAGCCAATCCGACAACATATGTTGAGTGATGATCACCAGACAAGGGCTTAGATTCATCCTTTCCAAGAGAGTAAGAGAATATACGGCCTGAAGCCGTACCTGCCAGAAAAGTGCCACTGGATTTATTTGCTGCGATAGTGTTGATAGTTGTTTGTGGTGCCTACGATTGAGTAAATGAGAATCAGAGATGAATGGGGGTACAATCAAGGCTTACGCTAAGGATTCTCGCTGGCTTGCTTGGTGTCCTGGGATCGAAGACGTTTAGGTCGCCACCAAGCGACAAGGAAACCAGGTTATTCTCCCCGCTCCAGGTGTTACCCATTTGCTGGTCCTCGATTCTGGACCCAACAGTCCATGTTGTGATCACCTTGCGAGTTTCAGCATCCCCTGTGATACATCAGCTTCAATGCGCTCTCAATCTCGAGTGATAGATCCTTACAAAGTTTGACCGTTTTGTCTGCAGATGAGGTGAATAGGGTTTTGCTGGCCGGGCTCCAAGCAACGCCGAACTGAGAAGTGGTTGTTAATTTGGGCCTAAAGTGAACACGATCAACGTACAATACTCCCTTTGTGCGGATTATCCGCTATTTCCGCTACGGTATCGCCAGTCTTTCCATCGTAAAGAAATATCTTCGAGTCAGAACCGACACTAGCGAAAAGATCACCCGAAGGTGAGAATTTGACATCTTGAACAAATTTGGTGTGCGTCCTGATAATCTAGAATGGATTCCTGTTGAACGAACGGCCCTGCAAGAAGGGTTGAATCAAGTGATATACCTTGTCGAACTTGAATGGCGGCCCTGTCAAACAATGAGATCAGCATTCAATACCCAACTCGGAAATAGTCACCTTGGTGGAAGACAATTGCGGCGTCATCTGAAGCAGTCGCGGCTCTGAAGGGTCGCTGTTGGCGAATCGAGACAGCATTGATCACCTAAATTCCCCCGTGAGAGCTTACTCCCGATGACACGAATTCGGCCCTACATGCCTTGGAATGTCCGCTGATATCCCCACTGGAGGTCCCGGTATCCATGCTAAAGGCATATCCAAAGCTGCCCGAACATCTTCGCTTCAGGAACTCCACGATTTAAGAAACACAAATAGACTCACCGTTCCCTTCCATCACCGACAGCAATGATCCTTTTACCTTCTCCATCCCAGGCGAGATCATTTCTTCACACCCACGCCGAAACAACGGCCAGGTAAGAGCTCCAACACGTGGATCAAATGTGAAAAGAAACCTTACATCCTCCCCGAAATGACCTTGTACTCCCCCTTCAAAACCTGGTCCTCACCAACCGTATCCCAGATCCTTACTTCATCCCATCAGTACACAATCGAAGTGGTGCAAAATATCATTCACGACATTTAATCAACATCCCGCAGCTCAAGCCTGCCATAAACGAAGTGCTCACCGGTCCCACTGACATCCCCCGAAGCGCAATAATACCCTGTTGGTGAGAACCTCGCGGTCGTTGCATTATGCACATGTCCCAGATATGTTTCCGTATGCAAGGTCGGTTTCTAAATATTTTTATTGCGTGGGCATCTTCAGGGGCGAGAACACTAGCACCCACGCTTAAATCTCTTATCTGTGCATCACCCACAGCACAATTGGATCATCAGAATCGCTCGTTTGTTTATTGAGCCGTGTGAGAGAACACGCACGATCACAGTCTTCCCATTCGTGTAGATAACCTTGTCCTTGTGCGAGCTGATCTTCGTCGCCACCCCGCGTGTCGTAACCGGATTTGAAGGGAACAACCCGCTGCTCTTGAATGACATTATCGATCTTGATATAGAGTTCAAACTAGAAGGGTCAACGGGGCTGCGATAATGAAGGCGGGCCCTGCTTAAAACGTCGCGTGTCTGTGCTGATCCCGCAGGCCGCAGCAAGCCCTGGCACCGCTGTGGTATGAACCCGAACATGATGGCCACGTGACCGCAAATAATACTAAGTAGTATTACATGTCTCTCTTACACTTCATCTCCTCCTTGTTCAACAGCCGAGTCACCTGGCGGATTCGTTCGGAAATGAACTGCCGTGCTGAGTGTCACCCCATTTGTAGCACCAATGGGCGCCACGCTGCTCACACTGTCAACACTCTTCGTCGAACGTCCCAATGCTACCTGTACAATGATGAGGATGGGCATGATGCACTTGTTCTTGTCTAAGTTTTGTCGTCAAACACCGGTAAATTTCTGCTCACCACTACTCTGTCAATTATCGCTAGGCCGATGAGCTTTAACCTTGTCAACACAAATGACTCGCATATCCCCCACTGAAGCACGTACTGCATATTGGGTCGATGATAATATTATAGTCATGATGATTGCGGCGGTGTATATGAATCCAGACTCAATTCTACAGGTCACATTAAGCACCGAACCATCAGTTATTTCTAGTCGCTTACAAGATTCCAACGGCCACATTCATTTGCCGTGAAACGCTTCTGCCCATTAGTCTACCGGCTTCTCGAGCAATCCACCAGATCCTTCTCGCTACAATTAATCGGTCAGCCGGTATAAAAACATTTTCAAATCTACTCACCTGCCGCCAGTGTCAAAATAATATTGAGCACAAAAACAATTATTATATACACCGGCATGAATGACTTGAGTTTTTCTGAGGTCGTGGCTTCGCTGGTAATGCCGAACGCTGGTATCTCGCATCAGTGCGGTTATACACGCAAAGTGTCCTGTAACATACCCGTTCCCACCAATAACACAGCTCCAGCCCCCCACCCGACCACCTTACTGTGGCTCCAAATTATATAGCATCTGACTATCTGCTTTGCGTGAGCGCGTAGCTCGAACGAGTAATAGGAATAACTCACAAGGAGAACGTCGGCCATCAGACTGGCACGCGATCCCGGTGAACTTCATCTTCCCTGATGTGAAGGATTGAGATTCGAAACTTACTTATTCACCAGGTGAAACAGGAATTTAGGATATAACAGCCGAAATAATTCTCGACTGTCCCCAGTGCGAAGAATGTCCGTCTGGTTCAGCACAGCACTGTATGTAATGCCCATGTCCGCGGTGGCCAGAACGAACATAATGCTCATCGCAACGAGTGACACGTTTTGTAATCGCCCCCGTTTCCTCAGGAGGATGATCAAACTTGCCCAGAACAAGATGAAATGGATTCCTGTATGTTGCCTCCCGTGAGTACTTCCATTAAATCGTCATATCGGGGCAAAAGTACCGTATACTAGTGTTTCGGCCTACAGGGGCAGCAGCACAGACATATTTATTAGCATATTCTGTCGTGTGGGGTCGGTCTTGTCCGACAACAGGACGTACCAGAGCAGCCGCCAGAATCGATCGGAAAGGCGCAGTGAATGATTGTTCCCAAACATTCACATGCACTCTTGTTGTGTATTTCCCCGACATCGCGAGCTCTGACTGCCAGTAGTAACCCCAAGTAGCACTGCGCAATGTGTCGGTGGTAGTGGGGGAAAGGGGGAGTGTATTGCAGTCGCCTTACTACTCACATGTTATTAAGTCAACGAGAGTATCTATGACGGCCTTTTGATCCGCCGGAGGGTAGTCATCCGGAAAATTGAAAGGTCGCCCATCACCCCATCCCACGCTCAACCATTACGCTGCCCGAGGGGAATGTTATTTCGGTCCCAGACGGGCGATCCATAGCGTCGCTGTGCCACTTGTCCCATGTAACGTCTGTCCGAGCAACTGAGGGTGATGGTGAATTCTCTATCTTCCTGAAGAACACAATGGCCTCTCAGGTCCCTCGGCTAGGGATTCTCGATCAATTTATCATCCGTAAAAATAATAATTTCTCACGTCAGTTGTCGAACTGCCAGTCGCGAGCGCCTGAGCTAGGAGCCGTCGAACTATATCGGTAACGCACACAGCCGGCACAAGATGTATACTCCTAATTCGCTTTCAGAGTTCCTACAACGCCAGGGCATTCTCGCTGCGCGCTGTGAAGTGTCCTCCTGGGCGGCGCCTGGAATCCCCAGCCCTCGCCGCGGGAGGGAATACCCGCCGGGGTTTGGCCCGCTGTTCCCGATGTTCTACTGCAAAGCGATGAACCCCAACCCGGACAGTCGTCAGTGTTGGAGCAATTCGCTGAAAACTCTAGAAACGGCTATACACAGGTTTCTGACATACGACAAGGCGTATAAAAAGTGGCCCCCTTGGATCCTCGGCGGAATGGTAGGAAATAGGTGGGCGGACGGACAAAACAATCCAAACCACCAGAGCTATGCCCAACGGATACATCAGTGCCGATTCAAGCACGCCCGAAGCGCGTCAACTAGCTCTGACCCACAGAATTATTATCGCAATCCGATGTCTCCGGGTATGCTGCTCCTCTAGCGCCACCCAAGCTGCCTTTACTTGCTACTATATCCTCCCCGCTTGTCAAACAAATGTGCCTTGGCCCGGGATCAGGCAACGAACTCATAAATGTTGTACCGTACGGTGAGGATGATATCAGTGTCGACCACAGATCTGACAAGTATGTAGGTTACCGATCGATCTACACGAATCACGAATTTGGTCTCCGATTATCTGTGCTGGCCTTTCTAAGACCCCTTTAGCCACCAGAACGCTTGCGAATTTGTATCAGCAACTCTCTAAAAGCTACTACTCCGCTTTAACTATGTACGCATTAGTCCACCCTCGGTGTGTGAACTGTCATCATCTATGGCAGCTGTTAAGGTACCCGCTAATTGTCGATCGCTGTCATTGTGGGTATATCGAGATACTTGCGCTCCTAGCTTCCCATTTCCAAAGCGATTGAGCCCGACTTGGACGACCATCAAGGTGGGCGCAACCCCCTAGATAAGTTTCAAGACAATTCAATGGTAGTCGAATGGTACAGAAGAACGCAACACACCACAAGCCGCATGAGCGTGACTGCCATCGCCCGCTGAAGGAGCATGCTCTAAATAAGAACTGGTATTGGATGGATAAATCTGTGATAAGACTCACCCCGGCCTGGGGCACGGTGTAGTGGAATAGTATGAATAAGATGATGCCTAGGGGATATATCGAACCTGATTCAAGTCTCCGCACTGGTAAGTCAGCTGAACAGAGGATCAGATTTCGGATAATTCAGGCTCACAAAATTGCCACAGCAGAGCGATATCTCCTGATATGGTGATCTTCCAGCATTCCTCTTGCCGACCTCATTAACCACCATATCCTCCCCGCTTGTCAAGCTATCAGAATTTGATTCCCAATGTAAGAGGGAGGACATCCATACCTGTCGCACCTGTAAGGATGAGGTTGGTGGCCAAAACAGATCCAAGATACAGGTAATTGAGGAGGTTGGCTACACGAGGACTGGATACTGTTTGGAATGTTGCCCTATCCCGATATATCCGCAGGCTCTAGGAGAATCAAACAACACGATGTATAATGTGCTTCATTAGTGCTTACCCGTCTCCGCGACGACGCAAGCACCCCCCACATAGATCCAGCACCTACTACCCCTACCCCATACCACGTAACACCGGTACAACTTTTTTTGAATCAATATGAGGGCAACATTAGGAGGTCAAACACTCACAAGAAGAAAATCTGCTACCAAACTGTCAATCGTGAATATCATCTCTGAAATAAGCCGTGAGCCTCTGACTTGTTGGTGATGAAGATCGCATCTTTGGGGGTCAAGGGCACAAGTAAGGCATCCAAGTTTTCATTTTCAACCGTAGGTCGGAGGTACCAACCAACTGCTCGCATTGTGATTAAAACGTCGAGCGTTGCAGAAACGAATAATATGACGAGGGCTGTGAAGACTACTTGGTGCGTCGAACGGCGATTGAGGAGCATGAAGTTTAAGCAGGCAAGGAAGAGAACGAGGTGGATCCCTTTGGTACGATCAGATTCCTGAGATCTCATGTTACTTCTGAAACTAACTCTTACCATAAAACATGAGCTCGATCTTGAGTATAATATATGTTAATACACTGCCATAATATTCCTAAAGATGTGAGATATCTTACCAGGCCTGCGAGGATGAGAGATGTTAGCTCAGATATAAATGCTTCATGCTGGGGATTATGCCGTGTTTCCAGGCTTTGCTTTAGAAGCGAGGTAGAATGTCATAAGGGTGGCGAAGTAACGATTGTTTGACAGGCTGTGTACTCTACCACCACATCATATATATCGAGGCAGGGCTCCCAAGATAGATTTGACAGACGGATCGAATCAATTTAAAACTTGATCGCAGCTTCCAATGATGCATGTCGTCCGTGAAACCAGAGAAGTGTAGGCGGAGGACATTGTTGATGTTCAGATCCATGGCAGGCTTCTACGCAAGTGGCGCCCTCGAGTCATGGGTGGTTTCCAGGGACTGTAGCCTTCGGCACGGGGCTATGGATGACTTCGAATCTGGGGCGCTCACCGGTTCTCGGGATTTGGCTAGGAAATATGAGTCGACACACTCAGATTATTTCGTTCCCGCGCCGAGTCCAATTGTGCCATCTTTCGATCGGAAAAGCGATTGAGTCCGACTTGGACAATCATCAAAGTCGGGGCAATCCCCTGACCATTCACTCAACACCCAGCGGTATCGTGAGCAACATGCACTCACCACCAGTCGCATGATCATGGCAGTCAAGCCCCACTAGATAAAGATGTTCACTGCAACGGTCTAAGCACATTGGATAACACGTACACTCGAATTCGGAACGATGAGTGAAACAATCATAAATGTCAGGATTCCTAGCGGATATATTGAACCCGACTCAAGCCTGGGAAGCGAGGGTTCAATATACAATGTAGAGAATTCAGCTCTGAGTATCCCACCTACAGAATAGCAGTTGCTGTACGATACAACCGCACATTTTTCTCTCCAAGCAGTCCTCTGGAGGCCTTAACCAACCACCAGATCCTTCCAGCTAGTTGAAAGTATGTGAGTCAGCGAATGGAGCTGGTAGCTGTTCGTGCACATACCCGTCAACCCGGTCAGAACGATATTGACTGCAAAGATAGCCCAGATGTATAGACGACTGAGGACATTCACCGCGGAGATGGAGAACGTCGGAAACGCGATCGCAATGCCCACATAACCGCAAACTAAAGTAAAGTCAGTGAAAGAGAGTCGTAGCGTCGTTCCAAGTTGACCTGTTTCAGCGACCACACACAGACCAGCAATTATATGCACTACCCCATATCATATAGCAACGGAAAAGCTGGCATGACCATTAGTTGCTACCCATGACGTTAGAAAAGCTTACATACAAGTAGAAAGTCAGCGACAAGACTACCCGGAGAAATCACTCAGTGTTGAAGCGCGTTTCAATGGTGTTAGAAAGGGACGACGTACTTGTTGGTGACGAATATGGGGTTTTTGAGGTTGAGGGGGGCCATTAACATGGCCAGATTTCTACTTTCAATTGCCCGTGAAAAGTTCTTCGTGACGGTCCGGAGCGAGATGGCAACGTCTAGTGTAGAGGAAGCGAACATTATAATGAGGACGCATGCTACCAGTTTATGGGTGGTTTGACGATTGAGCAGCATAAAATGCACACAAACAATGAATAGAACAAGGTGGACCCCTGTGAGCAAGGTTATATACCATCGTCTTTAGGCTTGGGACGCACGATTCACGAACCATAAAGTAGTAGTTCAACCTGAGCGTGTGCAGTATATGGGGCTCGGTGCATCGACAAAGAAGAAATCTCACTCACAAGTCCTGCAATGACGATGGGTGTTATCAACCGTAGTAGAGTGCTGTATTCGTCAGCACCCTGTGTTAGCCTGCTGGGGTCCGAGCCAAACTGCGTGGACATTGGTCAAATCAAGCTCTGTAAACATGAGCACTTTATGACCCACTAAATTTTATACTGACCTACATTGCCAAGGGCAGTGCTGAAGGTATTAATATGCTGGCACATGCGCGACTAGGCAAGAGACAGACTGCGGTTATGGCCGCCCATTGTGATCGGGGTGTTCATCTGTCCCTATAAATACGCCAACGGTCACAGTAGATACACAAAGCCCGGTACTCACCTACATTCAGTCTGACAGAGCGCCCCTATAGGTGTTAACCTGATTGTGCCGACCACTGAGATTACTTGTAAAAATTCGAGGGGATAAGGTTGGCGCTTCGAACAGATGGAACAGGAGGCGGCGGTGGTGAACCATCGTACACGTGGTCAATGGAGCAAGAATAACAGTTCGAATGGTTGAGCGTAATTCGGACTATCATAATGCCCTGCGATTTGTTACGAAGAATAGACCGCTCAGGACTGCCTTGTTCTACCAATACTCAATAGAAGCGGTGTGAAATAGAATGGTAAAAGATCACTCACGATATCCCAATAGGGCCTCGGTGACACGTTCAATGCCTAATGGCCATGAAAACGCTCACCAGTCCCACTCGTGCGCCTGAAGCATAACAACACCCTGGTGGCGAGAACCTCGCAGCCGTTGCGTTGTGCACATGGGCCAGGTATGTTTCCATACTCGGCGATGGTTTCTGCGGAGATGTGTCCCAGGTTGCTTGTCCGGCTTTCAGTCAAGGGCAAAATAGCAGGCACCCAGGCTCAAATCTTTTGTCTGCGCATCGCCCACACATAGTTGGATCGTCAGAGCTGCCCATCCGTTGGTTCAAGCGCGTAGAAGGGCACGCATCAGATCCGATAACATCTTCCCGTTCACGTAGATAGCGCGATCCTCGGGGGTTGGGCAAACTGATTTTGGTCCCGCCCCGCGTATCCTGGCCGGATTCAAAGGGTGGAATATTTATCACCAATTCAAGCAAGCGCAAACAGGAGTTGTGAACGAACGAGTGGCTAGAGTACTGTGTGAATGTCACCTATCCTGCGGCAAGCCCCGCTATGAGCTTGCACTTGAGTGGCAACATGGAATATATCATCGATATTATCAATCGTCAATGCGTCATCATTGGTCATGAAGATATAAGTACTGAGGGTTGGCCAGATCTCTAACGATCCGGTCCGCCAGAATCAACGTATCCATTATCATACCACGTCAACAGAACAGCGACGAGTTGGTGTGGGAGGAGTGAGAAATCATCATATAAGAGGTCGTCAAAGGTTAAATGGGTAGATCGCAGATATCAAGATGAGGAATAAAGTGAATGGATGAGGTGGGGAAAGGTAGTGTAAATTCCGCCAGGTAGAGAACGTCCGAAGATACGTAAAGGTAGGTGTGAAAATATGGAAAGAGTAAGATTACGGTGTCACCAGGAATGAAGGGTAAGATCAGGAGGAAAAAGTGGAATAGGCACATGAGATGTCAGGGAGGAATCCAACAGAAGTGTTTCACTTGTTGAGATTAAGGCTGAGGACCTTGTCTTTGAGGATAGTGGGATAGCTGTTCATGAGATGAGCAAGAGCACGGAGGTCCTCCTGGTCCAAGAGAGCAATGGTAATTTTGGGCTAAACAGAGAAGAATAAGGGACGGCTCGACACAGGGAACAAAACTAGCGACTCACAGCGCCCTTGACTCCGAAGGACTTGATAACCTTGAACCTGGGTGGATAAAGGTAGTGAGCATCCTCTATCCCATCTTGTAGTAAGCAAACTTACAACTTATCGCCAAGCTGCTGCTTCTGCTGTTGAATGGGCTTATCGCGCAAGCTATCAACAAATTCGTCGGTAGCCCGAACCACAAGAGCATCAGCCTTGGGTACAGGCAAAGCGGCATTCGGGTCTGACGCAAGCTTGAGAATCTCAGTAGCGGGCAATTTGGCCAGAGATGCAACAGAATATGCCGAAGTCGGGCCGGAAGGTGTCGCTGGCATGGGTGAGGCTGCTGCAGAACCGCCCCGAGAAGAAAGATCAGGTGTCCTTGGTGACTCCTCCACTCTTGGCACAATCTTCCTGGCCTGGGGGGTGACTGGAGGTGAAGGTTTAGCCGCCGATTCGATGGGCGGGGAATTTCCACTGTCATCACTTTCCAACACCATTTTTGCATCCACCAGTTTCGCGCGGAGAACCTCGGAATTGAATAAACACATGGCACGCTCTCGTTTCGGCAAACTCATGAGGAGGTCAGTAAGCTCGGATTGATGAGCGCGTTCAAGCTTGCAAATAGCATTATAGATCCTCTCTCTCTCGGATAGCGGAGGGATAGACCCCGAAGGAGACGAGGTCCGAGGAGGAGTGGACAGGGCGGCGTTGACGGAAATGGGAGTGGATGGGTGTTCTGGTGCACTTGCGGTGGCATCGGGATTAGTAAGAAGCGAATCTTGGGATGCGGCCGCAGAGGGCGCGGGTGAATCTGAGGGAGGCGAGGAACTGGTGGATTGTGGCTTCGAGTTCTTCGCCTTCCAAGAATCCACATGTTCCTTCAGTCGGACAGGGTCTTCAATGATTTGGAGAACCTCGCTCAGGGAGGCTGTCACAAGAGACTCCACAAGTGCATCGATATCGCCCGAGGGCACAATGTCTAGTGACCTCACACGGCGCATGAGCTCCCCAGTCAAAACCTCCTTGCGTACAACAGGAGTCAACGAGGAGAGGTCGTCATAGCGTATAGGTATGTTAAGCGTGCCTGAAAGTGCAGCCTGTTGTCTGTTAACTAGATGAAGCACGAGATTCATCTGGCACGACTCACATTGAAGTAGCTCCCTGAACCACGCCTTCCTCTCTCAGGGCGATCTTTGTAGTTGGTCTTGGGTGATCCGAGAACAGATGGACGTGTACGCGGACTGGACCAACCGACGAGTGTCTCTCCTGCTTCACTAGCCGCTGGGCTGGTTGCTCCGCTGGAACCCCTTGGATGGCCATTGTGTCCTCCATATCGCTGGGCGAGTTTCTCCTGCCGGAGTTGTTTAGGTTCATGTAGGCGAACAACAACCTGCTTGGAACCCAGTTGGGCTCCATTCATAGCATGCATGGCCGCAGAGGCTGTTGATTGAATTTAGATTGCTGGTCGGATATGTTTGATATACACAGTACAGACCTTGTTCAGGTGTTTGGAACGAGACGAAGCCAAAACCCCGACTTTCGCCACTCTCGTTTCTCATCACTCGAGCACTATCGTGGAATTAGTACTTTGCTCTTAGCATAATATCACAAGACAAACCTAACGATTTGACCGAACTATGCATTTGATTGTTACTCGATATCATAGTGGCAGATAGGGGCTCTCTCACCTGACGGAAATGAGTAAAAAGCCCATTTGAGTCGATCTCAGGATCAAGGTTCTGCACCGTGTCGTGTAAGAGTCGTGTTCCGATGCCAACTACCACCTCTTACCTTGCAGAAGAGATTACAAGGATCAATCAGTCCGCTGTGGCTACTTGATCCCGGGCCGCTTAACGGCGCCAACTGAACTTGTTGACCTGGGCCATGAAGGAAAGGACCGGGGGATCGAACAGGGTAGGGCGCAGCGCCAGGAGGCGAATACTATAGCATCAGGTTGAGGGTTAGAGCATTAAATAAGCCCGGCACGCGACAGAACCCACCTGAGGTGGATAGGGACTGAATTGCGGGCTAGCAGGGACGAAGCTAGGAGCAGCCGCATTGAAGTCAGCCACTGTGCCACTAGCCTTCCTCGGTGTATAGACCTGAACGGCAATGTTCTGCCCATCTACATCCGCACAATGCATCGCTTCCTCCGCATGGCGTGCGTCTTCCTCGCTCCAAAACTCCACCACTCCTGTGTCTGGGCCAAATTGGGTATGGGCGCGCACGGAGGCTAAGGCTCCGAAAGGTCGGAAAAGATCGTAGAGCTGCGAGTCTGTGTACCCTGGAGGTAGGTACTTAACCAAGCGAGGATGCGCAGTCGGGGCCGGAAGAGGCGCCGGTGGGTTGAAAGGCGAGAGGACGAGGGACACAGGAGGTTGGAGGTCCGGAATTGAACGCGCTTGAAGGATAGCTAAAGCCTTCTCAGCTGGACGTAGAAGGTCAGTTGAGTTGAGAAACACGTGTAGAACGTGCTACCCGGCGTGATAGAGGAAAGCATACCTTTGTCCAGGTATTTGAATTCAATCGTGCCCGAGAGTGGATTGTTGGATCCATCACGGGGAATTCTGGGTCTAAAAGGACCGCAATTTATGAATGCAGCAACTATGCTTTCATCGGTGACATAGGGTGGGATATTGGAGATGTAGAGGAGAGGTTCATGAAGGTATGGGTGTGGCTGAGGCCCATGGAACCCAGAGTCTTGATGGTAGTCGTAAGGGTGATCCATCGCGATAGACATCGATAATCTGCGGAACTCAAGAGCCCGAGGAGAGGAACACGGCGGCTGGCGCGCGCTGGGGTGTTCCAAGACAGGAATGGCCTGACGACAACGGCCTCGTCGAGGATAGAGACGAGAACAACACAAAAAGTTCAAAGCTATTATGTTGCTTATGTAATATCCTCTCAGCTGATTGTCGCGCTACCAATCAATTGCCAAAAAGTCTATAGTCTTCTAGGATGTTCATAACTTCATTACTCCCTTCCACAAATACAATAAATTATCCTTCTTGTTTCATTCCTCTTTCCACAACGTTTCACTGAAGAAGACATTGTCAGATGTCGGTGGAGAATTACCAAGCGATAACGTACAGGATGCCGCCGACGAGCAGATATGCTATGTGTACGACGATGCAGTCGCACAAATTCTTGGTCGGTTGTTACATGTCGTCCATTTTCAAAAGCGAGTAAGCTTCGAATATATGCCATTATGCTATAAAGAGCCATGATCAGGAAGGTCACAAGTAACCCGGATAGGAGCTCACCTCAAACGAGGCTGGTGTTGACAATTACTCGAAGGACCGGGATTTTCAATTGCTTGCGTATCGTCAAAGGTCGTAGGAGTCGTCAAGATATCAAATGACGGTAGCGCTTGTGGGTTCACATTGAAAACCGTCCGCACAACATCACTGGCTTCGCCACCCAACGGAGCAGCTGCGACGAGCGCAAAGAACGTCGCAAGCAGCGCAACGAAGTAGAACCGCAAGTACATTCTCCGTCGTGGTTTCCTTTGTAATATCTTCAAGGAGGGGAGGGGCTGTGATGTGTGCGGGAGATGTCGCAGATACCTGCCAGTGGATATATACGCAGCAGCAGGATCAATCAGCGTCCAAGAACCGCAAGACTCGAGCCAACTCGAGCGGATTGCGTTTCGAAGCAAGGTGGTTCCTAGTTCAACTCCGAGCCAAGTTCCCCGCGGAAATGGAAAGCTGCTAACAGCGGGGAATCACAGAAGAGGCTTTTCGAACGAGGTTATCGGGCTTATATGCGCCTCGGAATGCCCTTGGAGAAACGAGGGAGACGGTCCTACTTATGGCGCCGCCCCACCACTCGGTATACCAGACATGGACACATTTAATGATAGGCATTTTTAGAATTGTATCCAAGTCAGATGCTGTGGCCCTCCCATGATGAGCGATATCTGCAACGGACGTATGTCCAGTGGATTCTATGGTCACCAATGATTTAACGGTGATGACAAGTGCAACGATCAAATATCCGAGCCGACATTGGCTTACCAGGGTTTCGTGCGAATCACCGTCTTATGTTTGGCCGTCCTGTCTACATGGGGTTTCATGTTTCCCAAACTTATAAATCCAAGTAATTAAGAAGACAACTCGAGCTGGGACAAGGATAAGCTCGAATGCAGAGCTTATTCATGATGAGACATTACCATTTGTCGTTCAAACAACGCCTTTGAGGATGTTTGAGAGCGCGTCACAATTCTAATTGGGCAATCGAGCGCGAACGCCACATCAACCAGGGGTCTTACCTCCGACCGATGGCAACGGTTTATTTGAGACACAATGGGCGACATCAGTTCAGGGTGTCTCAGTAACATGACACCGGGCGACGTAGCCAGGCGGGCTCATCCATAATCAGATACAACCAAGAATCACAGGCGGGCACGGAGGCAGTGCTAAGGGGCAGGTTGTATTCAGGCGTCATCTACCATCTGCGCATCGGGATAGTTCTTTAGGGGATCCTTCCTCAAAGCTTCCGCCTCTGAAGTAGGGGTGGGTGCCTTCAACCCGGCCTTTTTAACCTTGATGACGGAATCCGTCACCGGGTTTGCGGGTGATGCAATCGCGGCCGTCTAAAAATGAGGATCCATGAACCCAGGAACACGGACACATAATGTGAATCCCATACCCCATCCTTAAACGGCGCGAACTCCGGAGTTGCGGGAGGTACCGCGGATACACCACTTTCTTGTCCGTCAATAAATGGCACAAAGGAACTCTTCGCCGGGGTTTTTGGAATCAATGCCGAAGACTTTGATGGTAGAATAGCAGGCGGTGGCATCTCCTCCGGACTAGGATCACGATACACGGCGATTTTGGAGGCGACAGCGGAACTGGAGGAGGCAACGCGTTTGCTGCGACCAGGCTGCTTCAGCGTTGTTCCGGCGAGTTTCTTGACCTCTGGAACGTTCTCTTTGATTCTAGTTTTACGGGTTCCCAGATCCTGCCATGTATCAGCTGATGACTCTACAGCCTGCGATTCGGCGCCTGTAAGGTCAACAAAGATTTGTAGTTTGGAGTTCGACGATGAGGTCATAGGGACAGAATTGGATAAACTGCGCGTCGATGCTTGAGCTCTGGAGGAGGATGAAGAGGAAGTAGAGGGAGCGGAAGACTTGAGTGATGTTGTTGCGAGAGCCGTTCTTGGCTTCTGGGAAGTAGTGGTGATGGTTGGAGGTGGAAGCATGAGGTTGCTCATCATCCGCTTCTGGAAATCATTATACCGTTCTTGCAGATGTTCAAGAGGGGTAGCTCGTCTGGCAATGCCCAGGTTGTAGGCTCCATCTGCCTCCTTGCGGCTAGGCGGCTGGTTAGGCAGTGAATGAACGCGCTGGATATGGACTCACCGGCCATCCCTCTCAAGCACCGCAGCGTATTCTTCGTACAGAAGCGCGAAGCTCGCCCCGATCTCATTTGCAATCAAGAATTTATAGATGATCACAGGCTTTTCGACGTAGCTGGCATATAGCAACCATAGTTTCAGGTATTTGATATCTCCTCTCCACTTTCCTCCCTTGTGATCTTTCAATACGCGGGTGGCTTCCTCTAACAGCTCAAGAAGACCTGATTCGGCGCTATGGCCTTGAGGATAATTATCAAGTGTCCAGTTTACGAATTGCCAGTATGCCTCGAGAGCGTCTCCATCCTCGTCGTCCAAGACTATCTCTATATTGATCCGTAGACGATTGCGAGTAGCAGAGAGCTTTGCCTCGCGCTTGCGGCATGTGGGGTTGCGAGGACGGCGGAGGAGCGCAGTTACGAGTCGGCCTGTTCCAAGAGGCTGGACGTTTTCCTTTGCGGCCTCAAGGACATCACAGTCGACCACTGCTGTATCGTTGTCTTGGAATATGTCAATCGTGCCCTTCTGATAGCATGTCGAAGGAACGGGAGCTTTCTGAGAAGTGGCGATCAATTCTGAGATTCAATACTTGATAAATATCACAGGAGCGCGTTCTACATACCTCACCACGTGTTCGGTGTCGATGATCTTTGGCCCTTTAGCCTTAAAGTTAGTGTGCGAAACCGACTGAGAGCCCGTGACCAGGGATCCTGCCAGTCCTGTAGTGCTGCTCCCTAAACAACCTCCGTCACCCCTTCCAACATGAAGAGGGTTCGGCAACTGTTTCCAACGACCCGAATGAAACCACACCAGTGTGTCTAGCAATGGGACGCCACCTTGAATTCTGCCCACTTTTGCACCCTCCGCAGAAGGAAACTCCGGGGAAGAGGAACATGGAACACGTCGATCGAGTGGCTCTGGGTTCAAATCAAAGGCGACTTGGTGAGGGCGCTGGACAGGACGAATCCGACGTCAGCGCAAGGAAACCCCGTCTGATGACAGCCTCGATGATGTAGTCCCCGCACCCGATTCCAGTACTTCGAGCCCAAAGCCACCTCAATGGTGGTAGCATGGCCCCATTCTCACCAAAAGAAACTACGTATACCGCTGACGGGCGGTACGGGTGACAAGAGCGACACTCAAAAGACTGAAGAGCCCCCAGCCAAAAGAACGAAACTTGACGACGCTCCTGGCGTCGACTCAATTCAAGAGAATATCATTCCCAAGCCTTCCCCAATCACTTGTCTTCCCTGGAGATTCTTGCAGAAATCCTGTTACTCACTGCGATGCCCCGGCGATTTGCTCGCCGTCGCCCGAACGTGTAAAGCGCTCTGTGTGCAGCTCTTGAGCCCAGATGCCAGCTTTATCTGGAAAAAAACCAGGATTGCAGTCGAACTTCCTGGCCCGGAAGCATTCGACGGGACAATGGAGGACAACGGACCAAGTACAAGCACGACCGGGGTCAAGTGCTTCATTGGGAGAGAAGCTGCTTATGCGGCTTTCATTTTCGATGGTGGCATTTGTGAGGTAAGATAATAAACACCCTGCTCATAGTGACCCCTGATATTCTCCTCCCAGTCATGTGGAGAGGAGACAAAAAGGAAGTATTTGTCTTTTTCATTGAGGCTGCGAACATGCGAGAACGTGGGTGGCCTTGATTGTCGTATCATTCCCGTGCAGACAATGACGATTCGGATTAGGCGGATTGTATTCGGGCGATCAAGTTCGTAGCTTTCAGGATGATGGAACGCGTCGGATTCTCACCTTGTCGACAGAAAGCAGCTACTGAACGAGACAAAGGACTATGCAGATAACGGCAGTTGGTCTACTGTTCCAGTTGTAGAATCATCCTCGCTATTGCCAGGTAAGCCACTCTGTGGCTCGGATGAGACAAAAACGATTGAATCTTCCAAAAGCACACTTAGCTGGCTCGCCCACAACATGTACACGCAGGCACATTCACGCGCTTTGCCACAGAATACTAATTAAGGGAACATCCAGGGCCTCGTATCATAAAGGCATCAAGGCCGAACCTTGTAATAGCGGCTGTCCAGAAGTATGCGAATCGAGGGCAGGAGGTCCGTTTCCGAACCCTCAACACATCTGTTTTACTCATCGCGAGAACCTAGGAAATTGACTGTGCCCTCACACGGAACAATGCGTGGATGCAGGTGACTTAAACTCGACACAGTTGCATGATGGATGCTGACCCCCTCAGCTTTGTGTTGCTTTGGTTCTCTGGAGAAACTCCTGGGAGACCGCGCTTCGTGTTGTGAAGGATGCCAATAAAGCTAGGTAGCGAATCTCACGTTCTTCTACTTGATAATCTAATGGGTTTCAGGGCCTCGGTGTTCGCTAACAAGGAGGGTTGGGTCTACTCGGATATCCTTGAAACCACTTCCTACATCAATTTTTCCGAGGGAAAACTCAAATGGCGCGAAAATACGACGATGGCAGGTCAGTGTCTATGCCCAGCGGCTCGGAGTTCCTTTGCTGACTCCTTATTGCTGTTTGTAGAACTAGAGGAACTACGGCCTACGATCGCGAAAGAGCTTTATCACCTTCGGGAAAAGAGAACCCGGAAAGAGATGACGAGAATCCGGGAGGCAAATCGAAATGATATATGGAAATTCTACCAAAAACTCATGTCGAAACCCGATAAATACCCCTTTCTACCCCCATTTTCCACCTTCTTGAAACTACCCGCAATCGAGCTTCTTCAATCTTCCGACCTAGTTGCTGCAAAAATAGGGGTTAAAACCGTCGTCGCCGGGGATTCATTCACGAACAAGATGATCAAGCAGCAGATCGAGCAATGGGTTGAGCAGGCAAAACATGACCTATTGGACAGTTTGGGCTGCGGCAAAGAGTGGAACGAGATGGTCCCAGCACTCCAAATGCCGCACCCAGTTTTGCGTTTGGACGCGAGATGGAATTGTCGGGTTTGCATCAAGTGGAGAAGAAATACGAGATGGATGGGTGTCTAGACTTTGCTGGAGTCTGTAGGCATGAATGTAAAGTAAAGGAGGGTAAGAGCCGTCGAAAAGGAACAGCGAAACCTTGGCAGGCAACTAATTTCGTCAGGGATGAACGAGTGAGCATTTGTAACACTCTTATCCTGGGTTTTCTGATGGAAATTAGGCATGTGCTGTCGTGAGGACGTGTTTCGACCGCGTAGATTTGAAGATGGGGGAGCTGGGAAAGATTACCAGTCTTTTTAAGAACACCATCTGGATTTGCGAATCTTGTAACCCACATCTTTTGGTACGCGCGGAGAGTCTCGTAAGCATTCTGCTCCCTCCGCTTTGATAGACTCGTTGGACTCACCTCCAGTTCCTCAATCACCTAGATTGGTCATTCTCACCGCCACGCAAACCTCATGGAAATCGGATGTCTATTATCCGGGAGCACCGCCCCCCCATGGCCCAATACCTTTGGTCTCACGCAGTGGCTACTATCGGGCAAAAAAGACTCTGCAAAATGGGTGGAGAAGAGCATCTACGCCTGCAGGCACTGCCACAGAACGAAAGGCCAATCCCGCATTCAAGAAAAGCATGATAACGACAATTCAAACGGCCCCGAATTGGTAGAACAGAAAGCCCCTGATCAGGAAACGAACAAGACTGAGAAACATACGGAACAATGCAATTCGAAGAAAGCAAGAGGGAAAGACTCGAACAGGTTTCACTTGAACGGCCTCCGGTCCCACCTCAGCTCTAAGTATGTCCCACGAATGATCAAATAGCGTCTCGCCTAACCGTATCTCCTACGAAGGCACAAAATTCATCAGATTCGCGATGAAGATTATTATTGTTCCGAGCTGGTTCCCTACGACGGGTTTGCCCTGATCAATGCAATGCTGTCCTCCGGCTGGACATAGAACATCCTCGGAGCAATTCTAAACAACGGTGATTAGGGGCTCATAGTGCAGCGCCGTGCTGCGAAGGGAAAAGCGTACATTACATATGATTGTATACTATTCCAAGGAGATTGCTCTAAACCCTCGGTGTCACCTCAAATCAGATCACATGCACCCTGATAAATATCAAGGTTGGTCGCTTAATCAGAGCTTCCACTGGTGCTCCTCGTGGTTATGCCTGCAATGAACAATTATCCAGGATTCGCCTGTCTTGTCCTTACCCACAGAAATGCTTCCAGTGCTTCAACTCCGCTTCGACTCTTGTTAGCAGCTACATCATCGCTAGCTTACCCATAGAGGACCTGCCCAAGTGCCGCGGAAGACCGTGACGAAATTTCCCCATCCCTACCCACTCAATACTTCACATTCCTCGCATCCGAGTACGTACTAATGGCTCGTTCTTCTCACACTAGATCAATCGTTGTTGAAAGTTTCTCCTTGTGTAAAAGTGCCCAGCTCTAATTCATTCTTTGGGCCGGGAGATGGAAGACGCCGGTGCGCCCGATGCTCCAGAGATACGCCTTCGACTCTGTTGACCAAAAAAAATTCATGACTTGCCTATTCACGTCAGGCACACAAAGACCATGGAAACTGAAGAGCTCGAAATTGTCATCTGTTGTCCTGGTTTACGTACATATTGCTTTCGACTCGAAACAGTTGGAAACCACCGGATACCCCTATGGCCCAAATTTACACGTACATGGTCTTTGTTGTACAAATTCCGTAGCGCCGATTAGTAAAGAAGGTTACGAAGGCCAGGCTAACCAAGCAAGTAAGCTGTGAGGGCAGTCAAGGCAATCACTGGAACGCCAATTTCCAAGCAATGGGCCCGGTTAGTATTGCTATCGCTGGCACCCGCAGTGGAATTAGAGGGAGAGGGGGCCAAGGGAGAGGGAGGGCAGTTGAGGAAGAGGCTGTCGAGGAAGAGGCTGTTGTAGAGGGAGGAGCTAGAGTGGATGTGATAACGGGTGCAGTAGAGGAGATTGCAGCACTCGCGCTGCCCACCTCGACTTGGATGTAGTTAGCCTAGACAAAAAGTTGTCGAGAACGGGAGGAGCCAAAGACAATTTCAACTCACGGCAACAAGATCACCTAGGTGGGATTCCTGGGTACAGGATATTTCATTCATAAGGACCTCAGCAACTTAGAAAGAATGAGCACGTACAGCCACAAAGGCAGTCCAGTTCATAGGAGCTACAGGCAAGCCGGGCCGAGAGAATTGAGCCGGAGGGGCGAAGTCTGGGGGTTGCTCGTAGATGACGATGACATAACTGAGGGGAGAGATGGGTCATTTCCAAGCATTTTGAATAAGCACAGGTATGACTAGCCGGTGAGGTCCAGAACCAGAACCAGGGTTGGGACCAGTGTAAGGTGTGATGGTTGTTGCTGAGGCGTTACTGACGGTCGAGTCTGCGGCATACGTGCGAGAGCGGAGGTATGCATGAAGTCAAGCAAGGCAAGTGCATCGTTATGCTTACTTTGGAGGATAGTTACATTGAACAGGAGCCAATGACGGTTCGTACCAATGGAGATAATGACCTCAGGAGCACCCGCATCCATCATAGCCAGGACGAATGGGCCGTCCAATGGGGCTGAAGATTGAAGTGACATACTGGGGGTCCGTGCAACCTCTGAACATGATTGTTTTTCCCTCGTTCGATCTGAACGAAAAAGATTCGAACGCACGCTGTCTGCCAAAACTTTCGCCTGGGTCGATATTTCCTGTGTCTGTTTATCATTGAGTTGCTGGGAAATGGCGGGATTACTACAATGCTTACTATTGAAATTAACATCGAGGATGCCCTTCGGTTTAAAAGAAGGGAGGAAGTCCGGGACGATGTGCGATTGGTTGAAGTGAGCCTCAATGACCTCAAGTTCGAAGTCGAAGT